>CM046944.1:26712316-27077316 GCA_025698515.1 Gossypium sturtianum
AGTGAACAATCTTTAACTCCATTATTGACTACAAGACATAACCGAAACGAGCAAGCCATGTGTACATTTATTGCTTTAAGGTGATTAATTGATGCATGTTATGTTACTGATGTATAAATACTGGATCTTCTGCTTAGTTTCTAACAAGTAACGAGCCTCCAATCCACTTTCACTCTTCATTTTTGCTGTCTAACGAACTATTATCTGCCTTGAAATCCATGATTGACTTTTGCTGTATGGTGTAGTTTGTTTAGAATTTATTAGTATCTGCTTCCAACTGAACTGGTTTAGAGGAAATAGTTGGCAAAAGGATCGGTCGGGTTTCTGCAGAATGCATCTTACCTTATTGTGAAGAAACCTTACTGATTTTCCTGACATACAATGCGGACAATGCAGATTCTATCGGAGAACTGTGTCTGTTGGGGTCACATTGTTCTGATGTATGTAACCTTTTCGGCATGAGAAAGACACTTAGCTTTACATATATGATCTGTGCATAATCGTTTTAACTACTTTGTCTTTTCTGTGGAATGTTGGAAACTGCCTTATCTTTTTTGATGGCAACCCAATGGTTTTTCCTCGTTGATTTCAGTGTAAAAATGTTTTGAGCATTTAGGTGTTCTTATCAGAGCATTTGGCTTCGGCTTCCGCTTAAGTACCGAGAAGATAATAATAATCTATAAAAGGAAAGCTCTAAGTACCGAGAAGATAAAAAATAATGGTTAAATTTGAGATTTATTTTTTATATTTTAATTTACATAAATTGATATCTCAATTTGTATAACTTCGTTAAGTGGTTTAAATTTTTTTATTAAAATATTTATTTGAATTTTTATAAATTATTAACACAATTTTCTATTAAATTTGATTTCTTTTGCTAAATGATATCAAGTGAAGTTTTTTTTTTTTTTTTTTTTCAAAATGTTACACTCACAAATTTAATAGATATACAAATAGTAAAAAAAAAAATTAATATATTGTAGCATTTTGCTTTATAATTTAATAAAAAAATCAATAATTAACCCAATACAAATAGTGGGTAATAATAATAATAATAACAATAAAGGATTTTGGTTCTAGTTTTAATTACCAAGTATCGAGGGAGATCAACTCCTTCGAGAGAAGTTTTTGAAGTGTCGTCCATCAAGTAGTCGATACAGCCCTAACAATTGTAGGTATTGTTCCAAGACTTGGATTTTGTCTTCCAACTTTGCAAAGAGCCTCGATGGTTCACGGAGTGGGAACGCCTCGATTGGTGGAGAGAGTACATACTTGAAAGACACATAGATAACTAATCGTTAAAGTCACGTGTGATGCGGATTGAATCACCAACCAAGGCATAACTAGCCTTTTTGAGGAAACTGGCTTTTTTTGTTGAGGGGGATTAACCCCCTAGGGAGAAGTCTTCAAAGTGCCATCCATCGGGCAGTTGATACGACCCCCAATAACCGTAGGTATTGTCCAAGACTCGGGTTTTGTCTCCCGACTCTACGAAAAGTCCAATGGGTTCACAGAGTGTGGAACGCCTCGATTGGTGAAGAGATTACGTACTTAAAGGACACATGTATAATTAATTGTGGAAGTCTATGCAATATGGATCGAACCACCAATCAAGGCATAAGACTAGTTATTGTTATACCCCTGCCCCAATTGGGACACAAGAACCAACCGAATAGGCTCACGATAACCCCCACCTTATACTGTCCAAATGGTCGCTTAATGACCAATTACCAGCGTGCTTCGTACCATCCATGGGAGGGACCATCCATCCTTAACCACTCAATTGGGTCATCCTTTAGGCCACCGCTATTAATGGGTGTGTTCTCCTCAAGAGGAGATCACCTGAAAACCATGACTTACCTATAAATACTCCGAAATACAACATAGAGGGAGGAAACTCTCTCCTTCCTTCTCTACATGTTCTAATAGTCTTCTCTTCAATCCCTGACTTTTCCAATTCTAGGCAAGTGACTGTCCTCAACACCATCCCTTTTCCTCTTCCTCCACCCTCATTGATACTATGTACCAACACCAAGCTAGTTGAATTTAAAAATCTTAATATTTGAATTGAGTAATGCATGGTTTTAATTAGTATTAAGAATTTATAATTTTAAGTATAAATTATCGAATCTAAACTTCAATTTTTAACATCAATTGAATTTGAATCCCAATGCGTTAATAGCTATTTGTAGAAGGAGCTTGGGTTCTAGGTTGTTCGGCCGTCAAGCATTTTCTCTTGGCGATGTAATGGCAGTCCTTATTTATGATCTTGTTCGGGTTTGTTTTGTCATGGTGGTTCTGGCCGTTCATCATGACTATGCTTGTGACGCTTCTCGATGACTCGTCCTTGGTTTGATTTGCATGGTTCGTAGATAGTGTTGCCCACTTCAACTCTGTTTCTGAGAGTTCAGCCTTTCGAACTTTTTTTCCTAGGAATGAGCCTATAAGTTCTTTGATTAGGGTTTACCGTTGGGATTGTTCTACGAAAAGTAAATATACAAAGTTGGCTTCTTATTATCATTTTTATTCTTAAAATATGACATAATGCAAATATTTTCATAAACAAACCCTTAGAAAATAAGTTAGTAAAGTTCGTATTTTATTTTTATTTAGATTAATTCCAAAATAAAATAAGATGCCACTCATGCCTCTAATTTCTTTAGCTATATAAATACAAATATATGAATACCAAGAACCGACCAATTGGATCTATTGAATCAAAATCAACCAAGTTACTGGTCCAAAGAATGATATTGAACCGATTATACAGAAAACCAATACGAACCAAATCAATTGAATTGATAATTGAATTAATTAAGTCATGTTTTTTTTTTTTTTGTCCAATTTTTAATCCAACAACTCAAATTAGTTAACCAAACGGATGACCCAACTAATTCGCCTAAAACCATTGATGGTATCTCGTATTTTGGAAGATTGTACTCTTATTATTTATATTCAAATGCATATCTGCCAAAAAACCAAAAACGTTTAAAAAAACCCCAAATGGCACCAAGAGAAATGCTGCCCTATGTTACTCAGCACAAATGGAGTTCCTACATGAGATTTGCTTGATTAATTCTTGCTGTTCCAAAAAGGGCCTACAAAACCACATTAGAGGAGGAAAAGTAACAAATAAACTATTACAACATAAAATAGTTCCACTTGTATAAATAAATAAGACATTTAATACAAGTATAGCATAAGTTTGTTTGTCCAATTGACAGTAAGCAGTTGCTTAATTTACGAAGACCCCACATAGGAACAAGTAAGAAATTTGCCCAGCACTATTACACTGCACTAAAACTAAATGTCTTCACATTCAACAATAGAGGGTAATATTGCTTGTCCCATAAACTTCTGGGACTTTAGGACAACAATTATAAGCAGTTCCAAGATTTAAGATTCAATGCCTCACTTAGGGTTGCCGCCAAACAGGTAATCCAGGGAAGATCCACCGCCGGGTGCTGCATGAACCTTTGTTGTAGGCCGATCCTGTTAGCATAAATTTATCAAAGTATTTAGTTTGGCCACTTAGGCTCAACAGCAACTTGGGATAGGGATGAAAATAAAAAGTTCGTTCAAACATGTCTACTTGAAGGACAAATGTTATTTGAACACATGGACGCATGCGTGATTTTGCAAAAGAAATTCAACAAGAAAATATTGCATACAATTCAAAGGAACATCCCAGCATGTTATCTCCTATAATTCACATGACATTAATATACATGCAAAGGTTTCACTCGAGGCTCATGTTCTTACAAGACTAGCTTCAAAATAAATTGCAGCTTAAGAAAGGAACATTGATTCCCTAACTCAAGCTGCAGAATTTAGAATAAAAGAGATTAATCTCCCCAACTATGTAACTCAGACTCGAGTGTAAGCGCCAGATGTGTCCCGACGTGGATATGTTAATTTTTTTTAACATCCGCATATTTGGAGGCCATGTCCCGATACCCATATACAAACATGTGTCAACAGAAGTGCTTAAGAGAAATGAAGAGTTGAATCAAACAGCTCCCAACAAGATAATGATATAATACTTTCAGAACACTGACAAAGGAAAAGAAATGCTCTCACAAAATACCAACATATTATTTCCAGCCATGCCAAATCAAAGACTCATCTAGGAGCTCAAGCATTGGTTGCAAAACTGACAACATTCATATATTGTGATTACATTACAAACAAGGCAGATGATACTTGCTATCCTTCAGATAAATCATGTATAGTAAAATTCTTCATCAATGTTTCTGTAGAAAATTAGAGATATTTCTCATATATTATTCTGCTGTTTTAGCTTACAAATATATAGACAGAAAATATCCCAAGGTAGGAAATAATCACAAGAAGATAGTGAAAGCCTAAGAATCAGTAACTAGGATTAGTTTCTATTTACAGATGATCTTCTAGAATCTATCCTTAATTTAAGGGATTCTAACACTCCCCCTCAAGCTGTAGTGTAGATGTTTATCAAACCCAGCTTGCCAACAAGTTCTTCAAACAAATTCTTGTTCAAGCTTTTTGTTAATACATCAGCAACCTGTTGTCTGGTAGGTAGATAGGTAACACTCACTTCTCCTGAGTGTATTTTCTCTTTTATAAAATGACGATCTATCTCAACATGTTTAGTACGATCGTGATGGACAGGATTGTGAGCTATACTGACAGCAGCTTGGTTGTCACAAAACAAACAGTGATAGGCTCATTATAAGGAACTTTTAGTTCCTTCATTAGTCTTTGTACCCAAACTCCCTCGCAAATACCATGCGCTAGTGCTCGATATTCTGCCAGACTGCTGCGTGCTACCACAGACATCGCTTTTACTCCTCCATGTCACTAGGTTCCCCAAACATAGCTACAATAGCCACTTTGGTAGAACGTCGTGCATGCTGATAGAACACCCCCCACGGCATCCGTATAGATCTCCACATTCCTGCTGGTCATTCTTCTTGAAGTATAGGCCTTTTCCAGAGTTCCTTTTAAGTACCTTAGTATTCGATATGCAGCTTCTAGGTGTTTTTCCCTTGGAGCATGCATATATTGACTTATGACACTCACACTAAAAGCAATGTCTGGACGAGTGTGAGCTAGGTAGATAAGTCTACCTACCAGTCGTTGATATCTCCCCCTATCAACTTCTTCTCCGTCGTGATCAGTACCCAACTTGAGATTAAACTCCATAGGAGTTTCAGCTGGTTTGCAACCCATCAAACCAACTTCAGATAGTAAATCGAGGACATATTTCCTTTGGGAGATGGAAATGCCTCTTTTAGATCTCGCTACCTCCATGCCAAGAAAGTACTTAAGATTCCCCAAGTCTTTAAGTTCAAATTGCATTCGAGAAATTCTTTCAATCATTCAATTTCACTAGTATCATCTCCTCATCACGATAATATCATCCACATAGACAATGAGAATGCAACATTTTCCTTGCTCAGAGTGCTTGTAGAACATTGTGTGGTCACTGTCCTTGTGTATACTTGTCTGCACTCATCATCGCCTTTGTAAATCGATCAACCATGCCCTTGGAGATTGTTTCATCCAGCATAACGACTTTTTCAACTTGCAAACTTGATCCTTACTTTCTTCAAACCCCTGAGGAAAATCCATGTAAACTTCTTCATTCAAACTCCCCATTGAGAAATGCATTTTTGACATCCAATCGAGTCAAGTGCCAATTAAGATTGACAATGAGAGATAGGAGAACTCTAATGGTGTTAAGTTTGGCAACCGTGCAAACGTCTCTTTCATAGTCAAGCCCATAAGTTTGAGTGAAGCCCTTAGCCACAAGTCGAGCCTTGTATCTATCAATACTGACCATCGTGTTTGAATTTCGTAGTAAAAATCCATTTGCACCCTCTGTTTTCTTCCCTTAGGCGGATCTGAAATTTCCCAAGTTCCATTATTCTTGAGGGCATCCATTTCTTCCATTACAAATTTTGTCTCCATTCATCGACTCAAAGGCTTCTTCTATATTTTTTGGAGTTTTTACAGAATCAACATTAGTCACAAATACTTTATAGGTCTTAGATAAGTTACCATAGGAGACAAACCGAGAGATAGGGTGTTGAGTGCGGCTCCTTGTACCCTTTCTTCACTGCGATTGGAAGATAGATGGACGGTGATGGAGGTGAGACTTCAGATGTCGGTATCCTCAAAACAGTCCTCGGGAAAAGATGGAATCGGCAACTTTGTTTATGACGGGCGGGATGGCGATTTCTTGGTGTAAACTCGCAGCTTTAGGCACTGTTCTTCTTGCTTTTTCCCGATTAGAAGGCAACCCCAATTCGGTATTAGGATCGTGTAGGATTGTGCTAACTGTGCAGTTTATAGGGAAGGAGAAACAAAGATATCTATATTGAGGGTAGTGATAGGATCTTGAGGGTTATGATAAGAAGGGTGTTAAGAGTTTCATCTTCATTTAAGGTCTCCCCAAGATGAGAGGCTCCAAAATATGGTTCATTTTCAAAGGTCACATCTCGAGAGACAAACATTCGGCGTAAAAGAGGTGAATAACACTTATAGCCCTTTTGGGTGGAGGAATTACCAATGAATATGCAGTGTGAGCTCGAGGGTCAAGTTTTGACCGATTTGGTTGATGGTTATGGACAAAGGCTTTGCAACCAAATATTCATTGGAAGGTTAGTAACCTTAATAGGGGAAAAGATTTTAGAAGGATATTTAGAGGTGTTTGAAAGTTTAATACCTTTGAGGGCATTCGGTTTATGAGGTAACAAGCGAGAAGAAACATTCGCCCCAAAGGTATTTAGGGACATTCATAGTGAACATAATGGCTCGAGCCATAGCCAAGAGGTGTCGATTTTTCTCTCGGGAATCCCATTTTGTTGGGGAGTGTCGTGGCAAGAACTTTGGTGTATAATGCCATGGTCGAAAAGGTAAGTACTTAGGACAGAGTTAAAGTATTCTCTTCCATTATCGATGTGGAGGGTATGTATGGTGGAGTTGAATTGGGTTCGAACCATAGAGTGAAACTTTTTAAAACATTGGGTGTGTCGATTTTTCTTTTAATAGATAGACCCAACATACTCTAGTATGATCGTCAATAAATGTTATAAACCACTTAGCACTAATGTTTTTCACTCGACTAGCTCCCCACAAGTCACCGTGTGAATTAAAGAAAAAGGTTGAGATTGGGTATATGGTTTTAAAGGATATGGCACACTGGTATGTTTGGATAACTCACAAATTTCACATTTCAAAGAATTTATTCTTTTATTTCTAAATAACAATGGAAGATGTCTTTTTAGATACAAGAGATTTGGATGTCCTAACCTCTGATTGCCATAGCATAATAGTGTCTTCTTTTGAAGTAGATAGGGCCAATCTCCCTTGTGTCTTTGTTTTTATTCCAAACGTATAATCCATCATCAACTTTAGCGATGCCAATCATCTTCCCGATTTACATTCTGTATTACACAACCAAGTTTAGAAAATTCAAAGAAGCATGTTTCCATCTTTTGTAAGTTTACTTATTGAGAGTAAATTACAAGACAAGTTTGGGACATGTAGAACATTATCAAGGGAAAAGTTTTTCACATTTTTACTTTCCCTACTCCAACCACGGTGAGTATGAACCATCGACTATACGGATTACGGAATTGTTATGACAAGTGGTGTAGGTTTGAAACAAAGTGATGTTACTGTCATGTGATCCGAGGCTCCCGAATCTAGTATCCAAGAGGATTGGTTATTAGATTCAAGAGCAATATTAAGAGCGATACCTTGAGTGGCTAGAGTCCCATGTCCAATCGAGGTACTAAGTATCTTATGGAGATTTTCAAGTCGAGTTTTGGTTAGACAGACATCAAGCACTTCATCTGCAACATTTGAGGATAACATGGCGCTTTTCTTTTCTCTCTGCTTTTTATCCTGGATAACCATGAAGCTTAAAACATTTTTCCTTAGTGTGACCAATACGGTTGCGGTGGCTACATATCTTGTCTGTTTGATCCGAATCACTCCCAAAGACGTGATTTTTGTGTTGATGGACCTTTGGAGACGAGAGCGAAGCTTGATGGGGCTGATTTTCGAAGTGATTGTTGGTTTAGGTTCTCCCATCATGACAAGACGACATTTTTCTTCTCGTCTTACTTGACCAAAAAAGCTTCACCAATGGTTGGAAGGGTGATCTACCTGCACTCACTCCGAACTTCATCTAATTCATTCCTTAGTCCAAATAGAAACTCATAGAGCCGTTCCTTGTTTAGGTGAGTCATGAACTTAGAGTGGTCTAAGCCTTCACCCCAATCTGCCTCGTAGTACATGTCTGTCTAACTCCCGCCACAATATTTTCGGATTATTGTAGTAGTGAGTTACCTCTAATGTCCCTTGTCTAATACCCTTCAACTTGAGTTTTATCTCAAACACTTGAGAAGCGTTTCCAAGATCAGAATAATTCTCTCTAACTGCATCCCACATGTCTTTTGCAGTTTTGAAGAGAAGGTAGGTTCGGCTTATGTGGCCTTCCATAGAGTTAATCAACCATGCCATAACAATGGAGTTGTTGAGCTCCCAAGTAGCATAAGTCGGGTCAGCTACATTCGGACGTGGGAGGTCTCCATTGATATACCCTAACTTGCCGCGACCACGAATCACCATGAGGACAGATTGAGACCATTGCAGGAAGTTTTTTCCATCTAGTCGATGACTAGTGATTATCAATGAAGAATTGAGGTCACTTTGATTGATCCCTCGATTGTGATCGAGATATTTGTGATATCTCGATTTGGACATAGTGTCATTGAGGTCACCCATGGAAAAAAGCGGAGAAAATTTTAGGAAGGGATTTTTCGAGAAGAAAGAAAGATCGAAAGATTCCTAAGGCTCAGATACCATGTAGAAAATTAGAGATATTTCTCATATATTATTCTCATTGTTTTAGCTTACAAATATATAGACAGAAAAATATCCTAAGGTAGGAAATAATCACAAGAAGATAGTGAAAGCCTAAGAATCAGTAACTAGGATTAGTTTCTATTTACAGATGATCTTCTAGAATCTATCCTTAATTTAAGGGATTCTAACAGTTTCTATGTGACAGCTTTGTTAACATCATCTGAATGTGAGCATGATACTAATAAGCCAGAAAAATAAGCAAAAAGTTATCACAAGTTCATTTCAGATATCGTGTAGATCAACAGTAGACATTTGTTCAAACATTACCAAGCTACTATTAGAAAACAATTCTGACTAGGGTTCCTACCGTAAGAAAGTTGCCACAGTTCTGGCCATCAGCACGGAAATAATTGTTTGCATTGTTCCCAGGAATGCCTGCAGGAATATCCTTAGGGACAACAGCTGGTGGTGGGGTTTCCTTGACAACCTCATTCTGTGTCTGAGGAACTTCATTGACGGTGCCAGTGCTAGGACTGACATTTTTGGGGGTGGGTTTGGGGGATTCTCCACTCCCAAAAAGGTAACCCAAAGAACTCTGTCCCCCACCGCTGCTAACTCCACGGCCCATGATATCTATCTTGGACTTCTAAGCAAGTATTAAAGGAACAAATATTCCAGTAAATAACAAAAATACTATGGGTATGATTCATGAATTCCAAAAGTAATTGTCACCTATGTTAAAACTATTCATCTTGCTTAAAACACCCAAGCCCAACACATACTCAAACATGCAGAAACAAATCTGTATTATAGTCACCAGATTCCAGTAACATAGCTCAGTACCATACCATGTAAAGTTTCCAAATTTCAGTTCCACTAATGAAATTGAAGCAAAAGGAAAAAAAAATCTGATAAAATGAACCTAACTACATTTTAGATCAAGTAAAACGCCGCAGATAATGCAGTGGGATTCTCCCATTTCATCCTATGAAACCCGAAAGATATGCAATTTAACAAAGAAAACATCCATTGTTTAAGCAACCAAGACTAACGCTATAGATCATAAGTGGGCAAAGCAAAAAACCCAAACTCAAAACCCTGAGCGGAGACAGCGAAAGATATAAAATCTCACACTCAGATGACTTTCAGTTTAATGGGAAACTAACAAAGCAAATCGTCGATAAAAGATATAAAGCCGGACAACCGCAAATTTACATAATGACATTCAAAAGCATCATCACTGAGAAAAAATCAACATGCAGTTTTACATAATGGCATTCAAAATGAATCGAATGACCAAACCTAAAACTTTTTAAGAGTTTTACTCAATGTTACATCAGAAACAAGAAAAAAAACACCCATTTTCTCAAGAAACAAACACAAAAGAGAGAAATGATGAGAGATTTTCTTTTCTTTTTTGTTCTTAATATTAGCTTAGCTCTTAGGCTCACCTTTGCTTGTTTGGGTGTTATTGGGATCAGATCTCAGACTCCGAAGCGAAGGGGAGACTGGAGAGGCTTTTCTCAAATTATAGGAAAAAAACATTATCTCGCTGTCAGTGTTTCCTTTTGGTTTCACCGGCAAATCTTGACCGTTAGTTTTTATTTTTATTTTTATTATTTCTAAGATTTATGGTTAGGATGTAAATTTAGTGTATAATTTTGAAGGTTTAATACGAGCGGTTAGTTAATATTCTTTTTCTTGGATAAACTATTAAAATATTAACTTTTATTTACTTTAAATTATATTTTAGTCACTTATGTTTAAAATGTTACATTTTAGTCACTTGGGTTAACGTTTTGTAACATTTTAGTCACTGAGTCGTTAATTGTTATTAACAGTGTAACGGTAAGCTAACGTGACACGTTAAATCATCATTTCAAACACAAATTTTAGGTTAAATTATACAATTAGTCCCCATATTTTTTTTATTTTGAGCAATTTAATTTTTTTCTTTTATGTTCTGTTAACTTTTTTTTTTCTTTTTTTTCCATTATGTTCTACTCCTCCCTTTGTTTTCCTCTCTTCTCCATCTCTTTTAACGTAATTTTTTTTATGTTTTTCATTTGTTAAAACTAATCTCTATACTTTTATTTTTTTGAACAATTTATTTTTTTCTTTTTTTTCTTTATTTTTCTTTTCTTCTTTCCCCTTAGTTTAACAAATGGAAAACATAGAAAAACTACATTAAAAGAGATGGAGAATGGAGGAAAATAGAGGAAGAAGCAGAAGAGAATGAAAAAAAAAAAAAAAAAAAAAAAGTTAAAAGAACAAAAAAAATGCTCAAAACAAAAAAGTTTGGGGACCAATTGTATAATTTAACCTAAAATTTTTGTATAAAATGATGATTTAACGTGTCATGTCAGCTTACCATTATACCGTTAACGACAATTAAAGACTTAGTGACTAAAATGTTATAACGCGTTAACGTAAGTGACTAAAACATAATATTTCAAACAAAAGTGACTTAAATGTAACCTGAGATAAATAAAAGTGATTATTTTAGTAGTTTACCCTTCTTGCTTTAGGGTGTATTTAGGGGCTAAATAGGTAATATATGCTTTTTTTATTAATTGGTTAAATAAGTCGTTTTTTTTTTTTTTGGATTTAAAAAAATAAGCTGATTGTGGAGAGAAGTTGGCCGCGCTTTCCCTTCGAATTGCATTTTTTTACTTTTTAATATAACCAAATTCTTTAGTCAGATTGTTAAATATTAGTGGTTTTGTCCTTAAATCTTGGGTTTGATTTCTCTCGCACCCATATCCGTATTTTTTATTTTATGTTGTTTTAAGTTTTTTATTATTTTTAATTAATATTTTTAACATATGAGCTTCTTGGTTAAATAGTTAAATAATAATGATTTTATCCTTGAGTTCTAAGTTCAATTCCTCCTATTTTAAACACATTCGTAATTTTTATTTCATGATGTTTAAGTTTTTATTTTTAATTAATAAATATATTGTTTTCAATTTTTTATTTTTAATTAATATCTCTTTTATTCATAAAATCAAATAATAAATATGTAATTATATAATAAATATATATTTTACATATATCATTATGTTAAAAATATTTGAAATTAATAACTCCTTTATATATAATATAAACATCATGTAATTTTGTGAATATATATATATTCATAATATTTATTTTCTCCACGTATATTGTAGGTATGGTGATTTCTAATATTATAAAATAAAATTATTATTATTTTTATATGGAAAATATTTCAAATATCATTGTTTTTTCATCTACTTGTGGGTATGATATTTCAAATATTTTTATATGTGAAATATTTTAAATACACATACAAAAATATATAATACTAAAATTTACTACACTCATGATATGGATTGAAAAATAAATATTACACATATAAAAATTATATTTACTAAAAATAATGATATTTGTAATAATTATTTGATTTTATAAGTAAAATATTTATTAATTAAAAAATGAATTTATAAATAAAAATTTTGAAAACAATATATTTATTAATTAAAAAAAAAGCAAACATGAAATAAAAATTACAAATGTGTTTAAAAGAGAAGGAATTAAAAATAATAAAAACCTTAAAACAACATGGAATAAAAAAATATAAATGTGAGTAGGAGAATAATCGAACTCAAGACTCAAGGACAAACCCACTCATTTAACCATCTAACTAAAGAAACTAATTATATTAAAAAAAAAGTAAAAAAATACGACTTAAAGAAAAAGCGCATCCAAATGAGTGCGCTTTCTGCCACTACTGCAGCAGTAAAGCGCCCAACCTGAATGCGCTTTCACACACTCTCTCCATAATCAGTATATTTATCTAAATTTAAAAAAAACGGTCTATTTGACCAATTAACAAAAAAAAAATGCATACATTGCCTATTTATTTTAAATGTTAGTATTTCGTAATTATATTTTTTTACATAATATTTATTTTTTAAAATAATTTCTATAGTTTTTTATTATCCATTTATAAATTAAAATTTAGATAAATATTTAATTAAATAAAAAATTAATTAGATAATTTCAAAAAAAAAAAACTAAAACAATAGATTATAATACCTTGCTACAATAGAAAAAAATCATAAAAATGATTTAGGTTGTTTTTAAAAACCATTGACAATTTTATTTCAAATAATCATTTTAATTTTTTATTTAATATAAAGTTTTCAACAACAAAAATGTGTTGAATAAAATGAATAGGTAGGTAGTGCTTATGTAAAAAATATTAAGTTAATTTAATTTTATTACAAAAATAAAATAAATTATCTTTTTTTAAATGAGATATTTAAATTACCGTATAGGCGTATATATATTTTATCTAAAACTATATAAAATAATATAAAATATTATATTAATAAAATTGAAATTAAAAAATAAATATTTTTTAGAATCAATATTTAGTTTTATTAAATAAGATAATTATATTTAGTACTTATATTTATTAATTTACTAAATAATTTTTTAATATAAATTTGACACTTATAAATTTTAGCAGTAAAAATTTAATATCTAGCTTTTCAGCACTTAAAATTTTTAATTTATCAAACACACCCTTAATTAAGCTATTACAATACAACTACAATTGAAAAAAAAAAGTAACTATTAAAATAATAACTAAATCATTAGATTTTTTTATAATTACAATAAAAATCTACTTTAAAATAGTATCAAATGTGTAAAAAAAATGAAAAATTGTCATTTTGTTAATATTATTTAACATATTTAGGTTAAAATATGTCATAAGTCCTTGACTTCATGTTCTCTTCACTTTAGAATTTAAATTTTGAACTTTTACTTTCAGAAATTTAGTCTACCTACGTTTCAGATTTTAAAATTCAAGTCAAATTATCAACATCATTTTCTTTTGTTAAATTGGTTGATGTGATGTTTTGAAATAAAACAAAATTCACTTGGTAAAAATGCAACTAAAAAAATGGCGTTATAACGAACCTGAATTTAACAAAATAATCTTAACAGGATTAATAATTGGACCTGAAATTTAAAATTTGAAAAATAGATAGATTAAATTTTTAGAAATAAAATTATATAGACTAAATTTAAAATTTACAAACAGTAAGAGAGTTATGACATATTTTAACCAAATATTTATTTTTATATAAAAATGATATTCTAAAAGGACCAAAAGGAAAAAAAAAAAAAAAACAATGTACGGCCTCATCATCGGCATAAATGAATATGCATGGTGTGAAAGATCAGTTTTAGGAAACAATGTTTTGTCTCCTGCAAAGAAGTTTAAAAGATCATACGTATGATTTGCAATGAGAAAGGAGACAGTTTATATCACTGATTTAATTTACAATTTTTAATATATTACATATTATGTATTGTAGTTTTGTGTAATATCTCAACATTTTGGTTTTCAAGAAACTACAAAATTAAGTATTTGGAGAGAAAGTATGAATAATAAAATTTAGTAGGGACTTAATTTCAAAATTTTAAAAGTTAAAGGATTAAAAGTAAATATACCATTTTGAAAAAGGGGCGAAAATTTAACAAATATTTTTTACGAATGTGACATGGAGATATATTGATATGTGAAGTTAGAAAATCGAGATAAGAACTAAATTGAATAAAGTGGAAAAGTACAAGAGCTAAAGTGTAATTTTCCCATTTTATAGAGGAAGGACCTAAATGAAGATTTTCTATTTTTAAATGATATTTGGAGACACAATGATGATGTTAAAACACCTAAGCGCATGAGTTGTAAAGTTTTAAGGAAAAATGTGGTAATTATGGATGAAAAGTGGAGGAATTTGATTGGTTGGTGAAATAAGGATTAAATTGAAAGAAAAGAAAAATGTAGGAGTTTCTAGAGGAGAGATTAAGTGGGGCGGTAGCAACTGGTACAGCAAAAATAAAAGGGAAAGAAAGAAAAAAATCACTCATACATTTTTCTTGAGTTTTTTTTTTTTTTTTAAAACCAAGGCTTAATTTTTTATCTTAGAATATTATGGAAATATTTTCAATCATGGAAACAACTTAGATGAAAATGAAAGTGAAGAAAAAGCTTGGAAAAGTTAAGAAAAAGGTTAATTTTAAGTAGACCTGTCTATGAGCCGGGTCACCCGGCCCGACCTGAAGGTCCACTCGAAAAGTGGGAGAGTTTGAGTAAAAATATAGACTCGAAAAATGAGCTTGGGTAAAAAATAAGGCCCGCTTAAAAAATAGACCGAGCCTCGAGTAAAACCTTTTTTTGCCTGGACACAGTCCGACCCGAATATGCAAAAAAAAAAAAAAAATGCTACTTTTCCTTGCTATTTTTTTGCTATTTTATTGTTATTTTTTCACTAATTTGCTACCATTTCACTATTATGTTGGTACTATTTTGTTGTTATTATTTGGATATTGTATAACTCTTGTTTTATTGTTAATTTTGTTACTATTTTAGAGACATTTGCTTGTTAAATTGCACCTATTTTAGTGTTATTTAAATATACATATATATTTATTTTAAATTTATTGGGAAACATTTATTTTAATATTTTTGATGTATTATATTTTTAAAAAAATATATAACAAATAATATAAAAAATTAATACGGGCGGGTCGAGCCGGGCCCGAGTTTTAGCATTTTTATCTGGGTCGGGCTTGGGCAAAATCTTAGGCCCATTTTTTGAGCCGGACCGAACCTGGGCCTAGCAAATGGGCCTAAAATTTGGGTTGGGCTCGGCCTGAACTCGGCCCATGGACACATCTAATTTCAAGTGAAGAAATAAGTAAGTTTTTAATTGAATTCAAGTTAGTTTATTTTAATTTAAATATTTGAGTATTTAAATTTTAATATGAAATAATTAAATAATATATTGTTAAGATTATTGAATATGTATATTGAATTTAGTAGTGAATATGTAATTAAAGGTGTGTTAGTAATGTAAGAAATGAGAAAGTGATAATTTAGTTATTAGTGAATTTTATGAAACTAAGGATTAAATTATAAAGAGTGAAAAGTTATTTATCTGTCATTGATTGATAAGTGAATACATGTAGAACATGTGAAATAAATATTGTGATTAAAGGTTTAAATGAAGTGAAAAGTGATATTAAAGTGTTATAAAAGTAAATACTGAATTTTCATGAATCTAGGGATTAATTGTAAAATGTTCAAAAATTTCTAAGCGTGCTAAAATAGTGAAATAAATATTTAAGTGAAGTGTTTTATGAAAGCAAAGTGTTATATGAAAGAAAATTAAAAAATAGAGTGTAAAGTATTGTCAATATGTGATATGTTAGTGTTTATGTGAATTAATGTATAAAGTGAAAATGTAGAGCATGTGGTAATAAGATGAACTCAGAGGAAATGTGATTTATGATAATAAGATGATTTTGGAGTTGAGAGGGGTTGGGGGTTTCGACGGGAACTGGGTTGGTGATACGGGGGTTCGGAGGGGATTAGAAGAGGAGTATTGGGTTATGTGATGTGTTTATTGGAGTTCCTCTTATGTTATAGGCCAAGAGTTCGTGTTTGGCCTGGATCTCTATAATGTATTGAAATTATTTAACTCCTTTGAGATTCACTAAGGACTGCCAAAGTGATATGTGAAAGTAAAAGTGTGAAACGCCCTGAGTTAATTAAGTCTGTTTTGCAAATTTTGTCATAATTAAGTATTTGTAGCTGTGATTAAGTGCCTTAATTCGATGTCTAAGGTCTCATGCTTAAGTTTAGTTCAATTGTCTTTTGTTTCTAAGCCTATTTGATTTTAAATAAAAATATGCTTATTGTCAAAATTATTTTGGAGCTGTTTTTATTATTTTATTAAAGAAAAAGGGAGTTTGTTAGAACTAATAATAATAATAATAATAATAATAATAATAATAATAATAATATATATATGCTTTGATAAATCAAGTAGCAATTTTTTTAAAAAAAAATTGTTTTAACTCTTGGGCTTGTTTTGAATTAAACAAAGCAAGTGTCTAATTCTGGTCAAATTCTATTTTATGAGTAGGCATTTATTTTATTTATTTTGTTTTAAAAAAAAAATCCAAAAACCCACGTTTGCTCTTTTTTCTATTCGTCAAGTCACGTCGCAATTTCAATTGCAAAAATTTGGTTTTCTTGTTCATCTGTTCGTCGGTTCTTTTTGGGACTTTGTTTGGAAATCTTCTTTAACATTGGTTGTTGGAAATCTTCTTTAACATTGGTTGTTGTTCGTTGGGTTTGCAATTTCGCTTCTATTAGGTAACGTTTTAATTAGTTATTTGATTGATTAATTTGGGAGTTTTATGGCACAATAGGTGTTGTTAAAATTTGGTTTTTAATGATTAATGAGTTCGTTGCGTTTAGGAGAGAATCGTGAGACGTTTAGCACTCCTTCAGCATCGTAATTTCGTAGGGTTGCGGTTCGATTATTGGTAAGAGTTTGGAAGGGTGTTAGTGTTATTAATGAGTTCGATTATTAGCTATCTTGTGCCTGAATGTTGCAATTAATCGTTTTATTTGGCATATTTAGGTCTCGAGAGTTCTCTGGTTGCGCTCTTGTTGAAATCAAATCAGGTGTGTAACGAAAACACGAGAAAACAACGACCGGCGAAAGCTGAAAATAGGGCGTGTGGCATGGTAGGCCGTGTGCGACACATGGCCTAGGCCATTTTGGGCCGTATGGGCCACATGGGCATGTGAGCCCAAATTTCAAAAAAATTTCCTAGGGTCATACATGTCGTCTTGATCGACTGTGGGCCTTCCGTAGGGTCGGTATGTATGGTATAAGCCTTAAAGCATGAAATCTGCTACTATGTTAGATTGAAATTAATGTAAATTACATTTATATGAGTATTATGAAATACAGTATGTATGATCTGTTCTGTTATGTATAAGTACGTGAAATATCTGTTATACGAGCATGCATGATATGTTAATTCTGATATCTGTTAGTCTGTTTTATCTGATAATCTTTTTGTAATTGGCTATAGGGGAGATTTGTATTATGAGGAGGAAGTGTTCTGTGTGAGGCGATATTTCGACATTATATTGACAGCAACGCTGCGATTATTCTGAAAAGTGTCGTATAAATACTATGCGGTGTGTAGGGTTGGGCGGGTGTTTTATACCCCACGTGATGTGATGGGATGGTCAGAGTTGATGTGTAGAGGATGGGGGTAGGATTTTGCATATTTGTATCTGCATACTTCTGATTCTGTAAAAGGTTTACTCAGATCGCTTACGCATGAGATTGAGTCCGAATTTACTGTTTATATCACGCGTTACACAATCGAGTTTCAAAACTCACTCTCTGTTTGTTTTGTTACTGCTTGAGTAACCCTCGATTTAGGCGAGTTGGTGCGACCAAGCTTCGATGGTGATCACATTTCTGTAAAAAATTTCATTCTCTTTAAATTAGGTTAAACTTTGCTGACTTTTGAGAGTTTTGTAAATTTGGGATTCTCCGAACTTTTTGGGACTGTTTTGGATTTTATTTTGGTTTTCTAAGCGTAACAACCGATAAAACAGTTTTTCTAAAAACGACAACTTTTCTAAAATAACGGTTTTCAAGAAACAATTTTATTTGCCAAAATATGACATTTTAAAAAAACTCTGCTGCAAAACATTCGGTTTTATAGAAAGGCGTAAACGGGCAACGATTTTAAATCAAATAAGTATATTAATAAGTTTTCCAAACAAATCAGACATATTAAGTAACAACGGTTATGACTATTTGCAATTAGCAAGGAATTCGTTTTATAATTTTCCTTTGTAACATCTCCATATTCAGCCATAACGTTTAGGCCGGGTTTGGGGTGTTACATTACGTGGCATCAGAGCCAAGTTGCAAAACTCGGGCTGTGAAATTTTGGGTTCAAAATTTTATTTGTAAAAAACTGGTTTTCAAGCAAAGTTTATTTCTTGCAATTTGAAAAGTAAGTATGTGGTACACCGAGTCTCTGACGCCGATCCTGTGAGTACTTCTAAACTTAGAAATATTGTAGTTAGAAAACTCTAAAATGTCTGAAATTACACTGAGTTTGTTAGGGACTGAAACTTCTGAAATTTCTGAAACTTCTGATAAATATTTGAAGTATAAAATACTTGCTAATAAACACTAAAACTGATGCATAAAATTTTGTAATGTAGATAAACCTTTGATTACGATGAGTGCTCGAGGAACATGTGGTTGTGGTACTCGTGGACGCGACGGGCACCGTAGAGGGACTCGAGCTGAGTCGTCCTCGATGGCCAGTATGCCTAATTTGGATACAAGCAAGACACCGGCTACACCTTCAGTTGAGACCGGGTCTCAAAGCTGCTCGACTGGGGGCGGCGCATTGTCCCAAGCCATGCTTAGAGTATTGGAGAGGGTCGCTGGACCCCATTCTAGTTTTGAGAGCCGTGGGTCGGTAACTGAACGACTCCGGACTAATGGTGCTGAGCTTTTTAGGGGCGTCACTGGAGTCACATCTACTGTGGTCGAATACTTGGTAAAGGCCACCAAGAGGATAATGAATGACATTGACTGCACTTCTGAGAAGAAACTGAAGGGTGCAATATTTTTTCTTCGCGACGAGGTGTACCATGGTGGTTATCGGTTAAGGAGGGTACTCAGTCGAATCGTATTAATTGGGAGTATTTTAATACCGCCTTCCAAAAGAAATATGTAGGGACGAGTAATGTGGATGCTCGCAAGCACGAGTTCATGAACCTCACTCAGGGGGATAGGACTATGGCTGAGTATGAGGCCGAATTTATGAGATTGAGCCGTTACGCTCGAAGGATGGTGGCATTTGAATATGAAAAATGTGTTCTCTTTGAGGATAGTCTGAGAGACAGTTTGAGAGTTCTAATAGCTCCGTAGAGGGAACGAGAGTTCGTCATTTTGGTGGACAAGGCGAAGATCGTCGAAGAGGTTAAGTGCGTTAAGCGCCAGAATAGGGACCGAGAGAGGGGTAAGAATAAGAGGGATTCAGAGCCCTCTAATTCTGTTCAAAGGCCTAAGAAATGGGCCAGACCTGATAGGCCTTTTGGAGTTGGAGTTCCAGTTGCTACTCCTGTGGCTCAGTTGTGCAGTGGCTGTGGTAGACGCCATCTGGGCAAGTGTTGGAGGAGGTTAGGAGCGTGTCTACAATGTGGGTCGATGGAGCACCGTATTAGAGATTGCTTACAGCGTTCTGATCAGATGCAAGCTCTAGCTTCGGGTTTTGTTCAGCCTCAAAGGCCAGTTCAGCAGTCGCCTAGGGGTCGTGGTCCGGCCAAGGGTGGTAATGGTATGGGTAGAGAACAGAGAGGATCGGGCAGAGGTGCTAATCAGATTGAGGTGAGGGAGTCTGCGCTGGTTTATGCTGCTAGACGTCGTGAGGATAGGGACGCCGCTAATATGATTACGGGTACGCTTCTTATTTTTGATGTTCCTTATGTTGCACTGATAGACATAGGGTTAACACACTCCTACGTAGCTAGTTTTGTCTCTGAAAATTTGGTGATTCCTGTTGAGAGTACTTTTGGTGAGATTTCTGTATTAAGTTCTCTGGGTCAATCTGTTCGGGTGAATAGACTGTATAGGAATGTACCGTTGGATATACAAGGGGTTATATTTTCGACTAATCTAATAGAGCTACCGTTTGGGGAATTTGATTTAATTCTTTGTATGGATTGACTTGTAGAATATCGAGTCAGTTTGGATTGTGCGACTAAAAGGGTAGTTATGAGATTCGAGAGTGTTGTAGAGGTGGTTATGATCAGTGAGTGTCGTGATTACTTATCCAATGTGATTTCCACTCTTGTGGCTGAAAAACTAGTTCGAAAAGGGTGTGAAGCGTATCTGGCTTTTGTAAGTGATTCAGTTTTTGTGGACTCTTCTGTTGGGAACATTCGAACAGTTAAGGAATTTCTGAATGTTTTTCCCAGAAATTACTGGGTTTACCTTCGAATCGGGAAATGGAGTTCGGTATTGATCTTTTACCGGGTACAGTTTCGGTGTCCACCGCTCCTTATCGAATGGCACTAAAGGAGCTTATGGAGCTAAAGGCTCAGTTTCAGGAGCTTTTGGATCGTGAATTCATCCATTCTAGTGTGTCTCCGTGAGGGGCACCGATTTTGTTTGTGAAGAAAAAGGATGGTATCATGAGAATATGCATCGACTATCGATAATTGACTAAGTTAACTGTGAAAAATAAGTACCCACTTCCAAGGATTGACGACCTATTTGATCAGTTTCGTGGGGCTTCGGTATTCTCCAAGATAAATCTCCGTTCTGGGTATCATCAGCTTAGGGTTAAGGAAGTTGATGTCCATAAAACTGCTTTTAGGACTCGTTATGGGCATTACGAGTTCCTAATGCCCTTTGGTTTGACGAATGCTCCGGCTGCAATCATGGATCTGATGAATTGGGTTTTCCAGCCGTATTTGGATCAGTTTGTCGTAGTTTTCATCGATGATATTCTGGTATACTCTAAGACCAAAGATGATCATGATGAGCATCTCAGAGTAGTTCTTCAGGTACTTCGAGAGAAACAACTCTATGCTAAGTTGAGTACCTGTGAATTCTGGTTAAGGGAAGTAACGTTTCTGAGGCATGTGGTTTCTGCTGAGGGTGTAACATCCTGAATTTTTGGGCCTATGCGTTTAATGGGTGGGTATGTTTAATGTGTTAATTTAAGTGTTAGGGGTCCAAATTGGGCTCAGGCTTAGGTAGAGGCCTTGATTAAAATTATCTGTTTGGGCATTATAGGGTTTAAAAGGTAGTATCTATGTTTAAAATACCAAAGTGGGCTTGTGGCCCAATCTTAGGAGGTGACGCCACATAAGGGAGTAAGGGGCCCAAATTTAAGTTTCATGGAGCCCAATTCTTTTAATTTAAGTTAGCTAAATTTTGGGCATTAGGATTAGGTGGAGTGGATGGCAACAAGGCTAAAATTTAGGGGTTTTAATGTTTAAAATATGTGGATAATAAGCAGATAAAGGCTATTATTTAGGAATTTATTTTATGTGGATAATAAGTAGATAAAGGCTAAAATTTAGGGATTTTAATGATTAAAATATGTGGATAATATGCTTTGATAAAGGAGGGAGGAGTTAGAGATAATTAAGTCTCTTTTAGATGAGCTAGTAGATTAAGATAAAGGAGAAAAGATAGGATTTATCTGCAAGGTTAGGTAAGTGCCAAAATTTCTATAAATAGGGGAATATCTCTTCAATTTCAAAGATCTGGTTTTTCTCTCATTCTTTTCTCTTCTTCTCTGAATAAAAGCCGAAAACTCCTAAAGTTCTATCTTCTTCTTCATTCTCTGTAAAAGCCAAAATCTCTAAGCCTATTCCTCATCTTCACTTTGATTCAAAAGTCGAAACTCTTTTCATTCTTTTTCTTCCTAGCCAAAATCTTCAAGTCTCTTCCTTGTTTTCTTTTCTTCTTCTCTTTTCTGTCGAAACCGAAACTCCTCACTCAAGTATTTTAAAAGCCAAAGACACATCACCTTCTCTTGTTCATACTTTTTCCGAGATTTTTCCTAGAAATCGAAACTCATAGATCTCTAAGTTATAGAATCGTGTTACATTCGGGATTTCAAGGTAAGAGGATTTGTTTATTCATATATATAGAATCGGGTAGAATACTAACTATGGCCGAATATAGGAGAGGCCTATTTTTACATCTTTTCGACTTTTTGAGCAAAGTTGTAGATCGGTTTAGCGAGGGATCGACATTAATCAGGTGTGTAGATCTTTAACACACTACTAATAAATCTGTTTGTATGTCTATTTATAAATGTTATGGGCTAAAAAGCCGGAATGAGGCTGTATAGACAGTCGAATGGAACCCTAAAAGGGTTAGGCAAGGATGCCAGGTACGTAAACATAGAACTCCCTATGTGTATCGAAAAATATATAAGTCTGCATGATGTTTTCTTTATGTATGTATGCATGGGGTGGGAATGATGATATTGAAGGGGAAGTATATGATAGGTCACTTGGTGATCGGTGGTAGAAATCCCACATAATTTAAATGAAAGGTCACATAGTGATCGGTGGCGATGCCACGTTAAATGATTCCTAATTAATAGGAATAGGCGATGCACGGTGTCGTTTTGGTGTGTAGCGGATGGAGGGTTGATTGTAGAAATCCCCAAGGTGTGATGGTTGGTACGGGATGGTGTGTAGAGGATGGAAACCTAGGATGAGTTGAGTTTTTCATTATTTATTGTTTATCATGTGATTATGATTGATACCTTTATGCATGGGCCAGGGCCCATAATGTGTTTGTGGGCTCAGTCGTTGTGTGTTTTGAGATTTATACACCGAGTCTTGGTGACTCACGCTTTCCTTTTCTCTACTCTTCCGGATGAGCGAAAGAGATCGTGGACATGGGAGCCGAGACGGACTCGAGGGGCCATCAAGCTTTGTTTCTATAAATTATTTTTTTTGGGGATTTCTTTAAGTATTATTTTATTTTTACTTTGGAATTATCAATGTAATAAGGCCCTATAGTTTATACTCACTACTTAGTTTTTAATATTTGCAACTTATGGAACCTTGTCAAAGGTTTTATTATTCAAAATAATAATACAAGGTTTTCTTTTCAAAAGTCACTTGTTTATTCGAATTTTGCCTAATAACTTATGATTTACTAAAACCAACTTAGCAAAAGTTTTCAACGTACAACCCGTAGCATACCAGATCTGGTCGAAACTTATGGACCGGGTTTGGGGTGTTACATTTGCATCGAGCCTAGGTTCAAAACTCGAGTGTGAAATGGGTCTAGTAGTGTTTTGAAAATTTATGTGAAATTGAGAAAAATCGGAAGAAGATATGGCCTTCGAGTCTCACTGGCACCCGATCCACGCAGTAAGTATTCAACTCCCGATTGTGATATAAATGTGGGCTTAATGGGCCTTATGGGACGTAGATTATCTAGGTTAGAACTTGATGGACTCTAGGCTTAGACAAACAACTCTTCAAATCCATAAGACTTAATTTCACTAAACAAAACACATAAGCGAGACGCTTAAGACTAAGGTGTGGCAACAGCATATGCATGTCTAGGAATAGATCCGAAAGAGCTTGGTATTTAAGCGATCCAAGTGACTCACCTCCTCTTCACTGGAATCTTACCCGCGTGGTATTTGCTCACCCTAGCTATAAGGACTTGTTCATGGGTGAACCCATAATTAAAACTCGAAAGGGACCAACCACCCTATTTTGGCAAACAAAAACCCCTAAGTTTTGTACATTTCCAAAAAGATACACTTGATTTGAAAATGTTCACAACTATGAAAATTTTACCCAAAAACCCTATGTTTACAAGAGTAACTAGATCTTCCAAAGTACCCCTGTTTTGAAAAAAAAAATCAAAATATTCCTGGTTTGTAATATTACCAAATTACCCTTGTTTTGTAAAATAACCAAAATACCCCTGGTTTGTAAATTACCAAATTATCCCTAATTTGTAAAATTATCGAAATACCCCCGGATCACAAAATTACCGAAATATCCCCAGATTTCAAAATTATCGAAATACCCTTGGATTGTGAAATTACCAAAATACCCTTATTTTACAAAATCACCAAGAAACCCTATTTTGGAAAATTACAAAAATACCCCTGTAGGATAAATTACGAAAATACCCCTGGATAGTGGAATAACTAGAATACCCCTATGTATTGAGTGTGGATGTATGGACGTTGTATGTATGTTGATTGTTGAATGTATGTAGTTTATAGAACTAGGAAAGGTGAACTTGAGACCGAATTGCGAATTCGAAAGAACTACTATTAAAACTACTAATCATAAGACTGTTCGTGGATAATCGATGAGAAGAAAACCAATAATTCATAAAAAATTTAATCGGATAAATGCGAACCGATAGCATGAGTACAAGGGGACGAGGGCGCTCTAGATGTGAATACCGGTGCGTATTCTACTATAGTGTACTAAGTGTTTATTTTGGGTTTAGAATTGGAGTCTTGTGACGAAAGCATGGTAGTTAGACTTAGGTAGTACGATTAATAGTTAGTTGGAAATTTCGAGGACGAAATTTCTTTAAGGGGGTAGAAACTGTAACATCCTGAATTTTTGGGCCTATCGCTTAATGGGTGGATATGTTTAATGTTTTAATTTAAGTGTTAGGGGTCCAAATTGGGCTCAGGCTTAGGTAGAGGCCTTGATTAAAATTATCTGTTTGGGCATTATAGGGTTTAAAAGGTAGTATCTATGTTTAAAATACCAAAAAAGTGGGCTTGTGGCCTAATCTTAGGAGGTGACGCCACACAAGGGAGTAAGGGCCCAAATTTAAGTTTCATGGAGCCCAATTCTTTTAATTTAAGTTAGCTAAATTTTGGGCATTAGGATTAGGTGGAGTGGATGGCAACAAGGCTAAAATTTAGGGGTTTTAATGTTTAAAATATGTGGATAATAAGCAGATAAAGGCTATTATTTAGGAATTTATTTTATGTGGATAATAAGTAGATAAAGGCTAAAATTTAGGGATTTTAATGATTAAAATATGTGGATAATATGCTGATAAAGGAGGGAGGAGTTAGAGATAATTAAGTCTCTTTTAGATGAGCTAGTAGATTAAGATAAAGGAGAAAAGATAGGATTTATCTCAAAGGTTAGGTAAGTGCCAAAATTTCTATAAATAGGGGAATATCTCTTCAATTTCAAAGATCTGGGTTTTTCTCTCATTCTTTTCTCTTCTTCTACGAGTAAAAGCCAAAACTCCTAAAGTTCTATCTTCTTCTTCATTCTCTGTAAAGCCGAAATCTCTAAGCCTATTCCTCATCTTCACTTTGATTCAAAAGCCAAAACTCTTTTCATTCTTTTTCTTCCTAGCCAAAATCTTCAAGTCTCTTTCTTGTTTTCTTTTCTTCTTCTCTTTTCTGTCGAAACCAAAAAACTCCTCACTCAAGTATTTTAAAAGCCAAAGACACATCACCTTCTCTTGTTCATACTTTTTCCGAGATTTTTCCTAGAAACCAAAACTCATAGATCTCTAAGTTATAGAATCGTGTTACATTCGGGATTTCAAGGTAAGAGGATTTGTTTATTCATATATATAAAATCGGGTAGAATACTAACTATGGCCGAATATAGGAGAGGCCTATTTTCATATCTTTTAGAACTTTTTGAGCAAAGTTGTAGATCGGTTTAGCGAGGATCGACATTAATCAGTGTGTAGATCTTTAACACACTACTAATAAATCTATTTGTATGTCTATTTATAAATGTTATGGGCTAAAAAGCCGAAATGAGGCTGTATAGACAGTCGAATGGAACCCTAAAAGGGTTAGGCAAGGATGCCAGGTACGTAAACATAGAACTCCCTATGTGTATCGAAAAATACATAAGTCTGCATGATGTTTTCTTTATGTATGTATGCATGGGGTGGGAATGATGATATTGAAGGGGAAGTGTATGATAGGTCACTTGGTGATCGGTGGTAGAAATCCCACATAATTTAAATGAAAGGTCACATAGTGATCGGTGGCGATGCCACGTTAAATGATTCCTAATTAATAGGAATAGGCAGTACGACTGTCGTTTTGGTGTGTAGCGGATGGAGGGTTGATTGTAGGAATCCCCAAGGTGTGATGGTTGGTACGGGATGGTGTGTAGAGGATGGAAACCTAGGATGAGTTGGGTTTTTCATTATTTATTGTTTATCATGTGATTATGATTGATACCTTTATGCATGGGCCAGGGCCCATAATGTGTTTGTGGGCTCAGGTCGTTGTGTGTTTTGAGATTTATACACTGAGTCTTGGTGACTCACGCTTTCCTTTTCTCTACTCTTCCAGATGAGCAGTAGATCGTGGACATGGGAGCCGAGATGGACTCGAGGGGCCATCAAGCTTTGTTTCTATAAATTTTTTTTTTGGGATTTCTTTAAGTATTATTTTATTTTTACTTTGGAATTATCAATGTAATAAGGCCCCATAGTTTATACTCACTACTTAGTTTTTAATATTTGCAACTTATGGAACCTTGTCAAAGGTTTTATTATTCAAAATAATAATAATACAAGGTTTTCTTTTCAAAAGTCACTTGTTTATTCGAATTTTTCCTAATAACTTATGATTTACTAAAACCAACTTAGCAAAAGTTTTCAACGTAAAACCCGTAGCATACCAGATCTGGTCAAAACTTATGGGCCGGGTTTGGGGTGTTACAGAGGGTATCTAAGTTTATCCTAGAAAGATTGAGGTTGTACATGATTGGAAACAGCCTAAGAATGTTTCTGAGATTCGTAGTTTTCTGGGTCTTGCAAGCTATTACCGTAAGTTTGTCGAGGGGTTCTCGTTAATTGCAGCTCCTCTGACTAAGCTGTTGCGAAAGAACGCTCATTTTGTCTAGACTGATGAGTAGCAATCGAGCTTTGAGAAGCTTAAATTTGTTTTGACTCAGGCTCCTGTTATGATACAGCCTGAATCTGATAAAGAGTTCGTGATATATAGTGATGTGTCGCATGTCGATTTGGGATATGATCTGATGCAAGATGGTAAGGTTGTAGCTTATGCGTCCCAACAGCTTAAGGCATATGAGAGGAATTATCCAACGCACGATCTCAAGTTGGTTGCAGTAGTTTTTGCCTTAAAAATGTGGAGGCACTATCTGTATGGTGAGAGGTGTATCATCTACACTGATCACAAGAGCCTTAAGTACCTTCTTACTCAAAAGGAGTTGAACCTTAGGCAGTGTAGATGGATGAGCTGCTCATGAATTACGACTGCGCTATAGAGTATCATCTTGGTAAGGCCAATGTGGTGGCCGACGCTCTTAGTCGTAGAGTAATGTTTGATTTGATGGCGATGTTTGCTTTCCTAAGTCTGTTTGATTATGAGAGTCTGCTAGCCGAGTTATAAGTTAAGCCGACTTGGATTGATTAGATTCGAGATAAACAGTTAGGGGATGAATCTCTGATTTTGTATTTCTGTCAAGTAAAAGATGGTAGTACGTCTAACTTTGGGCTGAATAATGATGGGGTTTTATGTTTACGAGGACAGGTTTGTGTACCGAACGAATCTGATTTGAGACAGTCTATTCTAAGGGAAGTGCATAGTAGCCCATATGCTATGTATCCTGGTGGAAATAAGATGTATCAGGATCCTCGGGAACTGTATTGGTGGCTGGGTTTGAAACGAGAGGTAACAGATTTTGTTTCTTGATGTTTAACGTGCCAGCAAGTTAAAGCTGAGCATTAGTTGCCTTCGGGTTTGCTCCAACCCGTTAAGATTCCCTTATGGAAATGGAAGCGTGTGACTATGGACTTCGTTAGTGGGTTGCCCTTAACACCTACTAAGAAGGATTCTGTATGGGTCATCGTGGATCGGTTGACCAAGTCTGCCCACTTTATTCCTGTTCGGATAGATTATTATTTTCAGATGTTGGCCAAGCTATATATTTCTGAGATTGTGAGACTTCATGGGGTTCCGGTTTCGATAATTTCATATAGAGACCCTCGTTTTACTTCTCGGTTCTGGAGAAAGCTTCTTGAGGCTCTGGGTTTGAGGTTGGATTTCAGTACTGCGTTCTATCCTCAGACAGATGGACAATCTGAGAGGGTGATTCAGATACTGGAAGATATGCTCCGGAGTTGCGTGATTGATTTCCAAGGTAGTTGGGAGGATTTTCTACCATTAGTCGAGTTCGCCTAAAATAACAGTTTTCAGTCTAGCATTTAGATGGAACCTTATGAGGCTTTGTATGGTCATAAGTTTCGTACCCCGCTGTATTGGATTGAGTTGGGTGAACGACAGATTTTGGGTCCTAAGTTGGTTTCTGAGACTAAAGACAAAGTTAAACTGATTCGGGATCGTCTTAAAGCGGCTTCAGATAGATAGAAGTCCTATGCAGATTTGAAAAGGAGAGATATTGAATAGTTAGTGGGTGATTACGTATTCCTTAAAGTATCTCCGTAGAAGAAAGTTCTACAGTTTGGATGTAAGAGCAAGTTGAGCCCTAGGTTTATTGGATCGTATCAAATTTTGAAGCGTGTGGGACCGGTTGCTTATTAGGTAGAGCTACCTCTGAAGTTAGACCGTATCCATGACATATTTCACATCTTTATATTGAGGCGGTATTGGTTTGACCCATCTCACGTTGTTTCTGTTGAGGAGATTGAGGTTAGACCAAATTTGACTTTTGAGGAGGAGTCGGTTTAGATTCTGGATCGAGATGTGAAAATTTTGAGGAAGAAGTCTATTCCGTTAGTGAAGGTTCTGTGGCGGAATCATGGTACTGAGGAAGTCACGTGGGAACCTGAGGATTTGATTCTTCAGCAATATCCGCATCTATTTGAGTCAGGTAAATTTCGAGGTTGAAATTTCTTTTAAGGGGTAGAGTTGTAACGTCCTGGGTTAATTAAGTCTGTTTTACGAATTTTGTCATAAGTAAGTATCTGTAGCTGTGGTTAAGTGCCTTAATTTGTGTCTGAGGTCTCGAGTTCAATCGTCTTTTGTTTCTAAGCCTATTTGATTTTAAATAAAAATATTCTTATTGTCAAAATAATTTTAGAGCTATTTTTATTATTTTATTAAAGAAAAATGGAGTTTGTCAAAATATGCTTTAATAAATCAAGTAGCAATTTTTTTTTAAAAAATGTTTTAACTGTTGGGCTTGTTTTGAATTAAACAAAACAAGTGTCTAATTCTGGTCAAATTCTATTTTATGAGTAGGCATTTATTTTGTTTTTGAAAAAAAAAAGTAGAAAAAAGGATCCCAAAAACCCACATTCCTCTTTTTGTTATTCCTCAAGTTACGTCGCAATTTCAATTGCAATAATTTGGTTTTCTTGTTCATCTGTTCGTCAGTTCTTTTTAGGACTTTGTTTGGAAATCTTCTTTTAACATCTGCAATTTTGCTTCTATTAGGTGACGTTTTAATTAGTTATTTGATTGATTAATTTGGGAGTTTTGAGGCACAATAGGTGTTGTTAAAATTTGGTTTTTAATGATTAATTAGTTCGTTGCGTTTAAGAGAGAATTGTGAGACGCTTAGCACTCTTTCAGCATCGTAATTTCGTGGGGTTGTGGTTCAATTATCGGTAAGAGCTTGGAAGGGTGTTAGTGTTATTAATGAGTTCGATTCTTAGCTATCTTGTGCTTAAATGCTGCAATTAATCGTTTTATTTGGCATATTTAGGTCTTGGGAGTTCTCTGGTTGCGTTCTTGTCAAAATCAAATCAGGTATGTAACGAAAACACGAGAAAATAGAGATTGGCGAAAGCCAAAAATAGGGCCTGCCGACGCCACACGGTCGTTTGTGGCCTAGGCTATTTTGGGTCGTGTGGGCCCACACGGGCAAGCCACATAGGCATGTAGGGCCAAATTTTAGAATTTTTTCCTAGGGTTGTACATGTCGTCTCGATCGATTGTGGGCCATCCGTAGGGTCTGTATGTGTGGTATAAGCCTTAAAGCATGAAATCTACTACTCTGTTAGATTGAAATTAACGCAAATGACATTTATATGAGTATTATGAAATACAGTATGTATGATCTGTTCTATTATGTATAAGCATGTGAAATATGTAACATCCCTAACACGTACCCGTCGCCAGAGTAGGGTTATAAGGTATTACTGATCAATTCACAACATATACCATACATTTATCAAACATAAAGCATTCATTCTCATAAGTCATTCAACACAATTACATTGTCCCTTATAAGGGCCTACGAGGCCTTAAACATGCTTTAGAAGTGGTTCGGGACTAAACCGATAACTTACGAAAATTTTTGGAAACTTGAAAAAATTTCAACCATACAGGGGTCACATGCCCATGTGAACAGACCGTGTGCCTCACACGGCTCTAGACACGCCCATGTCTGAGGCCGTGTGGAAACAGAGCATACATAATGACTTGGGTCATACGGACAACCACACGCCCATGTGTCTAGCCCGTGTGCCCTTCGAAGTGGCCACACACGTCCGTGTGCCAGACTGTGTGCTAGGTCGTGCCAAACCTATAGGGTATATTGACTTATGCAACACAGCCAAGTCACACGCCCGTGTGCTAGGCTGTATGCCAATTAGGAGGTATACTGACTTGTACCACACGGCCAGTCACACGCTCGCGTGTGAGACCGTGTGGAGCATACTGACTTCAATTCAATTTCAACACCAGGGGACACACGGCCGTGTAACATGAACGTGTGTCACACACGGCTGAGACACGCGCCCGTGTCTCTGCCCGTGTGGACAAAAATAGGCCATTTGCAAGGCCAATTTGCCACCTCAACTTCAGTGTACCTACACAAGGCAAAATGGTAACATTTCATCATACAATTAGGCAGCCAAAATCATCAACCAAATGCACAATTCATACCATTATAATTTCATCTATTCCAATTCTCAAATCACTACCATTTACTTAGCCAAATACATGCCAAAACAATATCAAACAATATGGTTGATTTACCATAATTCACACATACATAACTTACCTTATAAATAACCAACACAACATCTAAAATAATACCTCATCAAGGCATTTCTCAAGCATTTATACTCCACAAATCAATTAACCATTTGAGCAACTATAAAACCATAATCACATTCATACCAAACATACCAAAATAAGCCATCACTCATGGCTATATATACAAACCAAAACATATACATTTACAAGCCATATCTCATGGCTATAATCACAACCAAAATCCCACATCTAACCTATACATGCCATATACCATAAATGAATAATTCAAAAGTACCAACTTAGATGTTTGATAGTGCGATGATGTTCCCGACGACTCCCGGATCCGAGCTAGCCTTGATTCACTATAAAACATAGAAAAATAACACGAAGTAAGCTTCATAGCTTAGTAAGCTCGTATGTGAATAACTTATTTCATCGAATAAATGTAAATCAACCAATTACACATGACAAAACCATATACACATTAACTGCAAACCTTTCTCATGTCTCAAAACATGATCAAATACAAACTCATCGAACTTTCACTATTTAATACTCGAATAAGTTCTGTACGTACCTGTATCGCCTCGTACTAACCTTTTTCTCAACCACATCATTCGTTTACCTGTTTAACCATTCGGAATAGAAATCGGATACTCAGGAGTCTCGTACGATAAGTACTTATACCATGGCCCGTAGCCAAATCAAGGTAACTTATCCGATGAACTATTATCATGGCCCGAAGCCAAATCATCCGATATGCATGGACCAAGCCAAATCGGTAAAATACGCACCCGAAGTGCTAATATCATGGCCCGAATCCAACTCAACGTATCACTTACTGACATATCAATAGTATCCAAAACTATTCTTAAGGTTCAACCGGGCTTTCACACTTTTCGTTTCTATCATCGAATGCACCCGTAAAGTCATTTTCACAATTCATACATTATCCATAATCTTGTTTTAACAATTTATGCAATATTAAAGCATTTTAACATACATTTATAATGTAATCATCACATACGAACTTACCTCGTATTCGAAAGTGACGGATCGGGTCGACTACTCGATAACCTTGCTTTCCCCCGATCTAAATCCAAATTCTTTCTTTCTTGATCTATGTGAATTCAAAATTAACTTATTTATTCATCTACTCATTCAGTTAATCCAAAAATACACATTTGGGCATTTTTACACATTAGCCCCTAAACTTTCGCATTTAATCAATTTAGTCCCTATTTCACAAATACACAAAATTCACACAATTCAACAAAACCCATGCTTGGCCGAATTATATATAGGTCCCTAGTAGTCCAAAACTTTCATTTATTTCACATTTCAACCACACAATTTGCACATTTCACAATTTAATCCCTATTATGCATTTTCATCAAAAATCACTTAACAAAACATGTAAAACTATCATCAAGCTTTCATATTTCAACATTAAACATCAAAGAACACATAGTTTCAACAATGAAAACTCTCAAAATATTTAACAGTTTCGAAATTAAAGGTACGAGTTAGCTAGAATACGAAACAAAGATATCAAAAACGTAAAAATCATCAAAAATCGAGCTCAAAACACTTACCAATTAAGCTATGAAGATGCCAAACCATAATATGCATAAAAATGGTGTTTTTCACCTTGGAATTTCGACAATAGCAAAAAGGATGAACAAAAATCATGTTTTGTTATATTTTTATTAACTTAATTACATAATTACTTACTTACCCTTAATTAATAAACATAATAATTCATAATGCATGTCCATTAATGTCCACTCATGCTAATAATGGTATAATTGCCACTTAAGGGCTTCAAATTTCTATTTCATAGCCATTAGGCACTTTAATCAATGAGAACATTACTTTTGTATCTTATGCGATTTAGTCTTTTTTTTTTTATCAAATTAAGCATTCAAATGATCAAATTAGTTCACAAAAATTTCACACATTCATACTTTCATGCTCTAAACACATAAAATAATATTAAAATAATTTTTTTCAATCTCAAATTTGTGGTTCCGAAACCACTGTTCCGATTTAACGAAAAATGGGCTGTTACAAAATATATATTATACAAGCATGCATGATATGTTAATTCTGATATCTATTAGTCTGCTTTATCTAATAATCTATCTGTAATTGCCTCTAGGGCGGGATTTGTATTGTGAGGATGAAGTGTTCTGTGTGAGGCGATATCTCGCCATTATACTGACAGCAATGCTGCGATTATTCTAAAAAGTGTCGTATAAACACTATGCGGTGTGTAGGGTTGGGTGGGTGTTTTATATCCCACGTGGTGTGATGGGATGGTCGAAGTTGATGTGTAGAGGATGGGGGTAGGATTTTGCATATTTGTATCTGCATACTTCTGATTCTGTAAAAGGTTTACATCTGTATTTGTTCTGCATGAGATTGAGTCTGAATTTCTGTTTATATACGTGTTACACACTGAGTTTCAAAACTCACTCTCTGTTTGTTTGTTCTATTCAAGTAACCCTCAGATTTAGGTGAGTTGGTGCGACGGAAGCTCAATGGTGACCACATTTCCGTAAAATTTCATTCTCTTAAAATTAGGTTAAACTTTGCTGACTTTTGAGAGTTTTGTAAATTTGGGATTCTCCGAACTTTTTGGGACTGTTTTGGATTTTATTTTGGTTTTCTAAGCGTAACAACCGATAAAACGGTTTTTCTAAAAACGAAAACTTTTCTAAAATAACGGTTTTCAAGAAACAATTTTATTTGCCAAAATATGACATTTTAAAAAAACTCCGCTGCAAAACATTCTGTTTTATAGAAAGGCGTAAACGAGCAACGATTTTAAATCAAATAAGTATATTAATAAGTTTTCCAAACAAATCAGACATATTAAGTAACAACGGTTACGACTATTTGCAATTAACAAGGAATTCATTTTATAATTTTCCTTTGTAACATCTCCAGATTCAGCCATAACGTTTAGGCCGGGTTTGGGGTGTTACAAAGTGTTTTAGTGATATATCTGTTTCAGTTGTAACATCCCGTTTTCAGTAAAATCGGAACAGTGGTTTGGGACCAAAAATCTGAGTCAGAAAGAAAATTTATTTTAACAATTTTGCATGGTCTGCATTATGATAAGAAAGACGTATGAAAATTTCAATAAGAAAATTTTACCGATTTCATGTTTAATTATAATTGCATAAAATGCAAAAGTTGAGTTCTAGTAGCTATAGGTATCAAATAGCTATAGAATTCAAAATTTGAGGTCCTTATATGGTAATTAGACCATTAAATGGAGTTAGTAGATATTTATGATGAATCATCCATGAAAAATTAGAAAAAGAAAAGGACTAAATTGGAATTTGAAATAAATAAAAATGATAATAACTTAATATCATCTTATTTCATCATCTTCCCCAAATATTTTCTATGGAAACCCTAGCTAAGAGAGAGAGATTCAATCAAGCTTAATTGGGTAAGTAATCATGTCTCGTTTTTAGTAATTTTACATTTCCGAGATCGTAATAACCTACTCTATCTATTTTGGGATCAATTTGCAAAATTATCAAAGTATTAAAAGTTTTCCATGGTTGAGTATGTTGAAATTTTGAAATTTATGGTAGAAAATGAAAGGTTGTTGATAGATAAAAAAACTTTTGTAAAGGAAATTTTGATGAAATTGTGATTTAGGGCCTAAATTGTAAAGATGTAAAATTCATGGAAAATTTTTGATTTTTGTGAAATACATGGGTTGTAAATGTTATATGTGAAAATTAGCTAGGCTTGGAATAAGGAATAAATTGCATGAATTTCATTTTCCAAGCCTAGGGACTAAATTGTCATTAATTAAAGGTATAGGGGCAAACTGGTAATTTTGCCTGGGATGAGAATTGAATTGAATTGAATATAAATTGTATCAAATTGATTTTAAATTTATTTATATAGATCCGGAAAGATCAAATAAGGAATTGGATTGAGGAAAACAAAAAGTATCGGATTAGTAGATCTCCTTATACGAGCAAGTAACGAGATAAGTTCGTGTAACTAAATTGTGTATATTTATATGCTTGAATTGAATGTTGTGTATGTGAATCGTATAAATTCCATATACATGAAATTGATTACATATCTGACAAAGCCCGAGAAATATTAAATCCCGTTTGAATAATAGAATTCGATGGATACAGGATTTCCCGGATTGGTTGTAGTCCTGCATATGTTACGGACACACCACAGCTCCTACGAAAATCCCGTTATAAGCCCTCTCGAGCTTCCCGTTATATGGTTCATGCGACCATCCTAATCATTAGTGATCCTGCATGTGTTGTGAACTACCGCAGCTCTTTGTGAGCGTCTTGTTATATGATTGGTTGTGATCCTGCATATATTGCGGACACAAACGCAGCTCTTTATGAGCATCCTGATATAGGCTCTTTGTGAGCTTCCTGATATGGCTCGCTTGAACTTCTTATTATATGGCTATCCGGAGCTCCCTGATAATAACTCTTCGGAGTTACCTGTTAAGCTCAACGAGCTTCCTATTTTAAACTTTTATGAGTTTCCTGTTATAGCCCGGATAAGCTTCCTGTTACATGGCTCACATGAGCATTTTGTTATATGGCTCGAGAGAGTGCTTCCTGATTATGTGCCCTAATTGGGTACCCTTGAATATGAGTTGACGGTTTACAGTTTTGTACACTTCGAGTGTACTACATGTGTATTCATTGATATTTCAAATAAATTTAATGGGTAGAATTCTGACATGGTTAAAATGAACTTAAGATGATTTGTTATGAAAATGCATATGTTATATGGAAATTTGATATGAAAAGCACATGTTTATGAAAGTTACTACATGATGAACTCATCTTTGATTCTTGAAATTTATGTGAAGTAATGACTAACATGTTTGATGAAGTTGTGTGTTTTAGGCTATTAGCCAAATTGCTTGCATGCATTTTTGTATGCTTACCTTAAATGTAAATGTATGGTAAGTTAAAATCCCATTATGTGAACTTACTAAGCATTAAATGCTTACTTTGTTTTATTTACCTTTGTTTTATAGTACTCAGAGGCTCGTGAAGGTTGGAATTTGGTCAGAGTCACATCATACTATACCTCGGACCTCTTGATATATGAAACAAGCTAACTTTTGATATAATGGCATGTATAGGTTAAATAGATTAAATTATGAAATATTTTGGTTGTAACTAGTCATTGCAATGGCTAGTGTTAAGCATACTTTGATGTAATTATATAAGAACTTATCATGTTTGAGGTGTATTGAAAATGGTTTTATGGTGGAAGGTATATAAACCAAATGATGAATGGAATTGAAGTAGTATAATTGATAAAATTTGCATTTAAACATAAGTGCAAATTTGGTAAGTTTAATCACTTGAACATATGTGCTAATATGTCATACATAATACTTGTATTTGGCTTGATTTAAATGTCTTGAAATGGATTGGAAATGTGTTAAAATTTTAATGTAGGTACAAGGCAAATTTGGGTGGGAAATAAGGCTTGGAAATGGCCTTATTTTGTCCACACGGGTAGACACACGGGCGTATGTCTTAGCCGTGTGTGAGACACGGTCATGCGCACGGGCGTGTGGTTTGGCCGTGTGTCCCCTTAAAAATTTAAAAACAGAATGCTTCGATTTGCTCACACAGGCAGAGACACAGGTGTGTGTCTCACACACGGCTTAGAACACGATCGTGTGTCTTGGCCGTGTGAATCTTGCACTTAAGTTTTGAAAATTAAATTGTCCACACGGTCTAGCACACGGGCCTATGGCTGGCCGTGTGACCCAAGTCAGAGATTTACACGAGTATAGAAACGGGCTGAGACACGGTCGTGTGCCTCACATCGAATGCCCACACGGCTTGGGACACGGATGTGTCACTTGGCCATGTGAGCCACACGGCCTGACCACACGGGCGTGTGTCCCCTGTACCTTGAAAAAATTTTAAAATTTTGCGAAAAATTTCCTGAGTTCCCGATTTAGTCCCGACTTGTTTCAAATGCATAAATTAGACCTCGAGGGTTCATTTAAGGGACAGTATGATTGAATATGATTTGTTTCGGTTATAAATAGTAAATGATATGTGTAAACTGTTTTTAAATCTGTAAACTCTGATAATGCTCTATAACCCTATTTCGGCAACGAATATGGGTTAGGGGTGTTACATTTATTGGTATCATAGCTACGATTTAGCCGATTCTCGGACTAACATAGCAATTACGAGTTTAGCTATACATGCCATTATATAATTTATGATAGTGTGATATCTCTTGACCATTTTAAACATGTTTTTCATATAGTAATGTCGTTCAACCGAGCTGAATTCGAGGAAGCTGAGAGAAATGCTCAAGCTTCAGTTCAAAGAGCTACTTCCAGTAGTTGAAGGCCCGTATCTGAGGGTCGAGGTGAGGAGGCTAAAGAAGCCTTCTTTCAAATGATGAATGAATGGTTCACTGAATACTTGAGAACAAATCCCGCTGTACAACAACCTCCCCCTCCTGTCTCTCAACTGGTTCTTGATATACCACAAGGTACTAAACTTGTTAGGACTGGTAAGCCTCCGATAGATAAAATCTATAGGTATGGGGCAGAAGAATTTAGGGCTACTGTTGAAGATGATCTGGAAAGGGCTGAATTCTGGTTAGAAAATACTATTAGGGTTTTGGATGAATTGTCTTGCACACATGATGAATGTTTGAAATGTGTTGTATCTTTGTTAAAAGATTCAGCTTATCAGTGGTGGAATACTTTAATTTCTGTTGTGCCAAAAGAACAAGTTACTTGGGAATTTTTCAATACTGAATTCAAAAAGAAATATATTAGTCAGAGATTTCTGGATCAGAAAAGGAAGGAATTTTTAGAGCTTAAACAGGGGAATATGACAGTATCTGAATATGGACGAGAATTTGTTAGATTGAGCAAATATTCCAGAGAGTGTATCCCAACTGAAGTTGCCATGTGTAAAAGGTTTGAAGAGGGATTAAATGAAGACATCAAGTTATTAGTTGGGATCCTGGAATTAAAAGAATTTGTAGTACTATTCGATCGAGCACATAAAGCTGAAGAATTAAGTAAAGAAAAGAAACAGGCAGAGATGAAAGCCCGGACTTCAAGTAAAATATTTATGGGAAAATCACAATCGTCAGCTTCAAAGAAATCAAAGAAATACCATGATCGTTCTACCACATCTGTGGGGTACTCTGGAAGAGACCGAAGTGCTCAACGTTCAAATCTGAGATCTCTGGTTCCATCAGTAGCAAGTGCTGGAAGTGTGGAAATCCCAAACCCAGATGTAAACATTATAATAAATGGCATTTCGATGAGTGTCGCATGAGAAGCATAGCCTGTTTTAGATGTGGTTCCCTTGACCACTATCTCAAGGACTACCCAGAAAGAATTGAAAAAGATATTGTTCAGACTTCAAGGCCGAGCAACCCTGCCTCGAGAGGTAGACCACCTCGTAACCCCGGCAATGTCAGTGGTAGCCGAGGTACAGCAAAAGATTCAACTGCTAAATCTGAAGCACGAGCACCAACAAGAACATATGCTATTCGTGCACGTGAGGATGCCTCTGCACCTGATGTTATTACTGGTACATTTTCTCTTCTTGATACTGATATTACTGCTTTGATTGATCCTGGTTCAACACATTCATACATTTGCACGAATTTAGCATTTATTAAAAATTTATCTATTGGATCCACTGAATTCGTGGTCAAAGTATCAAACCCCCTAGGCCAATATTTGATGGTGGATAAAATTTGCAAGAAATGTCCGCTAATGACACGGAGTTTCTATTTTTCGGCTGATTTGATGTTACTGCCATTTGATGAATTTGATGTAATCCTGGTGATCGATGTGTCACAGTCTTAAAATTTATAATGAGAATGATCGAGCCTAAAAACTAACTATGACAACGATTGAGGCAAGTGTACCTATCGAACAGTAGTATAGCTTAGTGGCAAGACCGGATTGTCGAACCCAAAGGAACAGAAAGTACTAATACTAACTTTCTTTTTATTTTTTAGCCTTAAAATTGAAGTGAATCGGATTAATCTAGAAAATTAACTAGCTACTAAGCTAAAGACGATGAGACAAAAAGAATGAAATTAGGGAAATACTTGTGGGAAAAACCAATTGATTAAAACAATACCCAAGGAAGAATCCACCTAGACTTCACTTGTTATCTAAATTTGAACCAGACGATTTATTCATTTGACTTGATCCGTAAGATTCCCTAATGTATATTAACCCATCTCTCGAGGCGACTAACGTCTAACCCTAGGTTGAGTAATTGAAATCTCTTTCTAATTAAAACCCCTAGAATCGTATTAACTCGATCTATGGACTCCCATATTAGGTTTCACCCTAATTCGGCAAAATCTCGTCACCCTATCTCTAGGCGTGCGATCAACTCCGCTTAATTATGCTAGATCTACTCTTAGGCAGGGACTTTTGCTCCTCCACCTAAGCACATCAAACTTGAATTAATATCCCGGAAATATCAACACAAGAATTAAGAACACATAATTAAGAACAAATCAAATATTTATCATATAGTTCAGAAAACGATAACAAGATTCATCTTAGGTTTCATCCCCCTCAGGTATTTGAGGGTTTAGTTCATAATGATAATAGAATACATCTCAAAAGAAAAGATAAAACAAAACATAAGAAAAACTCTAAAACCCCCTGAAGGAATTGAAGAGAGATCCTCCGTCTTGAGTATAACTCCGGCTTCTTGAGATGAATCAACTGGCTTTCTTCAAGTAATTTCCACAATTCTGATCTTTCTGGCTCGGCTCCTTGGCCTAGCTGGACCCCCTTGAAAGTTGGCCTCTAGGGTGTTTATATAGGCTTTTGGAATGTGTTTCTTTACCCCTAAGTATCCAAATCCGAGTGAAATTCCTCTTCTCCACGGTAGGGACACGCCCTTGGCACACGCCCGTGTGAATCGTGGCCAGGCCGTGTTCAGGTCTGATTAGGGAGGCACGGCCGTGTTGCTTGGGCCCAGGCCGTGTCGATTTCGTGATTTGGCCCATTTGGTCCGTTTTAAGCCCGTTTCTCGTTCTTTTCATCCTCCGGTGCTTTTCTGAGTATAAAACATGAAAACAAAGGATTAAGAGCACCAAATTACACAATTCAAGGCTTAAATCACCCAAAAGCATGCTAAATGTGGGTTTAAAATATGTTACTATTTCGGTTTATCAAATACCCCCACACTTAAGCTTTTGCTTGTCCTCAAGCAAAATTCTCAACTCATGATTAAAACGAACTTCCTTGATTCATAATATTCATCAATAATGTTTCATCATAATTCAAAGATGATTCATACATGGGTAATTCAACTCTAAGAGTCCTAAAGATTCAAACAATCCAAGTCATACATTTTGTAGCATGAAAACATAGGTGTTTCCCCTCATCTAAATAATTACCTCTGATTTAAAATTGACAAGGATTGACATCCTCACTAAACATTCACTCAAATCACTCGAGGTGTTTAAGGTTCAAAAATTAAGCACTCATAAGTCGAACATGAAAAGTTAATCCCATAGGCTTGCATGAGAATCAAATCTCCACCACTATAATATGAGATAATACACAAATCAAAAGGTCTTTAACAGGGTTGTAACGGGGCTTGGGTTAAGGTGTGGATATAGGCTGAATTAGAAGGTTAGAATCGAGATTAACCTGACAAATTACCTAACCAGAAACAATGAACTGATAATAAACAATTACATCAATTGAGAACTTGTAATAATAATACTATTACTAATACGAGCTTCTTTTTCAACCATTGGTATTTAAACGTATAAGCTCACTTAATCACAGAACTAATAATGAATATACTTCGATTTTTTTTAAGAACAAATCAAATATATATAATAATTGATGAATTTACTATCAAAATTAATAGGCAATCGATCAAATCAAATCTCGATATAAGGGTAGTCAAAAGGAATTGTGATAACAAAAACAAAGGGTTTGGGATAATATTAGTGGGTGAGTCAATAAAAAGGGTTGTTAGGATCAACGGGGTTCACTAGGGGTTAATAAAATGGGTAGGCTTTTTAGTGGAGTGAGTGGGTTAAAACCTAGGTGCCTTTATCATCTTAGGATATCAAATCAAAGGTGTGGTCTCGACATGTATAATCGATGCAAGTTCTAGAATAACAAATCAATGTTGACACACTCATAATCAATAAAGTGAGCAAGAAAAAGAATATATGCTCTATAAGGCTCAACATCTCACAAAAATTATGGCTTTTTGATGTTAAGCTAGCAAATTTTAAACTTCAAAGTAATATTCAAATTCAGGTAGACAACCTAAAAAAAAATTTAATTTTGAAAAATAGACTTATCCTGCTTGATTCTTTAGTATCTTAAAGTTTAAATTATCAATGCACAATTATCAATGACTTAATCTAAAATATATCAATAAAAAACATAAATCACAGGAAATTTCATTCAAATCATAATATGAGAAGCTTACTTAAGAAACAAGACATAATTCAGGATTTGAGAATAATGCAAAAAGTTTGACACCTAATTTCAGGAATTTGAGAATAATGAAAAAAGTTAGGCACCTTTAAGGTTCACCCCCCCACACTTAAGATGTACATTGCCCTCAATGTGCAAAGATATATAGAAATTTATAAAAGAAAGGGAGAGATGAAACTTCCTGAATTTGGATGGGTTCCTTGAGTTGGAGGTGTGGAAACTTGATTTAGAGGTGAAAGAGAAGTTGGAGGAGGCGTATCTGGTGGTGGTATGGTAGCCGCCTACAATTTCTGCGCTAGATGAAGAAATTGGAAAGCTCGTGAAGAATTAGCCAGGAGATAATAAGAATAATTTGACTTATACTGATTATATGTTTAAACAAAAGCAAGCTAAAGTAAAGGAAAATAAAAAATGAAATAAAATTAAAAGAAAAGATTAATGGACCGAATGGTCCTTATTGTTGGATGGTTCGCGAGGGGGGTGTGATTTCTAAGGCCACGGTGGTGTTGGCAGTGGTCGTGGTAGGGTGATTCCCTAGCAGCCTTTAGAACCTAAAACCAAGAAACTAAGATAAAATAAACTAAATTAAACATAAGAGAAATGAAGAAAAGGAAAATAAAGGAGAAGAGAAATGAAAAAGAAAAATAGAATGGTCTCAAAGACCCTTGGCTTGTCGAATAATTGAAGCGGCCGGCATGAACTTATATAGGTCGATCTCCTATAGGGAGGCTGTGCTTGGATCCTTCCGTTTCTTCGACATGGATGTGGTGTAGCTCAAGGGCTTTGTAGATGGAGGAATAGAGGAAAGAATGGAGGGGTTAGAAGGGGAGGTTGAATGTGAGTAGGGAAAAAGGGATGGGGAGTGGGTGAGAAAAGGGGGCAAGGGGTGTTTTAAATAGAATTTTCAAAACTGGTAGATCCCCACGTCCATGTACCATGGGCGTGTTGGGTCACACGGCCGTATTGCACGGCCGTGTTGTGTTTCGTTCATTTCTCCCACGCTCGTTTCGTGGTCACCACGCCCATGTAGGATCAAACACTGTCGACCACGGCCGCATCGCACGGTCGTGGCTAGTTAGTTAGAGCCCGTGTGTCTTCCCTCAGTGTCGACCATGGCCATATCACATGGCCGTGGCAATTTATAGTCGTCCGTGATCTGGGAATCTTTCGTCATTGGCTCGTACTACCTCTGCTATGTCAGTACGAAAGTCCGTAGTATCCACACGTCCACGACCACGGCCGTGTGCAAGGCCGTGTGGTCTGAAAATCTGCACTTTGGTTAGTTTAAAATTAAATGCTGAAAAGGAAAAATAAAATTAAAAATAAAAAATTTAAAAATTAATGGAGTTAGTGCTCGGGTTGCCTTCCGAGAAGTGCTCGTTTAAAGTCTTAAGCTAGACTTTCCTCTCGTTCGCATAATCAGGGTGGTTTGAAAAGTTGAACATCTTTCCTCATGCTATCTCATCCTATTATCTCATGTATAATTCAAGTCGAGTAACGTTTATTTTGAAAGTGCCAAATATAGGATTACTTATCTCGATTTATCCGTATGGGAAAACCTTGATTACCTTAAAAGGGATTTCTTTGTTTGTATTAGGGTCGGAGGAGATATTCGAGGGTCCTGCTTTATCTAACAATACCGGTCTCCTATTTTAAAGTGATTTGTCGTTCCTACGAGCTCGTCTGGTGGTTCCCTCGGTTTCTCTTCGTGTATCCCTAGTGTTTCCTTGAAATGTGTCCTCCACTCGTCTAGTTCATCAATTTGATCCCTTCGATCCTCATGAGTTGTTTCTTTGTTGGCATTGGGTCTAGGATCGGGTTTAGTTGTGTTCTTTTGTGGTGCTTCCTGCAAAGAAGGGTTAACCGAATGGTTATCAATAGAATTTACTTTCTTACCTTGTTTGCTCGATGTTCTAACCGAATCGAGAGCCTGAAGAGTGACTGTCTCGTCACCTACACAGAGTATGAGTTCACCTGCGTCAACATCAATTTTAGTCCTGGCAGTTGCTAAAAAGGGCCTTCCTAGAATTAATGAGATACTATTGTCCTCATCCATGTCTAAAACAACAAAGTCTACTGGGAATACGAATTTATCAATCTTTACTAGCACATCTTCGATTATACCCCTAGGAATTCTAACAGTTTTATCAGCTAATTGAATGCTCATCCTAGTTTGTTTGGGTTTCCCTAGACCAAGTTGTTTAAACATTTTATAAGGCATGACATTTATGCTTGCCCCTAAATTAGCTAACGCATTACCAATAGATAAAATACCAATTAAGCATAGAATTGTAAAACTCCCTGGATCTTTTAATTTTTGTGGTAATTTATTTTGGAGAATTGCTGAGCACTTTGCGTTGAGTTCCACATGCGATTCCTCGTCTAGCTTTCGCTTGTTTGTCAAAAGCTTTTTTAAGAATTTCCTTGAATCTGGCATCTGCGAAAGAGCTTCAAGTAATGGTAAGTTAATATGTAATTTCTTTAAAAGTTTAAGAAACTTACCCAACTGTTCCTCTGTATCGTCTTTCTTCATTGCCTCGGGGTATGGTATACGAGGTTGGTACTCTTTAATTACCAATTTTGGCTTTTTACTTCCTTCCTCGACCTTACCTTCTTCTACCACATTCTCTTGCCTTAAATGAGGGTCATCTAACCCTACATTATCATGAGTTGATATAGCTTGAATCTGCTCCCTTGGGTTAGTTTCAGTGTTGCTTGGCAATCTACCTTGTGGTCGTTCCGTCAAGATCTTGGTGATTTGCCCAATTTGATCTTTGAGCTCTTGTGTCGATGCTTCTTGTTTTTCAAGTTTTGTTTCTATACTTTGGAAACGTGTTTTTACATTCTTTGCTATATATTTTGTCAACATCTCCTCAAGGTTCACTTCTTTTCTGTGGGTACTTGCTCTTTGTTGGAAATTTGGAGGGTGTTGTTGTCTTTGATTTCCTTGACCACCCCATGAAAAATTGGGGTGGTTCTTCCAACATGGATTGTAAGTATTGCTATAAGGGTTATTTTGATATCTGAAATTATTACTTACATAGTTCATTTGTTCGCCTTCTATGCCATGTCCCTAGGGTGGATACTCGGGATTCGCCACACCTCCACTTGTTTCGCATGACTGCATAACGGGTTGTACCTGCAAGGAATTACACAAACCATCAAATTTTTAGTTAACACATCTACCGATTCGATAGCATGGTTCTCAAGTCGAGGTTGAAAACACGGTAGCTTTAAGTGGGCTTTGTCCTCGTGGCTTGCCAACGATAGTTATTTAGGGACATCTCCTCTATAAATTCGTAAGTCGCTTGGTGTTTTATTATTCGAGAGTTCCACCATTTCTTTGAATCGATCAACTGCCTAGTTGAGGGGTTCACACCGTTGTTAAAAGTTTAGACACAGAGCCACAAGGGTAATCCATGGTGTGGGCATCTTCTCAATAGATCTTTGTATCTCTCCCATGCATCGTAAAGTGTTTCTAAATCCATCTGCACAAAAGAAGAGATATAATTCCTTAATTTGGCCGTTTTGGCCGGTGGAAAATATTTTAATAAAAAATTTTCGGTCATTTGTTCCCATGTAGTAATTGATCCTCGGGGAAGAGAATGCAACCACTGTTTAGCTTTATTCCTCAAAGAAAAGGGAAATAACCGAAGTCGGATGGCATCATCAGAAACGCCATTAATTTTAAAAGTGTCGTAGAATTCCAGAAAATTCACTAAGTGTGTGTTAGGATCCTCATCCCGCAAACCATCAAACCGAACAGAATCGTTGTATCATCTCGTATAGTGTTAGGTTTCAATTCGAAATTATTTGCAGATAATAGTAGGTCTAACAATACTAGATTCATTACCAACTAAACTAGGCTTAGCATAATCATACATAGTTCGAGGAGCCCGATTTTCTACCATCTCTGGAGGTAGCAGATTATTTTCAGCCATCTCTTTGGTGGTATTGATGATGTTTTCTTGTTCTTTTTCTGTGTATTGTAAACTTCGCCTAATTTCTCTCCAATTTCTGCGAGCGGTTGCTTCGATCTCACTATCGTAAATTAAAGGTCCTGTCGGGTTCCTTCTAGTCATAAACTAGAGGTACCTACAAGGAGCAAAGGCTAAAATTGAGAAAGATAAAAATAGAAAACAAAATAAGAGTAAAATTGCAGAAAATAAAAATGGCTAAAGTAATAAAAATTGAGTGTTCTTAATATTTCAGTTCCCCGGCAACGGCGCCAAAAACTTGATCGATGTGTCACAGTCTTAAAATTTATAACGAGAATGATCAAGCCTAAAAACTAACTATGACAACGATTGAGGCAGGTGTACCTATCGAACAGTAGTATAGCTTAGTGGCAAGACCGGATTGTCGAACCCAAAAGAACCGAAAGTACTAATACTAACTTTCTTTTTATTATTTAGCCTTAAAATTGAAGTGAACCGGTTTAATCTAGAAAATTAACTAACTACTAAGCTAAAGACGATGAGACAAAAAGAATGAAATTAGGGAAATACTTGTGGGAAAAACCAATTGATTAAAACAATACCTAATAAAGAATCCACCTAGACTTCACTTGTTATCTAACTCTGAACCAGACAATTTATTCATTTAACTTGATCCGTAAGATTCCGTAATGTATATTAACCCCTCTCTCGAGGCGACTAACGTCTAACCCTAGGTTGATTAATTGAAATCTCTTTCTAATTAAAACCCCTAGAATCGCATTAACTCGATCTATGGACTCCCATATTAGGTTTCACCCTAATCCAGCAAAATCTCGTCACCCTATTTCTAGGCGTGCGATCAACTCTGCTTAATTATGCTAGATCTACTCTTAGGCAGGGACTTTTGCTCCTCCACCTAAGCACATCAAACTTGAATTAATATCCCGGAAATATCAACACAAGAATTAAGAACACATAATTAAGAATAAATCAAATATTTATCATATAGTTCAGCAAACGATAACAAGATTCATCTTAGGTTTCATCCCCCTCAGGTATTTGAGGGTTTAGTTCATAATGATAATAGAATACATCTCAAAAGAAAAGATAAAACAAAACATAAGAAAAACTCTAAAACCCCCTGAAGGAATTAAAGAGAGATCCTCCGTCTTGAGTATAACTCTGGCTTCTTGAGATGAATCACCTAGCTTTCTTCAAGTAATTTCCACAATTCTGATCTTTCTTGGCCTAGCTGGACCCCCTTGAAAGTTAGCCTCTAGGGTGTTTATATAGGGTTTTGGAATGTGTTTCTTTACCCTTAAGTATCCAAATCCGAGTGAAATTCTTCTTCTCCACGACAGGGACACGCCCTTGGCACACGCTCGTGTGAATCATCGCCAGGCCGTGTTCAGGTCTGATTAGGGAGGCACGGCCGTGTTGCTTGGGCCCAGGCCGTGTCGATTTTGTGATTTGGCCCATTTGGTCTGTTTTAAGCCCGTTTCTCGTTCTTTTCATCCTCCGGTGCTTTCCTGAGTATAAAACATGAAAACAAAGGATTAAGAGCAACAAATTACATAATTCAAGGCTTAAATCACCCAAAAGCATGCTAAATGTGGGTTTAAAATATGTTACTATTTCGGTTTATCACCTGGGTATGGATTGGTTAACTCAGCATGATGTAGTGGTAAATTGTAAACAGAAATATATTGTATTAAAATGTCAAAATAGTGAATTGCTCCGTGTTGAATCTGATAAACTGGATGGGTTGTCTAATGTGATCTTAGTTATATCAGCGCAGAAATATATTAGGAAAGGGTATGATGCTTATCTTGCATATGTGTTGGACATTAAAGTATCCGAATCAAAGATTAAGTCAGTATCGGTTGTTTGTGAATTTCCTGACATGTTTCTGGAGGAATTACCCGGATTACCGCCGGCCAAAGAGGTAGAATTTTCCATAGATCTTGTTCCTGGAACAACACCTATATCTATAGAACCTTACAGAATGGCTCCTACTGAATTAAAGGAGTTGAAAGCACAGTTACAATAATTGACTGACAGAGGTTTTACTCGACCCAGTTCTTCACCTTGGGGTGCGCCAGTTCTGTTTGTTAAAAAGAAAGATGGGTCGTTGAGATTATGCATTGATTACCGATAGCTCAACAAAGTCGCTATTAAGAATAAGTATCCATTGCCTCATATTGACGACTTGTTCGATCAGTTGAAAGGTGTTACTGTGTTTTCAAAGATTGATCTTCGTTCCGGCTACTACCAGCTACGGGTGAAAGATTTAGATGTGCCAAAGACAGCAGTCAGAACCAGGTATGGGCACTATGAGTTTCTTGTGATGCCGTTAGGCTTGACTAATGCACCTGCGGTATTCATGGATTTAATGAATAGAATTTTTAGATCGTATATGGATAGATTTGTGGTGGTATTTATTGATGATATCCTGGTATATTCTCGAGATGAAAATGAACATGCTGATCATTTAAGAATTGTTCCACAAACACTGCGTGAGGAACAGTTGTATGTCAAATTTATTAAATGTGAATTTTGGCTTCGGAAAGTTGGTTTTCTTGGGCATATAGTATCTGCTGAAGGCATCAGAGTGGATCCGAATAAAATTTCAGCAATTGTTAATTGGAAACCGCCAAAAACTGTGTCTGAAGTTAGAAGTTTTCTGGGATTAGCTGGATATTATCGGAGGTTTGTAAAAGGGTTCTCTATGATAGCTTCTCCGATGACACGATTGTTGTATAAAGATGTAAAATTTGATTGGACTGATAAATGCCAGCAGAGTTTTGACAGGTTGAAAACCTTGTTGACTGAAGCACCCGTATTAGTTCAGCCTGAATTGGGTAAGGAATTTGTGATTTATAGTGATGCGTCATTGAATGATTTAGGCTGTGTCTTGATGCAAGAAGGTAAAGTAATAGCCTATGCTTCTAGACAACTAAAACCACATGAAAAGAATTACTCGATACATGATTTAGAATTGGCAGCAATTGTGTTTGCATTGAAAATTTGGCGGCACTATCTATTTGGTGAAAGGTGTCATATATTCACTGATCACAAGAGTTTAAGGTATCTGATGTCGTAGAAAGATTTGAATCTGAGACAGTGCAGGTGGCTTGAATTATTGAAAGTTTATGATCTGATTATTGATTATCATTCGAGAAAAGCCAATGTGGTTGCTGATGCTCTAAGTAGAAAATCTTTGTTTGCCTTATGAGCAATGAATACCCAATTGTCATTTTCTGAAGATGGTTCAATCATAGCTGAACTAAAAACTAAACCAATATTTCTACAACAGATTTTTGAAGCTCAAAAAAATGATGATGAATTACAAGCTAAACGGGTACAATGTGGGTCAATTTTCGATTTAGAATTTTAGATTGGGTCTGATGATTGCCTGTTATTCAGAGGCAGAATATGTGTACCGAGGAATTCAGAACTTGTACAGAAGATTTTGAACGAAGCTCATAATGGTACTATGTCTGTTCATCCGGGAAGTAACAAAATGTATCATGATTTGAAAAAGATGTACTGGTGGCTGGGAATGAAACACGATATTTCTGAATTTGTATCTAGATGTTTGGTATTTCAGCAAGTTAAAGCTGAACACTAGGTGCTTTCGGGATTATTACAGCCAGTAACGATACCGGAATGGAAATAGGAAAGAGTTACCATGGACTTTATATCGGGATTACCCCTATCCCCAAAAAAGAAATATGCTATTTGGGTAATAGTTGATCGTTTAACGAAGTCTGCACACTTTATTCCGGTACGTATGGATTTTTCCTTGGATAGATTAGCAGAGTTATATGTTTCTAAGATTGTCAAACTACATGGAGTGCCGGTCTCCATTATTTCAGACAAGGATCCTCAGTTTACATTCCGATTCTAGAATAAGTTCCAAGAAGCTCTAGGTACACAGTTACATTTCAGTACCGCATTCCATCCTCAGACTGATGGACAATCTGAACGTGTGATACAGATTTTAGAATATATGCTTCGGTGTTGTGTACTAGAATTTGAAGGTAATTGGGAAAAGTATCTGCCTTTAGTTGAATTGGCATACAAAAATAGCTATCAGTCAAGCATTAATATGGCACCGTACGAGGCTCTGTATGGTCGTAAATGTAGAACTCCATTGCATTGGACAGAGCTCAGAGATAAAAAGATACATTGAGTTGATCTAATCCGTGAGACTGAAGAAAAAGTGAAAGTGATCAGAGATAGTTTGAAAGCCGCCTCTGATCATCAAAAATCTTATGCTGATCTTAAACGTAAAGAAAAAGAGTTCCAAGTTGGTGACAAAGTATTTCTGAAAGTTTCACTGTAACAGCCCGATTTTGGCCCTAATCGGAACGGTGTTTTCGGGACCACGAATCCGAGTTAGAAAAATATTTTTATATTATATTTGATATCTATGATATATGTTTGAGCATGTGTTAAAATATCGTGGGTTAATTTATCTGTTTGTGTGTTCAATTTAAGAAAAAGGATTAAATTGCATAAGTGGTAAAAGTAGCCTTTTTATTAAACTAAGTGGTTTAATTGATTTGTCTTCTTTTATATGTGGACTTAGGCTGTAAATTTACCAACTAGCATGATAGTGGACGGCATATGACTTTAATTTCATAATAATATGTCTTTATATATATATAATTATAAGTTAAAAATGTTATATTATAATATATGTTAATAATATTAAATGAAAAGACATGTTTTCTTCATCATTTTATTTTCTTCATCACCGAAATTAAAGAAGAAAGAAAGAAACTTGAGCTCTCAACTATTCGGCCCTTTGCATGCTTGATTAAGGTATGTAATTGAGTTCGGTTTTTGATAATTTTTTCGTTTTTGAGATCGTTGCTTTGAATACTATCCGACCCATGATAAAATTTCTAATTTTGATGCATGTATGGTGTTCGGCCATTGATGAAAGCTTGTGTTTTGTGATGTTTGATGATTTTATATTAAAGATATGTTTTAGATTAACATGTTTTATATTGGAAATTTTGATAATTTTGAGTAATTAGGACTAAATTGTGAAATTTGTAAATTGAAGGGTCAAAATGTGAAATAAATGAAATGTATGAGTTTGTATAAGAGCTATGAATATTCGGCCCTAAAGGAATATGTTCAAATTTTATGTATTTTGTGTTTTGTGCAATAGGGACTAAATTGTAAAAATTATAAATGTCAGGGGTAAAATGGTAATTTGCATAATTATGTGATTTTGGATTAAATTGAATGAAAATATATTTGAATGAGCTTAATTTGAAATTATTTAGATCAAGAACAAAAAGAATCGGGATTGGATCGGGGAAAGCAAAGTTGAACGAATAGTCAGAAAACCTAATCCGTCGATTTCCAAGGTAAGTTTTTAAGCAATTGGGTTAAATTGAATTTTAGTCTAAATTAATTTGCATATGTTAAATTGTAGTAAGTGTGTTTAATTTCATATTTCCGAATGTGATATTGAATTAAGTAAGTATTGCCGAATGTAAAGTTGGTATATTTATATATATAAGTTTTGATCAATTGAGTTGGATAAATATAAATATGTATTAAGAGAAAGTTAAATGTGGAAATGATAGAAGAGATGGTTGTATTTGAATAGGTGGATATATATATGTGTATTGTATATTGTCGAATGTGATGGTATTGAATAGGAAGAATAAGTGGTTTTGAACATGTACATATATATGTGTATATATGAATGAAAATGAGATCGATTAAGGGCACTATGTGTGCGAGTTTAAATACCGAAACAATTTGTGTGTGCGAAATCGGTTGTCTGGCACTAAGTGTGCGAAAAATAAGTAGTGGCACTAAGTGTGCGATACATTACAAGTAATGGCACTAAGTGTGCGATACATTACAAGTAAATGGCACTACGTGTGCACTTTGTTAAAGTAACGGCACTAAGTGTGCAATACGTTACATGATTTGCACTATGTGTGCGGGTTACGGATTCTCCAAGGATATCATCTAATGAATGGTGATAAACGAGAGGAAATAAACAGGTAAGTGATGCATGATAGCTGAATAATATAGTACTAATGAGGTAAGTTATTCTTGTTTATGAAACTAAAGAAATGAATAGTGATTATTAATTTTTGAGTTTGTTTGAGATGAAATGATGATATATGAGTATTCGGTTTTGAGATACTAAATATGGTAGTTATTGAATGATGATATGATGTATATTTACGGTTATGAGTTCGTTGATGATTAAGTTAGATTGATTCAATTTTTATAATGATTAATTGTATACTTTACCGTTGCTTATAACTTACTAAGCTATGTTAGCTTATTGTATGTGTTCATTTGACTATTTTATAGATTTTGAAGTCTATATTCGAGCTCGGGGATCATCGTCAAAGTCAATCACACTATCAACTATCTTTGGTACCCTTTTTATAAGTTGAACTTTTGGAACTATGGCATGTATAGGCTATGTCTCTCGTTTGAAATTACTATGAGCATAATGTGTATAATGCCATGCGAAAATGGCTGAATCTTGATATTATGGATATTATGTGAGATCGGTTACGGAATTAGTTTATAATAGAAGTATATCATATGATGTATTTATATGCTTGCGTTGGTATTATGGCGTGACGATGATGATATATAAATAACGTAAAATTTATCAAGCATATTTGGTTCATTTTAGAAATGTGCCATATAGTATAACATGGTTGTTGGATGTTCCTATGATTCGTTTGAATTTTTGAGATATTATATATATATGATTTCGATTGTGGCATGTATTTTATAAGTTAGGTAATGAAAAATTTAATAGATATTTGAGTGGCATAATGTGTATAAATATGATTGCCGAATATGTAAAGAGTGATTTGATTGTTTTAGATAATTTTGGTATAATGTTGAGATATGTATTTGACTTGAAATCCACAATAGCTATCAATTACCAATTATGACCGAATGTAATTATAGGTTGCATAATGAAATGTGTTCTATTAAATAAGTATGAAATTTTATAAGTCTATTTGATAATGTTTGTTAATATACCATTCATAAATGTCATTATAGAGATAGTTAGTTTATGAACCGTTTTAAGCTTAATTATAAATTTTGTATTCGAATAGCATAATTGTAATGCTTATTTGTGCCGAACATTAAGTCTATTAGGTGCATGAATTTTAGCTTTGATGTTTATAAATTAGTTTCAAATTTGATTATATAAATGGTTAGTATATGTTTGAACTTGGGAAGTATGGATTGTTTATGTTTTATTTGAAATGAGATGAGTTATATGAGTGTAATGAGTTGTGGTTGGTTTGGTAATACCTTGTAACCCTAATCCGACGACGGATGTGGGTTAAAGGTGTTACATTTTAATTGGTATCAGAGCTACGGTTTAGTCGGTTCTCGTACTAACGTAGCGCGTGTGAGTCTAGTTATACATGCCATATTTTATACTGTGATAGTGTGATGACTTTTGACAGTGAAATATGTTTTCCCCTCTTTCGTATAGTAAATAGATCCTGATCCCGAGCGAGTTTTAGCCGATGATGTCGAGAGTGTGGCGCCTGCTCCCGCGCAAGGGACCGTGTCGGATGAATCTCGACCAGCTACGAGTAATTCTGATGAGGGGGCTAAACAAGCCTTCTTTAGTATAATGAATGATTGGTTCAATCAATACATTCGGACCAATTCGACTATTCAACAATCCCCAAATCCGAATACTCCACCTATAGCACCGGTGGTACCCCCGACCATTAATCCTGAGAGAATAAATAAGCCTCCGGTCGACAGAATTAGAAAACACGGGGCTCAAGAGTTTAGAGCTGAAGATGATGATGATGCTGAACGAGCTAAATTTTGGCTCGATAATACAATTCGTGTTTTTGATGAACTCTCCTGTACATCTAATGAGTGCCTGAGATGTGCTATATCTTTATTACGGGATTCTGCTTACTATTGGTGGAACACTCTCGTATCGGTTGTTCCAAAGGAACGAGTTACTTGGGACTTTTTCCAGACAGAGTTTCGCAAGAAATACATCAGCCAGCGATTCATAGATTTGAAACGCAAGGAATTTCTCGAGCTTAAACAGGATCGTATGACCGTATCTGAGTATGAGCGCAAGTTTGTGAGACTTAGCCGATATGCCCGTGAGTGTGTTTCATCTGAGGCTGCTATGTGCAGAAGATTTGAAGAAGGGTTAAACAAAGATATAAAACTACTGGTTGGCATACTTAAAATAAATGAGTTCGTGGTACTTGTTGAGCGAGCTTGTAAAGCCGAAGAGCTAGGGAAAGAAAAACGAAAAGCTGAGTTTGAAGCTAGAGATTTTCGTAAGAGATCAGCGGGTAAATTTCCTCAAACATCATCAAAGAAGTTTAAAAATGACAGCAACCGATCCAAAGCTAATACAAGGATCTCTATACGAGAACGACCACCAGTGAGTTCACGAGCTACCTTGATTACTAGTGTCGGCAATACTCGACCAAATAAACCCGAGTGCCAGTAGTGTGGTAGACGACATTTTGGTGAATGTTGGGGCAAACCCAACAACCGAGCTTGCTATAAATGTGGTTCGCAGGATCATTTCATTCGGGATTGCCCGGAGATAGCTGAAAAAGACAATTCTCAGAGTGCAAGACCGAGCGGTACGGCAGTTAGAGGTAGACCATCTCGAAATGTGGGAGGTAGGAGCGGTACTCAGAGAGGGGCTTCGGATACAGCTATTCGATTAGAGGCTCGTGTACCTGCTAGAGCCTATGCCATTCGTGCCAGAGAGGAGGCTTCATCTCCAGATGTCATCACCGGTATATTTACTCTTCTTAATACTAATGTAATTGCTCTGATTGATCCCGGTTCAACCCATTCCTATGTGTGTGAAACATTAGTATCCAGCAAGACTCTACCTGTTGAGTCTACTGAGTTTGTGATTCAGGTTTCAAACCCACTGGGCCGGTGTGTGCTAGTTGATAGAGTGTGTAAGAATTGCCCTTTGATGATTCGGGATTCATGTTTTTGGGCTGATTTGATGTTACTTCCATTTGATAAATTTGATATTATCCTCGGTATGGATTGGTTAACTGTGCACGATGCAGTAGTGAATTGTAGAGGAAAGACTATTGATCTGCGGTGTCAGAATAATGAGATAATTCGAATTGAATCTGCGGATTTGAATGGGCTACCAGCAGTGATATCTTTGATGTTGGCTCGACAGTATTTGAGAAAAGGTTGCGAAGCATACTTTGCTTATGTGATTGATAGTAAAGTGACCGAAAAGAAGATTAAATCTGTACCAGTTGCATGTGAGTATCCAGATGTGTTCCCGGAGGAATTACCGGGATTTCCACCTGTTCGGAAGGTAGAGTTTGGTATTGAGTTAGTGCCAGGGACGACTCTGATCTCAATAACTCCATATAGAATGGCACCGACCGAATTAAAAGAGTTGAAAGCTCAGTTGCAAGAATTGACAGATAGAGGTTTCGCTCGACCGAGTTTCTCTCCCTGGGGTACGCCAGTTCTTTTTGTAAAAAAGAAAGACGGAACTTTGAGAATGTGCATCGACTACCGACAACTCAATAAAGTGACCATAAAGAATAAATATCCATTTCTACGTATCGACGATTTATTTGATCAGCTTAAGAGAGCCTCGGTATTTTCAAAGATCGATCTGAGATCAGGTTATTATCAGCTGCGAGTTAGAGAATCTGATTTACCTAAGACCGCTTTTCGGACGAGATACGAACATTACGAGTTTTTGGTGATGCCGTTCAGACTCACTAATGCCCCCGCTGTTTTCATGGATTTGATGAATCGGGTATTCAGACCATATTTAGATCAGTTCGTGGTTGTATTCATAGATGATATTCTGATCTATTCGCGTGACGAAACCGAGCATACCGAACACTTGAGACTTGTGTTATAGATTCTGCGTGATAAGCAGTTGTACGCGAAATTCAGCAAATGTGAGTTTTGGTTGAATGAAGTCAGTTTCCTGGGGCATGTTGTTTCAGCATCAGGTATTCGGGTTGACTCGAGTAAAATTTTGGCTATACTTGATTGGAAACCCCCGCGAAATGTTTCTGAAGTTCAGAGTTTTCTGGGACTTGCCGGTTACTATAGACGCTTTGTGAAAGGGTTTTCAATGATTGTAGCTCCGATGACAAAGCTATTGCAGAAAGATGTCAAGTTCGAGTGGTCAGAGAGGTGTCATAAGAGTTTTGATCAGCTAAAAACCTTGTTAACGGAAGCCCCAGTGCTTGTTCAGCCAGAGTCGGGTAAAGAGTTCGTTATTTTTAGCGATGCATCCTTAAATAGTTTGGGCTGTGTTTTGATGCAGGAGGGTAAAGTTGTAGCCTACGCCTCGAGACAGTTGAAGCCGCACGAAAAGAACTATCTGACACACGATCTCGAGTTGGCTGCCATAGTTTTTGCTTTGAAAATATGGCATCACTATCTATTTGGTGAAAAATGTCATGTCTATTCTGATCATAAGAGTCTAAAATATTTAATGACTCAGAAGGATCTGAATTTGAGACAGCGAAGATGGTTGGAACTGTTAAAAGATTACGAGCTTGTGATTGATTATCACCCAGGGAAAGCTAATGTGGCTGCTGATGCACTAAGCCAAAAATCACTATTTACTCTACGTGCAATGAATGCGGATATAGCAATGACTGATGATGGTGGGATTATTGCAGAATTGAAAGCGATACCATTGTTCGTTCAACAGATTTGCGAAGCTTAAAAGGTTGATAATGATTTATTGGCAAAAAGAAATCATTGTGGTTCGAGTATTGATTCAGAGTTTCAGGTTGACGCTGAGGGATGTTTACGATTCAGAAACCGAATATGTGTGCCTAAGAATCCTGAGTTGATTCAAATGATTTGTAATGAAGCTCATAATAGTAAATTGTCAATCCACCCGGGTAGTACGAAGATGTATAATGATTTGAGACAGCATTACTGGTGGCACGGTATGAAACGAGATATTGCAGACTTTGTGTCGGGTACCATCGGGATTACTTCAACCGATTATGATACCTGAGAGGAAATAGGATCGAGTCACGATGTATTTCGTATCTGGGTTGACATTGACACCGAGCAAGAAAGACTTAATTTGGGTTATTGTTGATAGATTGACGAAATCGACCCATTTTATTTCGGTAAGATTGGATTTCTCACTTGATAAGCTAGCTGAATTGTACATTTCTCAGATCGTACGATTGCACGGAGTACCTATTTCTATTGTTTCGTATAGAGATCCGAGGTTTACATCGCGATTTTAGAAGAAACTGCAAGATGCTCTAGGTACTAAATTGCACTTTAGTACTGCTTTTCACCCTCAATCGAATGGTCAATCCGAATGTGTTATTCAAATACTCGAAGATATGTTGAGATGTTGTGTTCTTGAGTTTGAGGGTACATGGGAACGATACTTGCCTTTGATTGAATTTGCGTACAATAACAGCTTTCAATCGAGTATCAAAATGGCACCTTATGAAGCTTTGTACGGTTGTAAATGTCGTACACCTTTATATTGGACCGAGCTAAGTGAAAGCAAGATACACGGGGTTGATTTAATCAAAGAGACTGAACAGAAAGTAAAAGTGATCAGAGAAAGTTTGAAAGCTGCGTCAGATCGTTAGAAATCATATGCAGACTTGAAACGTAAAGATATAGAGTTTCAGGTGGGATACCGAGTATTTTTGAAAGTCTCGCCGTGGAAGAAGATACTTAGATTTGGTCGTAAAGGAAAGCTGAGTCCGAGATTTATTGGTCCATACGAGGTTATTGAACGTATCGGGCCAGTTGCGTATAGATTGATGTTGCCACCTGAATTAGACAAGATCCACAATGTTTTTCATGTATCGATGCTTCGACGATATAGATCCGATCCTTCTCATGTGATTAGCCCGTCAGATATTGAGATTCAGCATGACTTGACTTATGAGGAAGAACCGATTTGTATTTTGGCACGTGAAGTGAAAGAGTTACGAAATAAGAAAATCTCGTTGGTTAAAGTTAGGTGGCATAAGCACAGGGTTGAGGAAGCAACCTGGGAACTTGAAGATTCAATGAAAGAACGCTACCCACATTTATTCATCGGTAAGATTTTTGGGGACGAAAATCCCTTAAGGGGGGAGAGTTGTAACAGCCCGATTTTGGCCCTAATCGGAACGGTGGTTTCGGGACCACGAATCCGAGTTAGAAAAATATTTTTATATTATATTTGATATCTATGATATATGTTTGAGCATGTGTTCAAATATCGTGGGTTAATTTATCTGTTTGTGTGTTCAATTTAAGAAAAAGGATTAAATTGCATAAGTGGTAAAAGTAGCCTTTTATTAAATTGAGTGGTTTAATTGATTTGTCTTCTTTTATATGTGGACTTAGGCTATAAATTTACCAACTAGCATGATAGTGGACGGCATATGACTTTAATTTCATAATAATATGTCTTTATATATATATAATTATAAGTTAAAAATGTTATATTATAATATATGTTAATAATATTAAATGAAAAGCCATGTTTTCTTCATCATTTTATTTTCTTCATCACCGAAATTACAGAAGAAAGAAAGAAACTTGAGCTCTCAACTATTCGGCTCTTTGCATGCTTGATTAAGGTATGTAATTGAGTTCGGTTTTTGATAATTTTTACGTTTTTGAGATCGTTGCTTCGAATACTATCCGACCCATGTTAAAATTTCTAATTTTGATGCATGTGTGGTGTTCGGCCATTGATGAAATCTTTTGTTTTGTGATGTTTGATGATTTTATATTAAAGATATGTTTTAGATTAACATGTTTTATATTGGAAATTTTGATAATTTTGAGTAATTAGAACTAAATTGTAAAATTTGTAAATTGAAGGGTCAAAATGTGAAATAAATGAAATGTATGAGTTTGTATAGGAGCTATGAATATTCGGCCCTAAAGGAATATGTTCAAATTCTATGTATTTTGTGTTTTGTGCAATAGGGACTAAATTGTAAAAATTGTAAATGTCAGGGGTAAAATAGTAATTTGCATAATTATGTGATTTTGGATTAAATTGAATGAAAATATATTTGAATGAGCTTAATTTGAAATTATTTAGATCAAGAACAAAAAGAATCGGGATTGGATTGGGGAAAAGCAAAGTTGAACGAATAGTCGGAAAACCTAATCCGTCGATTTCCGAGGTAAGTTTTTAAGCAATTGGGTTGAATTGAATTTTAGTCTAAATTTATGTGCATATGTTAAATGGTAGTAAGTGTGTTTAATTTCATATTGCCGAATGTGATATTGAATTAAGTAAGTATTGCCGAATGTAAAGTTGGTATATTTATATATATAAGTTTTGATCAATTGAGTTGGATAAATATAAATATGTATTAAGAGAAAGTTAAATGTGGAAATGATAGAAGAGATGGTTGTATTTGAATAGGTGGATATATATAAATGTGTATTTTATATTGTTGAATGTGATGGTATTGAATAGGAAGAATAAGTGGTTTTGAACATGTACATATATATGTGTATATATAAATGAAAATGAGATCGATTAAGGGGCACTATGTGTGCGAGTTTAAATACCGAGCACTGTGTGTGCGAAATCGGTTGTCTGGCACTAAGTGTGCAAAAAATAAGTAGTGGCACTAAGTGTGCGATACATTACAAGTAATGGCATTAAGTGTGCGATACATTACAAGTAAATGGCACTACGTGTGCACTTTGTTAAAGTAACGGCACTAAGTGTGCGATACATTACATGATTTGCACTATGTGTGCGGGTTACGAATTCTCCAAGGATATCATCTAATGAATGGTGATAAACGAGAGGAAATAAACAGGTAAGTGATGCATGATAGCTGAATAATATAGTACTAATGAGGTAAGTTATTCTTGTTTATGAAACTAAAGAAATGAATAGTGATTATTAATTTTTGAGTTTGTTTGAGTTAAATTGATGATATATGAGTATTCGGTTTTGAGATACTAAATATGGTAGTTATTGAATGATGATATGATGTATATTTACGGTTATGAGTTCGTTGATGATTAAGTTAGATTGATTCAATTTTTATAATGATTAATTGTATACTTTACCGTTGCTTATAACTTACTAAGCTATGTTAGCTTACTGTATGTGTTCATTTGACTATTTTATAGATTTTGAAGTCTATATTCGAGCTTGGGGATCATCGTCAAAGTCAATCACACTATCAATTATCTTTGGTACCCTTTTTATAAGTTGAACTTTTGGAACTATGGCATGTATAGGCTATGTCTCTCTTTTGAAATTACTACGAGCATAATGTGTATAATGCCATGCGAAAATGGCTGAATCTTGATATTATGGATATTATGTGAGATCGGTTACGGAATTAGTTTATAATAGAAGTATATCATATGATGTATTTATATGCTTGCGTTGGTATTATGGTGTGACGATGATGATATATAAATAACGTAAAATTTATCAAGCATATTTGGTTCATTTTAGAAATGTGCCATATAGTATAACATGGTTGTTGGATGTTCCTATGATTCGTTTGAATTTTTGAGATATTATATATATATGATTTCGATTGTGGCATGTATTTTATAAGTTAGGTAATGAAAAATTTAATAGATATTTGAGTGGCATAATGTGTATAAATATGATTGCCGAATATGTAAAGAGTGATTTGATTGTTTTAGATAATTTTGGTATAATGTTGAGATATGTATTTGACTTGAAATCCACAATAGCTTTCAATTACCAATTATGACCAAATGTAATTATAGGTTTCATAATGAAATGTGTTCTATTAAATAAGTATGAAATTTTATAAGTCTATTTGATAATGTTTGTTAATATACCATTCATAAATGTCATTATAGAGATAGTTAGTTTATGAACCGTTTTAAGCTTAATTATAAATTTGGTATTCGAATAGCATAATTGTAATGCTTATTTGTGCCGAACATTAAGTCTATTAGGTGCATGAATTTTAGCTTTGATGTTTATAAATTAGTTTCAAATTTGATTATATAGATGGTTAGTATATGTTTGAACTTGGGAAGTATGGATTGTTTATGTTTTGTTTGAAATGAGATGAGTTATATGAGTGTAATGAGTTGTGGTTGGTTTGGTAATACCTTGTAACCCTAATCCGGCGACAGATGTGGGTTAAGGGTGTTACATTCAGCTTGGAAGAAAGTTCTTCGGTTTGGTCGTAAAGGAAAACTGAGCCCACGGTTCATTGGGCCTATGAGATCATCAAAAGAATCGAACCTATTGCGTACCGATTAGCATTACCAACAGAGCTTAACAGAATTCATAATGTTTTCCATGTATCTATGTTGCGACAATATCGGTCAGATCCTTCACATGTTATTTCTCCGACAGAAGTTGAGATTCTGCCTGACATGACTTATAGTGAAGAACCGATCAAAATTCTTACACGGGAAACAAAAGAGTTAAGAAATAAAAACGTAGCTTTAGTGAAAGTTCTTTAGCAACGAAATGGAATAGAAGAAGCTACCTGGGAATCAGAGGAAACAATGAGAAAGTAATATCCGAACCTCTTTACTGGTAAGATTTTAAAGGACGAAAATTCTTTAAAGGGGGAGAGTTGTAACAGCCCGTTTTCAGTGAAATCAGAACAGTGGTTTCGGGACCACCAATCCGAGTTAGAAAGAAAATTTATTTTAATAATGTTACATGGTCTGCATTATGATAAGAAAGACGTATGAAAATTTCGATAAGAAAATTTTACCGATTTCATGTTTAATTATAGAAAAGGACCAAATTGTATAAAATGAAAAAGTTGATTTTTAGTAGCTATAGGTATCAAATAGCTATAGAATTCAAAATTTGAGGTCCTTATATGGTAATTAGACCATTAAATGGAGTTATTAGATATTTATGATGAATCATCCATGGAAATTAGAAAAAGAAAAGGACTAAATTAGAATTTGAAATAAATAAAGATGATAATAACTTAATATCATCTTATTTCATCTTCTTCCCCAAATATTTTCTATGGAAACCCTAGCTAAGAGAGAGAGATTCAATCAAGCTTAATTGGGTAAGTAATCATGTCCCATTTTAGTAATTTTTACATTTCCGATATCATAATAACCTACTCTATCTATTTTAGGGATCAATTTGCAAAGTTATCAAAGTATTAAAATTTTTCCATGGTTGAGTATGTTGAAATTTTGAAATTTATGGTAGAAAATGAAAGGTTGTTGATAGATAAACAACTTTTGTAAAGGAAATTTTGATGAAATTGTGATTTAGGGACTAAATTGTAAAGATGTAAAATTCATGGAAAACTTTTAATTTTTGTGAAATAAATGGGTTGTAAATGTTATATGTGAAAATTAGCTAGGCTTGGAATAAGGATTAAATTGCATGAATTTCATTTTCCAAGCCTAGGGACGAAATTGTCATTAATTAAAGGTACAGGGGCAAAATGGTAATTTTGCTTAGGATGAGAATTGAATTGAATTGAATATAAATTGTATCAAATTTATGTTAAATTCATTTATATAGATCTGAAAGGATCAAATAAGGAATTGGATCGAGGAAAACAAAAAGTATCAGATTAGTAGATCTCCGTATACGAGCAAGTAACGAGGTAAGTTCGTGTAACTAAATTGTGTATATTTATATGCTTAAATTGAATGTTGTGTATGTGAATCGTATAAATTCCATATACATGAAATTGATTACATATCCAACAAAGCCCGATAAATATTAAATCCCGTTTGAGTAATGGAATTCAATGGATACAGGATTTCCCGAATTGGTTGTAGTCCTGCATATGTTGCGGGCACACCACAGCTCCTACGAAAATCCCGTTATAAGCCCACTCGAGCTTCCCGTTATATGGTTCATGCGAGCATCCTGATCAGTAGTGATCCTGCATGTGTTGCGAACTACCGCAGCTCTTTGTGAGCGTCCTGTTATATGATTGGTTGTGATCCTGCATATATTATGGACACGAACGCAGCTCTTTATGAGCGTCCTGATATAGGCTCTTTGTGAGCTTCCTGATATGGCTCACTTGAACTTCTTGTTATATGGCTATCCAGAGCTCCCTGATAATAACTCTTCGGAGTTACCTGTTAAGCTCAACGAGCTTCCTGTTTTAAACTTTTATGAGTTTCGTGTTATAGCCCGGATAAGCTTCTTGTTACATGGCTCACATGAGCATTCTGTTATATGGCTTGAGAGAGTACTTCCTGATTATGTGCCCTAATTGGGTACCCTTGAATATGAGTTGACGGTTTATAGTTTTGTACACTTCGAATGTACTACATGTGTATTCATCGATATTTCAAATAAATTCAACGGGAAGAGTTCTGACATGGTTAAAATGAACTTAAGATGATTTGTTATGGAAATGCATATGTTATATGGAAATATGATATGAAAAGCACATGTTTATGAAAGTTGCTACATGAAGAGCTCATCTTTGATTCTTGAAATTTATGTAAAGTAATGACTAACATGTTTGATGAAGTTGTGTGTTTTAGGCTATTAGCCAAATTCCTTGCATGCATTTTTGTATCTTACCTTAAATGTAAATGTATGGTAAGTTAAAATCCCGTTATGCAAACTTACTAAGCATTAAATGCTTACTTTGTTTTATTTACCTCTGTTTTATAGTACTCAGACGCTCGTGAAGGTTGGAATTTGGTCAGAGTCACATCACACTATCCCTCGGACCTCTCGGTATATGAAACAAGCTAACTTTTGATATAATGGCATGTATGGGTTAAATAGATTAAATGATGAAATATTTTGGTTGTAACTAGCCATTGGAATAGCTAGTGTTAAGCATACTTTGATGTAATTATATAAGAACTTATTATGTTTGAGGTGTATTGAAAATGGTTTTATGGTGGAAGGTATATAAACCAAATGATGAATGGAATTTAAGTAGTATAATTGATAAAATTTGCGTATAAACATAAGTGCAAATTTGGTAAGTTTAATCACTTGAACATATGTGCTAATATGTCATACATAATACTTGTATTTGGCTTGATTTAAATGTCTTGAAATGGCTTGGAAATGTGTTAAAATGTTAATTTAGGTATAAGGCAAATTTGGGTGAGAAATAAGGCTTGGAAATGGCCTTATTTTGTCCACACGGGCGTGTGTCTTAGCCGTGTGTGAGACACGGTCATGCACACGGGCGTGTGGTTTGGCCGTGTGTCCCCTGCATCTTGAAAATTTAGAAACAGAATGCTTCGATTTGCTCACACGGGCAGAAACACGGGTGTGTGTCTCAGCCGTGTGTGACACACGGCCTAGAACACGGGCGTGTGTCATGGCCTTGTGAATCCTGCACTTAATTTTTGAAAATTAAATTGTCCACACGGTCTAGCACACGGGCGTGTGGCTGGCTGTGTGACCCAAGTCAGAGAGTTACACGGGTATAGACACGGGCTGGGACACGGTCGTGTGCCTCACATCGAATGCCCACACGGCTTGGGACACGGGTGTGTCACTTGGCCGTGTGAGCCACTTGGCCTGACCACACGGGCGTGTGTCCCCTTTACCTTGAATTTTTTTTGAAATTTTGCGAAAAATTTCCTGAATTCCTGATTTAGTCCCGACTTGTTTCAAAATGCATAAATTGGACCTCGAGGGTTCATTTAAGGGACAGTATGATTGAATATGATTTGTTTCGGTTATGAATGGTAAATGATATGTGTAAACCGTTTTTAAATCTGTAAACTCTGATAATGCTCCATAATCCTGTTCCGGCGACAGATATGGTTAGGGGTGTTACATCAGTAATACATGAAAATTAAGTGTTAAATGATATATGTGAATTAAGTTTTTATGTTATGTTTGTGATATGAGAAAAAAAATTGGTATGTGAATGCGAAAGTTGATTAGTGACTATATGTGTTAAAGTAAAAACTATAAGTTATAAAGTTAATTTAAATGATTTAATGTTTTGGGAAATGAATTAAAAGTTTAAGTATATTAGTGAAAGAAATTTTGTGAATAAATGTTATTAAAAAATTATTTAAATTGTAGCCACAAGAGTTAAGTGAGATGACAATGATCTCTTCTACCTTAATAAGTGGTCGAGGGTTCAATCATTGCCCTGGGTATGGAGCAGCTTTAAAACTCGTGGCCAGTGTCTACTCCCTTAATGGACTACAGTACGCGAAGGATTAGTCACTAGGCTCCCTTCAACGAATACCTTTGATATGTTAGAAAAAGTTTGGGAATGATTAGAGGTTATTTAGACATGTTTTAGTGATGTTTTGACTTGTTTTTGGGTTCCCTTGCACTAATGGTGTGACAACTTTGATATATGTATTGGTACTTAAAAGTCAAAATGTTAAAATCTACAGTAAAATAGTAGAGGTACCAATACCTCTACCCCAAACCCTTAATTTGCATTGCTTTGACCAAAAAAATGTCTCGAACAAACTCGGATCGAAATTAATCATAAGCAATACTCAGAAATAGTTCAAAATGCTTAAAAAAGAGTTAATAAGGTTGAAATGAAAGGTGTAAAATAAATTGAGTGATTAAGGGATTTAGTGTCCAAAATGTGACACCTATTGCTCCGGTTATCGATTTAACCCAAGTGAGGGATGTTACACTTTTTACCACTTTCGTCAACAGTACATCTTACATTGGTAAAAGAAACGTGAAGATTGTTATAAAAATTAATGATGGCAAAGATAATTATATTACCTTTCTAAATGTTAGTGCATTTGAATGTAAGTTTTAGAATATAGTACAAACATTATGATTGTTATTTTTAATTTTAAAATTAGTACAAAAAATTATTTCCAGGTCCAAAATTTAACCCATGGAAGAACGACCTCACCCATTTATTGAAAATATTTATACACTTTAACACAAATTTTCATGTTACCATATCACATTTTATTATTGTGTTTATTAATTACATGTTCTTAATAAATTTTTTAATTAATAATCACAAAAAAAAAACTAAAAGATTATAATTTTTTTCTTTTAGATAATTTTTTATGTTAAAAATAAATTATTTCTAAAAAGAAAACAAAAATTTAATATTATTATAAATTTGTATAAAAATATAGAATAAATATAGCATAAATTTGTATAAAAATATACCAATAAGGATAATTATTATCTTTTGAAATAATTGTAAAAAGTACAATATTACAATTAAAATATGATTTTTGTTATAGATATTTTATTATTATAAAGTGGATGTTGATTAAGATAAGAAGTTTGATGCTTTAGGACTTTAATGTCCATTAAGAGTAGAATTTTATTTTATTCATACTTCTTATGCCTATAAATATAGATTTTGAAATAATTACCATCTTTTGTTTTCCTATTTCTCTTGTTCTTTACTCTATTTGTCTTTATTTTGTAACACGTTATTGGCACAATACTTTTAAAAAACTTGATTCATTGCCCTTCACCATTTGCCCACCCTATAATGACATGAAATTATAAAACCAATTGCAATGGGAGAGAAGAAAAGAAAAGGAAAGCCACCAGGAGAAGGATTCGAACCTACAACCTTTAATAGTCTTCTTCACCTTAAACCACTTCACTACCCCAAGATTTCTAAATCATATACACCAAGAAACTTAAATTCGTATATGATATGTTTTCTTTACTATTTTTTTTATTTTCGATAAAACTATTTTAGGAAAGAAAATTATTATCTTAAGGTTTCTTTTAAACTAGAGTTTTTGTATTGAGTTCTATTATGCATGATATTGGGATAATTAAGAATTTGACGATTACAATTTTGTTACTAAATATACTTGAAAATTGGTTAAAATTGTGATGGAGAGTGTTATTAATTTGGTATTGTTGATTAAAAGGAAATTTGTTAGGATCTAATTGAATCTTATTAACATACTGTTAAGTACGACTCCTATTTCAGTCAAATTTGAAAAATAATTTTCTAGTTAAACTTTGTTTATTTGTTTCAATCAAACACTGATTAGTTTAGATTATTTTATTATTATTTAACCTATGAATTTAGCCTATAAATAGGCTCTTTTACAACTTTAGAAAAAAACACTCATTAGATATTAGAACTCATAACACATTTAGAGAATTTTGTGTTTACGTTTTGAGGGTTCTTTGTTTTCGGGTTTTTGGGGTTTAGTTTTTATCTCCATCTTTTGTACTCTTCGTTCTTTTGCCATTATAGTAAAATTATCTTTGCCCGTGGTTTTTTATCCTCTTTGGAGGAGTTTTTTCACGTTAAATTTGTGTGTTCAATTTCTCAATTTATTCCGCTATTTTTTTTACTTGTTGCTTAATCGAGTCGATCCTAACAAGTGATATCAGAGCTAATTCAATTTTCATAGATCAGCCCATTCAGATATGGCAGCAACAAGGTTTGAAATTGAGAAGTTCGATGGTGAGACAAATTTCAATCTGTGGCAAGTTCGGATGATGGCAATTCTAGTTCAAACCGGCTTGAAAAAGGTTGTTACCGGGAAGAAGCCTGAGAATCTAAATCAAACAGAATGGGAAGAGCTTGATGAAAAGGCCTTTCTGCAATCCAGTTATGCCTCGCGAATACAGTATTGCAGGAGGTATTGATGGAGAAAACCTCATCCGCATTGTGGAAAAGGTTAGAAACTTTTTATGCGACTAAGTCTCTGATTAACTGCTTAGTGTTGAAACAACGTCTATTTACGTTTCGCATGAACGAAGGTGAGCTTCTTAGAGATCACATCAGTCAATTCATTACTCTTTTAAATGATTTAAAGAATGTTGATGTTCATATTGACGATGAAGATCAGGCTATGCTATTATCGTGCTCTTTACCCCATTCATACAAGTCTTTCAGGGAGACCTTGATTTATGGCAGAGACAAACTCTCGTTCGAAGATGTGAAGGGTCATTTGTTGAGTAGAGACAAACTCGAAAATGAGTTTGGTTTGGATAGCAAGGCAGATAAGCAAGCTTCCATTTTGGTAGCATAAAAGAAACGAGACAAAAGGTGTCTCTATTGTAAAAAGTTAGGTCACGTCAAAGCAGATTGCTATAAACTGCGAAATAAAAGAGCTGCTGAGAGTAACAAAGAAGATGTAGCTGGTGCTAATTTGGCCAATGAAAGCGGTGATGATTTCTTGTTAGTGTCAACGAGCGATAACTCCAAGCTCACGTCCGAGTGGATCCTAGATTTGGGATGTTCTTTCCATATGTGTCCCAATAGAGAATGGTTCTCCACATACAGTTCGGTTGAAGGTGGAGTTGTGCGTATGGGAAACGATTCATCTAGTAAGGTAATTGGTATTGGTACTGTTAAAATTAGGATACACGATGGGACGATTAGGACACCCTCAGATGTCAGGTATGTACCTGATTTACGAAAGAATCTCATCTTATTGAGTATTTTAGACTTGAAAGGATGCAGAATCAACATCGAGTCGAATGGTATTAAAGTATCTCGTAGAGCTTTCATTTTGTTAAAAGGTAAAAGAACTAGCAGTCTTTACATTCTGGAAGGTTCTACAGTGACCGGTGAAAACGGACGTCCCTCGTCCGTTACAGAGTCGAAGTCAACTCGTTTGGAGTCGAGGCAACTTGGTCATAGGAGGAAAAAAGGTATGATCGTTTCGTTGAAGAGAGGTTCTCTTTTAGATGCAGGTTTTGAAAAGTTAGGCACTCGTGTTCGTGAAAATCAAACCCGGGTTAGTTTTGATTTGGCAAAGTACAAGTCGAAGGCTAGAAGTCTTCCAGTTCTAAGCCACGATTCGACTCGCTTAATTCCTGCATGGTTCAAGATAGGCTCGTGGCGGGCTTTGGCAAAGATGGCGTTGTGGAAATATGAGTCAAGGTGGAGATTTGTTAAGTATGACTCCTATTTCAGTCAAATTTGAGAAATAATTTTCTAGTTAAACTCTGTTTATTTGTTTCAATCAAAAACTGATTAGTTTAATTATTTTATTATTTGACCTATGAATTTAGCCTATAAATAGGCTCTTTTACAACCTTAGAAAAAAACACCCATTAGATATTAGAACTCATAACACATTTAGAGAATTTTGTGTTTACGTTTTAAGGGTTCTTTGTTTTCGGGTTTTCGGGGTTTAGTTTTTATCTCCATCTTTTGTACTCTTCGTTCTTTTGCCATTATAGTAAAATTATACTTGCCCGTGGTTTTTATCCTCTTTGGAGGAGTTTTTCCACGTTAAATTTGTGTGTTCAATTTCTCAATTTATTCCGCTATTTTTTTTACTTGTTGCTTAATCGAGTCAATCCTAACGCATACTATTGTTGAATGCTTGTATTATACTTTTTAAATTGAATTATAAATTATAAATAATTGATTAGAGATCGTAAGACTATAACATATATGTGTATGGTCTGAATCTGGGTGATTATTATTACCTTTTAGTTTGGTAGATCAAGTAACTTTCAAGCATCGTATAGCGAAAATTTTGATTGTTTTATAAATGGTTTTTACTATAAGTTTATGAATGTTATTATGAAAGCAAAGTTGTTTTAATATTTATGATAGTGCTCATGATAATAGCCAAAGTGATGACGATGATGCTAACAACCTTCAGGTATATTTTATTATGATTTATTTTATTATATCAGTTTATTATTATTGGAACATTATTGATTAATCATGATAAAAAACGTGAACGATTGGATTTTGAATTGAATTTCATGCATATTTGCGATGGTGGTTATGAAAAAAATTGTTAGTACTTGCATCATGTCGAATTTTGATGTTTGAGATATGAGTTTTATTCATGCAATTTTATTATTTTGATAAGTAATTGTCATACTTTGATTATTAGAATTTGTTGTAATTAATGTGTTTAATTTGCCAAATATGGTTGCTAATCTTTAGCCATAGAAATCTTGTGGTAGATTGGAATTTGAATTATTTAATTTATCGATTAATATATATATATATATATATATATATTGGAGTTCTATTATATTATCTAGATAAACTACAATGTTTCCAAATTTGTAAATATACATGTTAGAATGATAATGGTGGCAAGTCTTCTATGAAAAATTGAATTGATTGTGATCATCTGCCCTGATCTTCCTTCGTCATCAATCCTGTGGAGGGTTGAAGGTCAAATATTTGACTGTGAAAGATTCACTTGAATTTTGGAATATTTTAAAAGAAATATATGACCATTAGAATATGATAATTCTATTTAAAGCTCGTTTTGACTAGTTGTAAGATTTTAAAATTGCGAGTGAATATAACTTTGTAGTATTTAGAATAAGTTTTCAATAATTGATGAGAGCATTTTAGAAAACTTTTTCAACTTTTCATGCTTCAAATATACTCATGCAGTAGCAATATGGTGAAAAAGTTTTAAGATGTATTCTGAATTAATATCATGTTTACTTATGGTTGAATAAAATAACAAGCTATTAATTGAAAAACCATAAAGTTCATCTTATTGTATCTACTCTATTAACTGAAACGAATACATCAATATATAATAAATTTGAATGACTTAATCTTGGACGTGGACGTGGTAAGCTACCTTATAATAGAAAAAGGGATGGTCATAATAATTCTTCCCGCAGCTAGAAGTGAAAAAATGAAAATAATGTGAAGATTGATACTAAGATTAATTTTAAAATTTAGATTAATAGTTCCCTACTATGTTTCAGCTTTTAATTGTTGTGCATTTATAGTATGTTCATGCACTTTACTTAAATTTGCACATACAATTATGCAAAGAAAATATTAATTTGTGTGCATCCTATAAATTGATAAATTTTATTCGCAACAAATGCATATGGCTTCGACTATGATTTTATTGTACTGAGGATAATGTTCTATATTTGACTACTTCAAAGATGACATTCAAAAAAAAAAAATTGTTTGATATTTATAACCGCCCTTGGACTTATTAATTTGGTGTTTTCTTCGATAGAATGCTAGTATATCTATTTGCATGGTATTACCTTCTATTTGTTAGAATATAGTTTAGAACTATCTAATTGCTACGGAGTATATAAGGTATGTTATTGAAATCGATGTTAGATTATTCTCTACCTATTATATTGAATGAACTTTCTTGTGAAAATTATCTACATTATGAATGAATTACAAGTATAGTAAACCTAAATGCATTAATTAGTACATGATCGGGTAGACCATCCCGATCAATAATGATGCAACAAATGAGAATTTTTATTGAAATTTACTAAAGAACCTGAAGATTCTTCATTTTAAAAATTTCTCAAGTGTCGTTTGTTATCAAAGAAGATGATTTTTTAGAACCTCACTAGCAAAGATTGAGATTGAATCTATTGCATTTATGAAAAAAAATATGGTCTCATTTATCCAACAAATGGAATGTTTTGATATGATTTTAGTAGATGCATCTACAAGATAATCACATGAGTTATCAAATCGCAACCTATTTCTTGTGATTACTTATTTAATGATTTGTTTAAGAACAAAACTTTTGGATTATGCAATCGAGACAATTTTTACTAATGTTGATGAGTTTATTTCTGGGACTTTCAATTATTATTGTATGCTAGATTGTCTATGCAATTAACTATCAGAAAGGCTTGTTGTTTATACGTATAATGGTTTAACAGAATTAATATGATTAAATATCTCTAGTTAGTAGCTAAGGATATGATATTGTACATGAAATAAGGCTTACGCTTCATGCCAATAAATTATTATAAATAACTTTTACTACAATTGGTTTTAGTCAGAAGTCACACATAATCCATTTTAGACTTTTTGAATGTGCAATATATGTTCAAGTTGCTCCACCGCAATGCACGAATTGGGTATTCAAATAATGTAGGGAATATGTATTAATTATGAATCTTCTTGTATTATTAAATATTTTGATCAAACTAGAAATTCAATTATGACATGATTTGGTGATTATTATTTTGATTTGACAGTTTTCTCAATATTAGGGGGAAAGAAATAACAGTTGCATAAAATAAATTACTCGGAATGAATTATCATTATTTATATCATTGTAAAAAGTAATTTGAACTAGAAGTTCAAAATGATAGTTCACTTTATTGGAAGTTAGTTTTCCGAATTATTTAATGACTTGACGAAAATAATCAAGTATTATATATTAGCTTATGTTTTGAAATCCTAGTAGGACAACTTGTTAGAATAACTTAAAATAATGCATGCCTGAAACATGATAGATTGATTGATTCCAAAGATGAAAAATTATCGTAAAAGAAAATAATAAATCAATATGGTTATATAGTGGAGAAGCGTGCTCCTGAAGAGATCCAAGATATAACTAATTATTAAAACCCCAGAAGAGATTTAACTACTTGAAGATAGAAATAGTGAAAATAAAGAGATCTCGATAAGTTATGTCAATACGAGAAAATATGAAACTATGGCAAATAGAATGCACTATCATATTAATTAATATTTAATTAAAATTAATTGAGGGAGGGATCACGATTAATTTTTTAATGATCCAACCGTTGAATTTATCGATATAATTATACTTATCATACATGTATATTTTTGAACCGGTCCGATATCTCTATCATATCGATTTAAAATACTATATATATTAATATTTATTTAACGGCTGAAAGTTTTTTACTTAAAACAAATAGTTAAAGTTTTTTTAATTTATATCAAATTTGACATGTATAACTTATATGAATGGAATATGAAATAGGACAGTTGGGTCATTAAAATATTAATCGTATAAAAAGATATGAAAGTGTAAAACTATTATTATTATCACATAATAATACTATAAATTATTATTCTAATGCCAATTTAGTAATATAATTAACAATAAAAAAGATATTCTCGTCTGTACAAAATATTTTTCAAATTCATATATATATTATAAATAAATTAATATTATAAGTATAATATTAAAATATTTAAAATTTTTATGACTCAAATTTACTTTTATTTTTTGAATAATAGACTCACATTAATATAGTTTAAAAAATTGTAATGTCACAATAAATCAGTATAAAAAATTGCAAATGAATTATTTACTTCTCACAAAAATCAAAATAAAAAAGTTTCCTTCAATATTTGTGCACATTGTAATATAATATAGATGATATGGATATAAGCTTAATAGCTTAACTAAAAAATAATAGTAGCTTTTATGAATAAGGTAATAATAAAATTTAAAGATAATTAATGAAATATTTAGAATTTTATGTATTATCTATATTAATTTTTAAAATTATGATTGAGTTGGTGTTACGTAATTCCGTAATTAAAATAAATAATATTATTCGAGAGTATATTAATTTTATGTATTCGTTCTCACGTGCTACAATGGGAGTACATTTAAAATTCTTAATATGACGTATTTACCTATTTCAATTTTCTTTTACTCACAAGTTAAACTATTTTTTATTTTAATTTCATAAATATTGTATATATATTGTTACTATTATTAGTTTCAAATCTTATATCTCATTGAAGCTAAGATTGTGTTAGAAGGACTGAAATTAGCTTGAAACAGAGGTTTTAGACAGGCTAAATTGGAATGTGATAACGTGTTATTAGTTGATGTTTTGCGGAATGGACTTGCAGCAATAAGTAGTATTGTCGAAATTAGGTTGATACATGAATGGTACTCCAAGGATTGGCAAATTAAGTTTCGTCACATCTCGCGGGATAGTAATAAAGTTATAGATCAAATAGCTAAGATGGACGAAGACATAATTAATTGCTTGGTCACGCTAAAAGATTCACCTCTCTCTATGCGAGATCTGTTGGAGGAGGATATCTATAACTCGAGCATAGATGGAAGTTGAAGCTGTTAAGCTCATTCACTTAGACATGTTTTAACCTATTCTTGTAAAAAAAAAAAAAATTATATCTCATTATTTATTGAATATTCTAAATACATTATTTTAAGAGAGTTTAAAAATAAATATTAAAATATTATTTATTTCAATAAAATAAAAAATGTCTCGAACATATTACTTACTCTAAAGGAATCACTGAACCTTAAATATAAGTTAAAAAAAAAAAAAATAGAAATCTTTTTTCGAGTGAACCAAATCTATAAAATAAGCGAGAAACATTCAACTCTAAGAAGAAGAGCAGAACACACAAAAAAAGAAGAGGAAAAAAAACACTTTGATTAGGGTTTATGAACCTTGAAATAACCCCCTTTTTTCTTGACGAAAAAAGCTCTAAATTCCTAGATTTCCAAATTCTAGGGTTCGTTTATTTTTCTTCGCTCTCCATTTCCCCGCTCACTTTCAACTGGTAAGCTACCGTTGCTATGATTAATTTCGGTTTATCTTTTCATTCATTATTCGTTTTTAACTTAGTTACTTCGATTATTTCTTTCTTTTCTTCTTTTTTAGTAGTATGGTCTTTTTACCTGCTTAATTGTTAATATTTTTGTTTTTTTGTTGTTTGGTTGCTGAGAAAGTTGATGGAAAAGAATGGGAAATTCTTCTTTTTCTAAAAAAAGTTTGAACTGAGCTTTTTGGAGTGTCTTATGGATTTGAATTGAATTCAACATTAATTTTTAATTTGAATACGTGAAATTTGAAGCTTCCTTTTTTCGGCATTTGCAGTTTGTTTGAAAGTATTGAATTTATTTGAATTATGTATAAGTTAGATTAATATTATCTCTTTTTTTTTAAAAAAAAAAAGAAAAAAAGAAGAAGCAATCTTGAGTTTTTGGTGGATATTTGGCTTAGTTTGTATTTTTCTTAACAGATTGAAATTCTTGAATTAGAAAAAAAAATTAAAGGGATATGTTTATGAAATTCTGTTCGTTCTTCTTAGTTGTAGTGAAATACATTTGATTCTGACTGTTCAGCCCTTCACTTAATGTGAAAAACCATCAAGGAAGTTCTGAAGTACAATTCGTGCTTTGAAGTGTTGTGCTGCTTCCATTATCTGATCCTTATTGTTTATTTAGAACTGGCTTTTACTGAATTATCAACTTATATTTTTGTCTATTTTCTGATTTGAGTTCTATTTTCTGCTGGGGATTTTGGTGACTTTAGTTGAAGGGCTATATCTGTGGTAACACAAATTGTAAGATGTATGCTCAAGGGAATCGTAATCCTCAGCCAGGGCAGGGTCCTCCAGAACCCATATCATCTCCATATCAACAGCTCCCTCCCGGTCCGCCTGCTCCACCACCTCAATTCCAGCAAGGCCCATCAGGCTTTCCACCATATCAGCATGGTCCTGCTGCACCTCATCAAACTCCCCCTGGTGGGTTGCCAAATACAGGTCAATCTTATCTACGCCTACCTGCACATGTTCATGCAGGTGCCCCATTGCCACGAATGTATCCGACGGCTCAACAGAACTCACAACACCATTTACATTTAGGGACCCAGAATGCACTTAATATGCCTCAGCCGGTGCTTCCTCCTCCAATTAGTGCATCATACCCAGAGGTTTCACAGACCCAGCCACGTTTTAGAGCATTACCTCCTCCCCCTCCTCCTCAATCCCAGGGGCAAACATTTTATAGAGCAGCAGTGAATCCACTACCTCAGCAGCGAGGACTTCTACATATCTCACCACATCAACCGCTCCCTCCTACGACAAGTTTCTTCGCTTCAGCTCCACTTGGAAGCTTTGTACAACCAACAGGTGGAGATCACCGTGTTCCATCTACCTCTTCTCTCCCCCTCCCACCACCACCACCTCCACCCTCTTTTCCACCACCTAATCTACCATCTCCTCCAACTTCCACCTCTACTGTTCTTTCATCTTCTAAGCCTTTGCAAAATGATTCCAACTTACCCTGTAATTTGGACTCGGATGGCTCTAAGTTAAGCACTTCAGGTTCTGTTGGTGTAGCTGTGGCTCCAAATCAGGCCAAACACAATTTAGTTACAGATAATGGCTCTCCGAATATGAGAGGGGAAAATGGCTGCAACATGAGTTCTCTGGTTGGAGATAAGTTACTGTTACAAGAGGGTTTGACCATGGACCTTTCTTCCACTCCTCCTAAGCCAACAGATGAAAATGTTATTGAAAGGATTGAAGCTTTATGCCAGGGCATTGCTAAGAATGGGCCTGATTATGAGGACATGGTTCGTAAAAATGAATCTGGAAAGCCAGACTATGCATTTCTGTATGGTGGTGAGCCAGGAAGTGAAGCTGCAATAGCACATGATTTTTTCCGGTGGATGAAAAAGAAAAGTATGTTTGCATGTAAATTAGATGAACAGCAAGGAGTTTCATCTTTGGGGCCATCAGGAAAAGTCTCCTCAGAGCAAGCCTGCCATTTGGTTGCAGCTGCATCTCATTTGCCTGATGATTCTGACATGGAGATGGAAGGTTGGGTTTTTCTTTTCTTTTACTATGATTATGCTTTCTAATATCCTCAATCTTTTTAACTTGTGCTTCCTAATGTCTAGAATCTTTTACGTTTGTCTAAATTGATTGTCCATTTTATGTGTTATGAGCTTTGGAAAAAACTGTAATGATCATTTTGGGATAGACTTCTTGGAACTTGTTAATTACCATTTAAACTCAATATAGCAAAAGTTGTATATTCTGTTGTGGATATCCAATGATTTTATGTTAACTATATTCTGAAGCATATTATCTGATTATCTGTCGGTTACATGCTGATTTTTTTGTACTTAATTTGTTTTTCTGGTGGGTGATTTCAAGACGATATCACCCAAATTGATGATGATCAGGGAATGAATCAAATGCTCGAAGGCGTTAAGAGTCAGTGTGATATTAGTGATAACATGCTTAATGTAGAAGAGAAGTTACGTCCACCGCAAATGTCGACTGGATGCAATGCATCCATTTTACCAGAAAACACATCAGCTGCAGGCAGTTCTAGTTTGGGTGAACAAGGTAAATGTTATATCTAGCGATCATATTAAGCCCTTTTTTCAAAACTCCTGTTTCTTGCTTTATTATATTAGTTAACCAGATATAAATAATTACTGCCTGATGGCTCCAGAGTCCAGAATAGTTATTACCTAGATATGTAGTATTCCTGAATATTCATTTACGAGTCTTTATCTCTTGTAGTTTGCAATTATCTGTTGTATGTTTAGCAAGTTTAGAATTATTTTACCTCTTAAATTCAGGTCAAGAAGGTATTACCAATGTTGACCAATTGGCTTTTGAGGCATCTGTTTCTGAAGTTAACTTAGTCAAATTAACTGTACCTACTAAACAGCCTATAGTCGCTAGTTTGGAGAAATCGAATACTTCCAATCAACTTGCAAAAGGTGGCTGTCCATTCAGACTTCTACAAGACTATACTTCTGATGACAATTCAGAAAAAGATATTGAGACTGGCATTGGAAATATGAATGCGCCATTTGGTGCAAGTTTGGAGAATGCTAGGAGTCCCCACCAGACTGAAAAGGGGTTTGGACCACTATCAAACATGCCATACAAAGTTGCAAGCTCAGAAGTGGTTGAAGGTACTATCACAACTTCCATCATGAATGAGAATGAACATGCTGATCAAAAGGATGTACAGAAAGTGTCTAGAAATCATGTTGCTTCTGTGGAGGTTCTCCAAAAAGAAAACGTAATGGTTGGTGATAGTGTTGAAAGTATTATGTTTAGTGAGGAACATAGGGAAGAGGAAGAGAACTTGACTCTTGGTTCTCAACATAAGGTAGATAAGTTTGGGCGACTGGCTAGGAATGGTGGTAGTGACAGTGATTCTGATGATTCAGACTATGTTGGGAGGCATAGAAGGGGCAGAACACGAAGCAGAAGTCAGAGTCGTTCACCTCCAGATAGAAGGAAAAGGAGAAGTCCACGGAGGACTAGGAGAAGGGAGAAACGAAGCCTATCACGCAGGTTTTCATTTGTTTATTTATGGCTTGGATTCTTTTCCAATTAATATTTAAAAATATGACATAGTAAGAAAATTATCTTCCGTACATTGCAATTCCTGTTTGTTTATGATCTGTGAAAGTTGTAAATTTGTTGCTTGTTGTTTTAGTTGGTCTCCCAGAAATCGGAGAAGCAGAAGCAGGTCTCCCAGAAATCGTAGAAGCAGGAGCAGGTCTCCTAGAAATCATAGAAGCAGGAGCAGGTCTCCCAGAAGCCGAAGAAGCAGGAGCAGGTCTCCCAGAAATCGAAGAAGCAGGAGCAGGTCTCCCTATTTGCGTCGTGCTGATGAGTTCAGTGCTGAGAATAAGAGACGAGCGAAGGGACAAATGCAATTCTGTTTTGACTTCCGTCGAGGCAGGTGCTATCGTGGAGTGTCTTGTCGTTTTCTGCACCATGATTCTGGCAAGAGTGATGAATCAAGGTGGCAAAAGAGCAAACAGCAGCTGGAGTTTCCTCATAATTCTAGGACCAATATTCGCGATGAGATCAAGCGGATCTCTGAGAAAGTTGCTGATCATGAGCATGGTGAAGTTAGAGGTCCAGAAGTAAAACTGTATGGTAATTTTGTTGCTTCAAGAGATAGGAGTACTAATCTGAATATTGAAGATTCTGTTGGTGGAGGTATTCTTAAACAAGATGATCAATCAACTGAGTATCACATGGTTAAATATGAGGAATCTAGAGACATTCCAGCCTCTGTTTCTGAAACACACTTGGTAGAAGACATGAAGGAATGGCCTAATCTCGTCACTAATGAAAATTGTCAAGAAGCAGCAGTAGAGTCTCACCACCTATCAACTGTTAATGCAGTGTCAGTAGGGGATACTGATAAACTGAATTCAAGTGGTCATGCTTCTCAGAAAATACTTATTTCTTTCAAAAAACCTGTTGACCAGAAATCTCTCTCCAGATCTTTAGATCCAGTGAGCCAAAATGCTGATTGCCTGCCTCAACAATCAGGTAACTCGTCCATATCTGATTCTTCTCATAAAACATCTGCATCCTCACCAAATAGGCTTTGGGAAAGAAATGCTTATCAAAATACAATGGAGCTCCATAACCATTCTTCTCATATTGGCAATCCAGATATGAAACAGCGGCAGGCTGCATCTTCCATGTCTCATTCGTCTGGGGAAAGCTTTCCTTCTTACATGTTACCTGACCAACAGTCCTACTTTGCTCTACAGCCACAATCCTCTTTGGCTTCCTTGCCTCCACCACCACCACCACTGAAACCACTTGATTCAACTATAACTCCTGGTGTTTCTTCACATTTTCGGCAGAGTCACTTGCCTTTGAGGAATGATTTTGGTTCAGAAATTATCCCAAGGCCTTATCCAACTGAATTGCCTGCACATTCTCAGTCTGATGGGTTTCAACAGCGAGCTTATATTCCAATTCAGGAAGCAAATCGACCTGTCATGCATACACCTTTACCTGTCAGTAACCTGCCCATTCAACAACTTGGAGCTCCTAGTAAGTCGGGAGATGATGGTTTGACGCACCCTCCAACGCAGAATGTGTTTGCTTCAAATTCTTTTGCTCAGGGAAACACTTACCCTCATGCTATGCCCATTTCACAGCAGTTTCTGGGTAACAAAATGCAACCATTCCCCGGTGAGAGTTTGCCACCAGGTGGATTTTCTAACTCATCTTCATATATTCATCCTTATCCACAGCAGCAACAACCTCCGCACAGTTTGCACCACCCTATGGCAGACCGTATATATAATCCTGCAGGGAAGATGAATTCTTCATTAAAAGATCCACCAGATATTAAAGATGCAACATCCCACCATATTGATATTGGAGGATCTACTACTTCAACGTTTCCAAATCAGCATGCACCTACTCTTGATCAGCCTATAAATTTCAAATACCATTCTCATGTTATGCAAGAAAAAGGTACAACCTACAATAACACACATTTCAGTTTGGCTCATGCTCCAGTTGATGGGAGACGTATTGGATTGCAAGAAGCAACTTCCTCACCCAATTCTGCCCGGGCCATTGGGCAGAATTCTTCTAGATCAGGTGGCGATCAGTATGATCCGCTTTTTGATAGCATTGAGCCTTCTACAAGGTTATCCAGAAAATTTGATCATATGCAAAAGTTGGAAGTGACAGGGGATTCTGGCATCTTATTGGGGCTTAGTGATTCCAATAAACCACTGGATATGGAGGAAAAAGCCAAGGATGCTGGAGCTGTTACTTCTGCTGCATCGGCAGATAACGAGGAATTTGGTGAGACTGCTGATGCTGAAGTTGGTGCTGTTGAGAATGGAAGCCCAAGTCATCCAGCTGAAGTTAATATGGCTACTGGTGAGATTGAGATGGATCAGATAAAGTCTCCTGGGAAGAGCAAGAAGAGCAAAGATTCCAGATCAATGAAGCTTTTCAAGGTTGCCATTGCAGATTTTGTGAAGGAGGTTTTGAAGCCGTCGTGGCAACAGGGTAATATGAGCAAGGAGGCTTTCAAGACTATTGTAAAGAAGACTGTTGATAAAGTATCAGGAGTTATGAAGAACCACCAGATACCCAAATCGCGTGCAAAGATTGATCACTATATTGAGTCATCTCAGCGGAAATTGACAAAACTTGTGATGGTAAATTCTCATTTCATGCTTTTCTTTTTCTTCTTGATGAAATTTTCACAGCAAAGGTTATTTGTTTGGGTTTATTTTGATCTTTTGATTTATTTAGTTTGGTTGGATTGTTTTGCTTTAAGAAATTTTCTTGGAATCCTTATGCACGTATATGTTGCTGTAGAGAAGACGGTATGTTTTATCAGTAATGTGCATATTAGTTAGAACCAACCTTTCCATCAGGCTTCATTCGTGATACTTTCAGTGAATTTGTGTAGAGACTTCCATCCAATCTGCAATTTTATCCATTTTGATTGGCATAATTCCCAAGTCGCACTTGGTACTTGGTAGTATCTAAGTAAGATATATTGTTAGGACACACAAAAAGTGTAGGTTAGGCCTTACAGTAAGACATGGAGCTACTTTTAGCATCTAAAACCACCAAAAAATCCTGTTCTCTCCTGACCAAAAAAAAATAATACAAAGGGAAAAGTTAAAAAGCCTAATGAATCGGTCCCTTTTTTTTTTCCAGCCATGTCTCATGATTATTTCTTTGGGAATGAAGATGTGGTTTAGCCATTTTAAATTCTTCATTGATCTATTGGATAAGCTAAGTTTGCATTTTACATGGCATGACAGTGATGTTTTAAATTTTCAATATCATGTCTTGCAGGGTTATGTTGATAAGTATGTCAAAGTATAAGATGCCATCAAACTTGTTCCCATGCATCCACCGATAAAAGGTTTTGATTAAACACGTAAGCTTCTTTCCTTATTTTTTCCCACTCGAGGTTGAGGGCCATTGAAGCTTTTAGAAGTATTTCTATTTGTTGTCGTGTTTTGAAAAAGGATCTAAAACCTAGAGCCGGTTGGTTTGTGTAGTTTTGAATGGTTAGGGCGATAAAGGAAAAGCTAAGCTTATGAGAAGGTGAACAAGGCAAGAGATTATCTATACATCTTAACAAAGTTCTATGGAACATGAATGAACATATATTTAGTACTTTGTTTGTATATTGTCATTCCTTGTAGATATCCAGTCTTTGTCATTGACTAATGCTGTATGTGATCATTATGATGAGAAAATCATGCTTTATGTGGAAACTTTATATATGAAAATGAATTTTTTGATGATCTAGAATACAAAGATTCATTAGCCAATTGTTGTTCAATTTATCCACAAAGGATAAGTCTTAGCTTTTCTGTTGCATTGGATTCTTCAATAATGACCGACATGTTTGAAACTTTATATGATTTGGAAGTCAATTTTTGCGGAAACAAATGGACCCTGAATGGATGCATCATTTATACATGTATTTAGCATACACATCATGCATACCATGCATGCAAGATCATGTCTATAGTCACATCCAAAACAAGTTAATTTTCTTAATTCATATGCTAATGGTTTCAATTTGTGAATGTGAAGCTAATTAGCTTCCAAACATGAAAATTTTGTTTTTAAAAGATTTTACCATAAAAAATAAAAAAGTGATTTTTTCCCACTTTTGTTGTAGCTAATGAGAAATATCATCTTAATAGTGAGATAAGAAAATCTCTCATTGTATCTATTATCATATTACAATATATTATGTCAAAATATAGAAAAACATAGGCGTGCAAGGACCTAGACTTCAAATTTTTTTGAAAATAATTAACTAAAGCTTGGTTCGGACTTGAAGATGGTTTGTTTTATTATTAAAAAATTATATAAAAATATTTCTAAATATATTAACGGATTCGACTCTTTGAAGCTATTGAAGATAGCAGTGATTTTGAATAACAGACGGGGAAGAAGAACCCAGCTCGATGAATCAAGCTTTTTCTTATAGAAACAAAAAATATATTATTGAAGACGTAATCGAACAAGCCTCTGTAGCATAGTGGTAGTGCGTTCGCTTCGTAAGCGAAAGGTCGCGAGTTCGATCCTCGCCAGGGGCTATTTATTTTTATTTTTATGTTCAAGTCAAGTATTGGGCCACTTTCGGCCATGGATCAACCCATAATTATATCCTTTCACTGAAATGTAGATCTGAATTTAGAGTTTCAGTTTTATTTTTTCTCAAAAATAGTTTCACGACTTCTGATAATTAATGTTTACTAATTTAAACGGATACATATTTAATATAAAAATATAAATTAATATATTTTTATTTATTTTATTTTTACTTTAAGAAATTAATAAAATTTATCCATATTGTTTTTATTTTAAAAGGATTGTATTTTGTTTTTTGTTTTTGTAAATAGGTAATCTATGTTTGTATGAAATTTTGCATACATAACAAATTCTTTAAAATGTTTTACTAATTTGAACAATATTATAAGACATTGGGGGTGATAAAAATTAACTTTAAGTTTGATTTAGTTTAACATTGGAGTTATAATATAAGATTAAAGACGTCAAAATATGACTTTATAACATTAGCAATTGTTAAATCCCTGTTTAACCTACTATCAATCAAAACATTATTTAAACAAAAATTGGATAAAGTATTTTTAAAAATATAACATTCATATTTTCGAAATATTTTTCTACTTTTCATTTCATTCTTACCATTTATATAATAAATCAAATTTAAATATATAATTTTTGCTTCATTTATATTGAAACCCAAGGCATACACTTCAAATCTAGATCCATGTTTCCAACATCACACTTCACTAGTGTATTTGTCCAATAGATTGGAATATTCATCAGAAGAGAAAATGCAAAATGATTCACATTTGAGCTAAAGATGAAGCAATGCAATGATGAATGAAAAATGATTCATTTCTTAATGTTAGAAGAAATCCAATAGAAACCACATGTTCAATTCTTCATCAACATATCTGATTCATTTCTTATTGTTCATGGTTCAAAAACCATCAAAAGCTTGAACGAGTCAATTATATCATTCATCATCCAACTGCTGTTGCATCTGGATTAATACAAGCATGCTGATTAACTGAAAAAGAAAAACCAAACAAATAAACAAAATGTGGACAACAACCCTTATTAATGTCGGAAACCCCGAAACTGCAACCCCTTTTAACTTCAAGTGTCTCAAGAAATTGCTATGCTACAATACCTGCATTTGTTCAATAACAAGCTACTAAGAGAGTGAATCAGATGGGACTGGTGCACCATTAAATTCAGCCATAAGTGCTCAGTGCTCAGTGCTCGCCTGTTCACATGCCAGAATCATTTTTAAAATCGGTAATATCAGCTTCGTAACAACATAAGTATAAGATATAATCTCACTGAGATTACTGGTGCAAGGAATTATATATGGATTACAGATTAATATAACATATAAACCTTTTCCAACTATTGGAAGGTCAGCTATAAAGACTATATAGCAATACTACACTATTTTATCCTTTGAGACTAAAAGTGAGGTCCTTTCTTGTAGGTTCAAATATGAATCTAACTTGAAACAAAACAATTCAAGAAATCAGGTGATAAAAAAATAGTGCATTTAAATATCTTGAACCCTCGTACTTATAATTCATAACCAGCATTGAAGAATGGAAGGAATTTCTAGAATGTAACCATGCCCTTATAGTATATGGATGGTATAAAATCCAAGATATATACAAGCATCCTCCACCCGAAGATAGTAGAAATGCTCCACTGCAGTTTACTTTGCATTGCAAATAGAGAGAGAGCAGCTTTATAGATCCAATCTCTATGGAATACAAATAACAAGAACATGCAGGAGGATCTAACCTTTTCTGCTAGCACCAGAAGTTCAGAAATGAAACTTGGCCTTAGAATCTAACAAGGCTATCACAATATTCAGTATTGTCAACACCAAAAACTAATACTCGATGTACTCCGCCAGCAAATGCAGGCACGCTGGTCTTATTATCTTACCCTAAAAAAGGAGGTCAGGATAGCTGCCTCCAAACAATTCTAGAACAAGGTTTTTAGTGGAATGCTATGGGAATTTAAAGCTCATAGCACTTAGTGCATCGGTGAAGGCGTTTCCACAAAGTTTGATAGGGTACTAAATTGGTTTGTATTCTTTTCTTTTAAAATAAATGAAAATACCTCAAAAATGTACCAAGGATAAGCCAACCACATACAAAGCTAATTCTTATACACAACAAAAGGGTGTTTTACAATTTAGATGAGTTAGAAGCTAAAGATAAAAGCACTTTTTGAAAGGCAATGTGCTTATAAAGTAGGATCATTGTTTCTTGCACTTCCTTTGAGGTTTAGCGCGATAAAAGAATCAAAGTGTTTAAAGAGTTAAATCGTTATTTTTCTTTCACAAAAAAGAGACAGAAGAGTGGATATTTTGTCATGCATTACCACATTATTTCCGAACTACCTTTTAATCCAATCCGGTTACTATGAATTTGATGTTGCTATACCATAATCCCAATTTTCTATACATAGAAATCCATTGTCAAAAACAAGTAGGGCATCACAATACATTTTTACAAGTTCTCATAGAAAGTATAGTGCATTGTCATCAAACTTAAACATCTGTGTACCAATATTTAAATCTTATGATAACCCTAATACGACCCAAAACAGAACTTTCATAAGCCTGACACAATAGGGAAACCCTCAAGACCGCATAATTCAGAATACTAAAGGCATCCTCAATCTTGAGCACCAAATCCATCCGTCACAAACTCGGTATCCGCTTGAACCATCCAATCTCATCAAAAACATTAAAAATCAGTATCTCCAATCTCGCCAATAAACATTGCTCAAAACTTCTAACTCTCAAACCTAAAATAAGTAGTCAAAAAGGCATTATACCAACCCAAAATCGAAAAACAATTAATAATCTTAAGTGTCATCTAGTTCCAATGACTCCACTTCTGCATAATTCATACATTAACTCAAATCAAGCCTCAATCAGATTCCCCCGGAATCCCAGTTTCTGAAAATCCCAAATCATACACACTACATTTACATAGAAATAGTGAAAAACTGATCATTACCCACATCTCAAAACAGAAAATTAAACAAAACCCAAATCTTCAAAGCATCAAATTCATCAAGATAGGGAGAAAAGAACAATATCCAAAGCTCAAAACATCAAAAATGGCTAAATGAAATCTCATTTAAAGAAATAACAATAAAAAATTTCCGAAATCTGACCTATTTCTGGTAGCCTCCACCAACGGCATTCTCATCCTCTTCAACTTTAGCAGTCAAGTAGACCTTTGGAAAATCGTTGACATCAAAGGTTTTCTCTTTCATCATCTTCACCACGTCATCTTTCTTCAAGATGGTACGGCGGATCGGAGGGCGGTTCCGGCGTTGATCGCGGCTGTAGTATTTGATGTCGAAGACGGTTTCAGGGTCGGAGGTAGGGACGATGGGCTTTTGCAAAGTGGTGGCGGGGCAGCGAACACGATACTCCGTGGCTTTGGGCACCGCGTTTTTGTACTCTGGGTGGGCGCAGGGTCCAGTTATCTCCCATGGCTTCTTGATGTAGCGTCTCAGGCTTTGGAAGAGGGAGCTGCTTGCTTTGGAGGCCATTGTTAATTGAAAATCCCACCACAGAAATTGAGAGAGGGACTCGATTTGGTGAAAGTGTCCAGGGTCGAGACTGCTCTAGGCCTTATTCGGTTTTACCAAAAGAAAATCGATTTTTTACAAAAACAGTCACTCAACTATTAATAAAATTTTTTTATCACTTAACAATAAATAAAAAAAATACAAAATAATCACTTAAATATTATTAAATTCAATTTACTAGCCCAACTTGTTAATATTTTTGTTGTTAATATGTACACAAAAAGAAAAAATATTTTAACTTGATAAATGGAGATGAGTATGTTTAAGAAAGAAAAACTACTTGGATGAAGTAGTAATATTATAAAAGTAGTAGAATTAAAGTATAGATTTAAACATAGTAACAAGACTATAATCATAATTTGACCCTAATCTATGCCTAACACAATCATCTGTGATTTTAAAAAAAATCCAAAAGTGAAGGAAAATTAAGAAACTAAAATTATATATCTTTTTCACTTATAATAAAATGGTCGTATTTTAGTTTTGAGAGTCGAATTAAGAAATTCAATACTCATGAGTGTGAAACTTGTCAAGCACCTTTAGGACCTCACTATTTTACATATTTTAATAATTTGTAATTTTTATGACATTTGGCATGTTTGTACATTTTTATTATTTCCCTTTATTTTATACATAAATAGGGATAAAGGATCGACAAATGTCTTATAAGATATAATAAAATAAATATTTTAAAAAAGAAGACATATGACAATTTTTTAATACTGCTTGTATAAAAAAGGTACACCGCTAATGTACCAGATAATAATCTTTTTAAAAATTCCATCTATATATTTAAATTATGAGAAACTCTTTTGTGTTTCAGGATAATGCTTGGAGTACGAAGGATATTATCAGGACCTCTTACAGTTAGGCAAGACAGTATGTTATCGCTTCAAAATCGCCCTTACAAAAATCTCGTCCGTTCGTTACTACTTCTCCTTTGGTTCGTGATTCGGTGTGCTTAAACACTGATGGGTTGGTCAGAGTCGAGGGTGACTTCGCTTCAACTGGGGGGCTTGTACGGGACTCGAATAGGGCTTGAATGTTTGGGTTTTGCATATATTTTGGTTGTTGTTCTGTTTTGGATGCTGAACTGTGGGCCATTTTGGATGGATTACATCTCACACTGGATAGGGGATTTAACCATATTTTAATTCAAACAGATAATCTCAAAGCTATACTCGCCATTCAAGAAGAACCTGTAGGAGGTCACAAATCAACTTTAATTAGGAGAATTCAACAACTGTTGATACAAGCGCATCATTGGCGCATTCAACATGTTCCTATGAAAGAAAATAAAAACGCGGATGCTTTAGCCAAAATGGTTCGCGATAAAATACCCGGTGTGCGCATTTTGAATAACCCCCATTGGAGGGATAGCTTAATTGCTTTTGTTTAATCTTATTTGTATCACCAAAAAAAAAAAAAAAAATACAAACCCTTAAATTATTTCCATCTATATATATAAGCATTCCCAATAGTTTTGACTTATTGTATTTTAGTCCTGAGTACAAAAGTTAATGAAAATTTATATAAAATTCTTAACAAAATTAATAATTTACTGTTTCAAAATACGTAATTTTTAATTATGATTTAAAGTAACTTTGTAATATTAAAATTTTCAAAATAATATTTTTGATTGGATTGTGATATGATATTGGGTGAGTGTTTTGTTTAAGAACATGAGAAGGTAAATGTAGTAGTAATAAATGGTTGGGAAGGGATGAATTCATTGGGTCTGTCCTTTTCAACAAAAATGGGTTGATTGCTACTTGGTTGCTGTCAACATAAACTACAATTCCATATACCCACCCGAATCGCTATCCTACAAATGCAAATCTAGTACACCTTAAGATTAAATGAGGAGGGTAAAATTGCAATGAAGACCCTTCGTATTTCTGCAATTGTTAAAAAAGTGTTCCACATGGAACAATTTTATATTTCCCTACTTTTAGAGAAATATTTCAAAAGTACAAAGTATTGAACACTTGTAATTTTAGTGATTAAAAATTAGCAATCCTTTTAAAATTTTACCAAATATAGATGTCAATTTAATGAGTTCTGCCCTAAAGTTTTTAAAGGAATAACATATTGGTCCCTAAATCAATTCTATGTTATTCCACACAAAATAATAATAATAAAAATTTAATATTCACACCTAATTTTCATATGTTGTAAAATTGCCAAATACTATATGAACTGGACATCATATCATCATATTTTAATTAATTAAAAATAGGCATTGTTAGATTAAAAATTATCAGTTGATAATCAACTTTTTTATTTTTATTTTAATTTTAAATATTAAAACCTCTAATTTTTCAATTGTCCATCACATTTCCTATTTTGTACTCATACTGTCTTTCGCATTGGCTTCTCTTTCCTCTGCTTACTTTCAAAGCTCAGATCTCTCTCTTAAGCTCAAATCACCAACCAATTAGGTAATTCTTACCTTACTTTTTCTTTTCCCATGTATTTTTATTCCAATTTATCTATGTTTCCTCATCAGTCATAATGTTTGATTGACCCGCTAATCACCCGCAAGATCCTGCTTTCTTCAGTCGATTTTGGTTGTTAAATCTGCTTCATACTCTTCGTTTCTATAAAGGGCTTTCTGGGAATCTTTTTTTTCTTTAATTAAAGGGTTCATTTTGTTCCTTTTAATCACTGTCTTAATTGTTTTAGATTTAGAGAACTAAGTCTTCAAGTAATAAACTAGCTTTAAGTTCAATATGTTTTGCTTCTTACATCTCTAAAGTCTTCATGTTCTGCTTTATGTCTGTCAATTTTGTCTAGGTGGTTCAATTATGCTAACATTGTTTTGATTGTTACTCTTATGTTTAAGGCTCTTTCTAAATTTGAAGTAGATAAAGTACTTCTCTATGTTTTTATTTTTTGGTTGTAGTGAAAGATTAGAGCATGCAGTTGATAGTGTCTTTATTTGAAGTTTTTATTTATTGATTTATTGAAACTATGTGCAGATGGCTATGCAGGAAGTCAGTCCTGTCTTTACTCCAAGTACTCAAGTTATTGGAAATGCTTTTGTGGAGCAGTATTACCATATTCTTCACCAATCTCCGAACCTAGTGCATAGATTTTATCAAGATTCTAGTCATTTAAGTCGGCCAGACATGCATGGCAACATGACAACAGTGACAACCTTGCAAGTAAGTTCGTTAGGAGTTAAGATAGTTTCCGATATGAATGAGCATGAGCATGTTATTGTTTTGAAGAATTCAAAATATATGGCCTTTTTCCTTTTCTACCTTTGTTTTGCCTGTGTGCTTTAATGCTGCTGCCACTGGAGATGAAGCAGTTATGTTAAGCTGATAACAAGTTAGTAAGAAAATTTGTGAAGAATATTTGTTTTTCTTTTTCAATTGAGAAGTTCACTTTAAAAGATATGGAAACAAATGAAACCTCCAGTGAAGCTGCACTTGTCTATTAGATGCATATCTCTATCACTAGTAATGGACATTTCTTAATTGTTTGTTTCTGCAGACTCTTATGTTTTATATAAGATTATCTCATTTTATCAACTTCAATGGGCATTTTATTTTCAACTGTAACTTAGCTTGAACATGGTTTTGAGTGACGAGTGCACTGATATTTTTTTGAGCAGGCAATTAATGAGAAGGTACTATCACTGAATTATGAGAACTATACAGCAGAAATAAAAACTGCAGATGCTGAGGACTCTTTCGAGAAAGGGATTATTTTACTGGTAACTGGATCCTTAACTGGGAAGGACAATGTGAAAAAGAAATTCGCACAAACCTTCTTCTTAGCTCCACAAGACAAAGGCTACTTTGTCTTAAATGATGTTTTCAGATATGTTGAAGAGAAAGAGTTGCAGAACTCTGTTCCGGCTAATGGCATCAGTGAACAGGCTTCAATATCTGCCTTGACACCAGAACCAGGTTTGACCCAATTCTTCTCTTTTTATGCATGTTGTTGTATTTGTTTTATGCTCAAACTCATTAACTTTTGCTTCCAGAGCTCACTGATGACCAACTTGCTAAGGAACCGTTGACTTACTCAGAAGATGAAGATATTAATAATGGTGCTGAAGTTTGTGATCCCTTGGATAAGGAGGAAGGATCAGTAGTTGAAGAAGAGGTTGTTGAACCCCAAAACATTGCAGGTCAGAACGAGAGGATAGTTGCTGTTGATTCAGCTCCTATGGTTCCAGATGATGCTCCAAAACAATCATATGCTTCGATTGTGAGTCAACTTCAATGATCTTTTTTCCTTTTCCCTATTCATGTGTTGATGGTTCTTTTGATGTTTGATTGAACTTACGGAATTATATCAGGTCAAAGTAATAAAAAGTAAAGCATCTACTCCAGTTTATGTTCCTACCAATAATGTGGGGGCAAAACCCGTAAACCAACGGCCAGTTCTATCTGCAAAAATTGCTCCAATTCCAGCAGCAGAAGTACCCAACAGTGATAATGCGCCTGGAAGTAGCAATGACAATGAGGAAGGTAATTGCTAACTTCATTTATGGCATCATAATAAAGATATTGATTAAGGGTGTTAAGAAGGTGTATTTGATTTGGCACATGGTTAATGTTTATGTCTTGTGATTTTTCCCTTTGATATGTTTTCGTTCTTGTTTTAAAATATAAACATCATTTATTTTGCTCTTCCTAAAGCTGAAGGACACTCCATATATGTACGGAATTTGCCTTACAACGCAACACCTCAACAACTTGAGGAGGCATTCAGAAAATTTGGGACCATTAAGTGTAACGGCATCCAAGTTAGAAGTAATAAGGTTTTAACTCTTATATATCAATTTGGGCTTCTCCTTCATAGTTGGCATCTCTAGTTCAAGTTCTCGGTTCTTACATTTTGTGATTTCTTGCCTCCTGCAGCAAGGGTTCACTTTTGGTTTTGTTGAATTTGAGAATCCAAGTTCAGTGCAGAGTGCACTTGAGGTATGGTCATACCTTTTTATCTCTCGTGTTATAAATCTGGTGGAGTATGATCACTGTCAAAGGGTTGCTTTTCCATTCAATTGCTTACACAACATTTTATGATTATAGTCTTTTAAATACATGCTATATATCTGACTGCTCAGTTATTCCTCAAAATTTTATTGCAAGTTTACTCTAATGATGAACTGAAACAGCAATATACTCGTTAATAGGCTTTAAGTTGTCTTCGAGTTTACAGTCATGTCAAACCTCCCCAACCCCCTCACCAATAACAAAGTACTGCTTAAATACAAAAATAAGAGAGGAAACATAAACCCCTAAACTAGACAATGTCTTATGAGCTTTTGTGTAGTTCAATCTCTAAGTTATCTTTGTAGAGGCGCAACTGATACTCCTTCGCTATTGGCATGATCATTTTGAAATATTGTTAGAATAATTTTGTGGTACTGCCGAATGCATTTCAGGCTTCACCGATCACAATTGGGGATAGTCAAGCAGCTGTGGAAGAAAAAAGGACAAATACCCGAGGTAATTCTAAATTTATACGGGAAATATGCATTTTAGATGCTGAAGTTTTCACAAAACTGCCACTCTATTACCGACATTGTTTTGCATGAATTGAACTTTTAGTTCATCCAGTGATAGTACTGAGCTTAGGAAATATATGGTCTCAAATAGTTCACTTTGGTGCAATATGATTCATAGTTATAGAGCATGCCATACACAGTAAGAAGAGGCTTACTCTGTCGTAGTAATTTTAACCTTTGGTCATATTTGTTCGTGGTGGGCGTTGTTCTGCACCTTGTTCATAGCATTTTCTTATAAAACTTAGTATCATTAGGGATTTCATGTTCGAAACTTGATCTTGTTTAAATGCATTTTCTTCTAATATATATACACACTCATTTCTTTCAAAGTTACAAATTATGATAGATATATACACTCATTAGTTGCAAAGCACTAGGATGATAACTTGAAAAAGTCTCTTCTTTTTTTGTAATAGTTCGTAGCAGTGGGAGACCAAGGTATAATTCTTCCGGTAAAGGTGGTCCCCGGGGTGACAGTTTCAGGGCAAGAGGGAACTTTGGCAGTGGCCGAGGAGGCTATGGCAGGCATGAAATCAGACACCCGGGTGACTTTTCAGGACAACCGAAGGGTTCTGGTGGATGGAATGGAGATAATAATCCGAAAGGAGTAAACAGAATGGAAGGGGTAGCCATCAAGGGTGGGCAAAAGCAGCATGATTCTACTTGGGAATAGCTGGGAAAGTGACCAAATGACTTTTCCCTTTGGTTTTTTGACAGTTCTAATGGACTACAATTGATGATTCTAGTTTACTTTTAATTCAACTGCTTATGGAGAGATAATTGGGTTTTTTTGGTTTCTGCCCATAAACTTGAGGCATCTCATAAAAGCTTACGTGACATAAGGAAAAGGAAAGGGTGGGTTCTACATTACATGAAATCAGTATTGTTGATCAAATTTTTGGTTACAATCATGATATGTTCTGAATGATAAATTTTGATTCGTCTCATGGATTTCCCATCACTTTGTTTTAGGGGCGTCCATGGTTCAGGTTTACATTATTATAGTTGTCTTAAAATATCAAATTTTATTTATATTTGTAAATGATTAATTTAAATTTGACAAAGTTTATACATATATATATATATATATATATATATATTTGTAAAATATTTAGTTTTCTTTGTTTTATTAAACTTTTGAACACAAACTGTAAAGCCCAAATTTCGCCAGGGGCCCAACAACTAAACCCTAGGCTCACTACACCTAAATCAGAAATAACAAAAATCAATAAGTAATAAAAGTCCAATTAATAGTCCATTTACAACATTAGCCCAATCTATAGATGGCCCAAAAGGCCCACCAAGAACTAAAATTTTCAGAAAACCTAGGGTTCTAGAAACCCTAGGCGCCGCTCCCTCGTCTGCTGCCCCACGTGCCTCTGCCACCGACCCTGCCACACACGACCACTGCTCCACCATGCCCCTAGCTACTGCAGAATGAAAAACACACGCAATGAGCAAGAAACAAGCAGAAAAGCAATAGAAAAAAAAACTTTGTAACTTTTCTTGGCTATAAAGACCAAGAGCTAACATTGTAAAAAGGGGATTTTGGAAAAAAAAAAAAACTCAGAAATATTCAATATAGAACAGTTTTGAATATTAGAGGTGATTTCCGTTTTAGTTTTATGTTTTTATATACTGTTACCCTTTTATTTTTTATTTTCTTTTAAACTTTTACAAACAAAAAAAATAATAAAGAGAAAGGGAAGGAAAATATACCTGATTCGATTCACATTTCCGTCGTCGGAGGGCCCTTCCACATCGCGAGATCGGACTCGAAAGAGGGTCGAAAAGCCATTTTCTTTCGGCTTTCTTGGTTAAGAGGGCTTGGCTTTCGGATATGCCTTAAAACGGGACTCAAAAGGCGTCTTTTTGCCTTTCCGCCACACACAGACGGAGGTCGCCGCGTGGTGGTCCGACGCTGCATCCCGCCGAGTTTCACCGGAAATCGCATGGGGCGAGAAGAGTTTTTAGGGTTTCAAGTTTTTTTTAGAAACAAAAGCCAAATGATTTTTTTTGACATATTTTTTGTTTATATAATAAATCAAAACGGCGTCGTTTTGATTCATTTTGTCCAGACGCAAAACGACGCCGTTTAAAGCATTAGACCCGCGCTTTGACTTGACCTGCCGGGGAGGATCCGCGCGTTTTGGCTTTAGGGGATTATTGCCCTATAGGTCCTTCTGCTTTTTCACCATTTAGCAATTAAGTTTCTTTTATTTTTAATTTTGCCCCAAAGTTCTGTTTTGAGTTCAATTTGGACTTCCTGGATACTGCATGTTTTGGTATGGGAGAGAATATTTCACTTTTGGTCCCTCCACTTATTTTGCGCGTTACAAGTTGGTCCTTCCCCTTTCCTTTATTTTGAATTTACCCCATATATCTTGTTTTAATTTGATTCAATCCTTTTTGTTATTATTATTATTATTATTATTTTATTCCTCTATTTTTATTATTATTTACCATTACTATTATTTTATTTACTAGCAACATTATTATTATTTTATTTTTATTATTACTCTCATTTATTTATTTATTTATTTTTATTATTATTCATTTATTAATGTATTATTATTATTTATTATTATCATTATTTAATTTAAATTTAATCTTCATTCACTTAATTTTCACCATTTATGAAATTTTTTTATTCATTATTTTTTATTTGTTATTTTATTTGCTTATTATTTATTTGTTTATTGCTCTTTACTTTTTTAGTACTTTAAAGCAATTTATTTATCATATTCTTTATTTTATTATCGTTATCATTATTGTTATTATTATTATTATTCTATTTATTTTTATGGTTTTATTATTGTTATTCTTATTTCACTATTTATCTGCTCATTCATTTGTTTATTTATTTATAAGAATTATATTTATTCACGTATTTACTTATTTGTTATTATTGATTATACAAGTGGATCATTAATAATTGTTATTATTACAATCATGTTTGCATCATCAAAATATTTCATCCATCATCGATACTTTAAGTTCGGATATATTTATTTATTAAAGCATTATTTTTAAACAAAATAAGCATACTGTAAACATTATGTCTAATATTAATCAAACAAATAAAGGTAATGTTCGGTATTTGGAAATTCGAAATATCGTGCTCTAACTTACTGAGTTGCGATTTTTTTCGTTGAACCTAAATAATCGAATACCCTTTTAATTTTAAAATACATAAGTTTTAGAAAGCTTATTCTCGAGGATTCGAGATGTTACGTCCTAACTTACTGGATGTGACATTTTGTTACCTTGAGATAAGATTTTTTAGGCAATGTTCCGTGTTTGGAAATTCAAGAAATTGTGTCCTAACATGCTGGGTTTCGGTTTTTCGTTTGGCCAAATATTCGAATATCCTTTTGATATTTTCAATGCATGAGTCTCGGGAATCATGAGATGATCTTGGATTCGAGGATTTAAATTGTCGTATCCTAACGTGCTGGACGTGATATTTTATTCCTTCGGAGCAAGAAAATCTTAATATTCAACTCGAGTATATTCAAATGTTTTAAAAGAAATCATATTTTAAAATCTTTTCAAATTTTCGATATTAAGACACTAATTAATCAATCTGGTACCAATTTTGGGCGTGACGAGGGTGCTAATCCTTCCTCGCACGTAAGCGACTCTCGAACCCGCTTTCTCGAATTTCGTAGACCAAAACATCATCACACCTAATAAAGATCGATGACGACTCCTGTTTTATTTTTGTTTTCAAAACCAAAGTCGACCCGTTTTTCAAAAAAATGGTTACGACAGCTTGGCGACTCCACTGGGGACATAAAGAGTCTCAGGCTGTAAATTGATTATTTTCTGTCTTTTTTCAAAAATTTGAAAATTCGATTTGAAAATTTTAAAATTTGATTTGAAAATTACGATCCTTTTGTTGCATTCGTTTGTGTCATTGCATATGATTGTTATTTTCTTGTGCACATTGCATTGCATGACCGTTGTGGTCGCACCCTTTAAGTGGAAGTGAGAAACTACTCTTTCGTGAGGTTTTTACCTCCGTGCAGGATAGTGGATTGCTTTCGGGATACATCCGTACCTATGTCTTTGTGAGATTTTTATCTCCGTGTAGCCAGAAGGAAATGTATTCCCCTGAACTAAACTCAGTCCGTATGAGCCTATAATGGGTGAGGATCGAGGAATCTGCTAGTTTGGGTACCTCTCTTTAGAACCAAACCACATATAGCAAGCCCTAAGAGCCCACATTAGGTAGAGCCACGCCAAACCCTAGTGGTTACCCGAGTAGGTGCTTTATTTCTTACTTGTTTTAAGCTGTGTGTGAAATACTGACTCGTTTTGTTTTATTTTGATTGAATGGCATTTTCATCACACTTAGTTCACTTTCGTGCATCATATTGCATAATCGTCAGATTTTTACCCTCTTAAGTGGGAGTAAGAAACTACGCCTTCGTGAGGTTTTCACCTCCGCATGGGCTAGTGGATTGCTTCCGGGATACATCTGTACCTATGTGCTTCGTGAGATTTTCATCTCCGTATGGCCATAGGGAAATGTATTCCCCTGAACCAAACTCGGTCCGTATGAGCCTATAATGGGTGAGGATCGAGGAATCTGTCGGTTCGGGTACCCTTACCTTAGAACCAAGCCTCATATAGTGAGGCCTAAGAGCCTACCCTAGGTAGAATTGTACCAAACCCTAGTGGTCACCTGGATAGGTACTCTATTTTGTTTATTTCTCCTGTGCTAACATGTTTTGTTTTGTTTATGATTGCATTACATTGCATCACACCGTATCATCTTAGAAAGGAGGTGTTGATTCATATTCGATTGCTAAATAGAAGAGATTTTTATAAGAAAATTGGTTACTTGATAAAGTGGATTATAATACGGTCGTTCGAACATAGTCCAGGTAAACAACGAGAATGGGCTGATGGTCCGCAGAAGAATACAAGACTTTGCCCGAGGATTCAAGCTGACAAGGATTATTCGAGAGTCATCATGTCTCAAATTTCTTAAAAAAGCTTATGAACATCGCGGAAGAGGTACGGCCTGGACCAAGCAACAATGAGCTAGAAGAGGCATCTATTGAGAAAGTTCACTGGACACGACCATAAGTCCGGATACGAAGAAAAGGATTGGTGTTTGCGCCTGGACTATGAGGACAAAGCCATATATGTAATCTGTTTTATGTAAAGAAATTTGTTTTCTAGAAAAGTTCTTCTAATGGAATTGAATTCAGAATCAACGCCTCTCTTTCTTTTTGCATTCATTCCATGCATTTGCATTGCATTTCATGCATTTGCATTACATCGCATCATATGCATTAAAATTTGTAGAAAGGCTCTGATTAATTAAAAATTATTTCAGCAACCTGGGAACTTACGAAAGTCTACTGAACTGAGATCAAGGCCTTAGTGCAAGGCCTAATGGATAATAAATTGGAGAGATCAATGACCCGAAGGAATATTAGGGAGTCTGAACATTAATGATATATCCGAAGAGAATCGGGGAATAAAAGTTTCCAAGCCCTTACATACTTAGGAAGATTTTAGACGATGGGACTGTGAAAGGGATATCTATATTTTTAGAGCTAATCTAGAGTAATATTCAGAACACACTTGTTGCTTTAAGCCTAGAGGCAACAAGAATCCTTTTGTGAAATAGGCTTATATCCAAGATCTTTATTTCAATAAAATGCATTTTTGTTATCATGTGGAGCAAATATTCTTTCATTCTTTCCATTTCATACCGTACAAACGATTATTCTTATATTCTTTGGACATTCTTTCAAATATTCTTTTATTTTTCATTCATGATCATACCATACAAATAATCATCCTTAGAATCATTTATTCTTGGGAATTTTCCTGCAAACGCACAATAGGTCCCCAGATATCAACGACATGAACGACGCTGCTACTGACTCAGAATCTACTTTTGAGTAAGATATGTGTCTAGAGGGATCTTAGGACTTTGGAGACGACAGAGATTGTAACTTATCTCCTAATTTGTTAAGGATGGTAGAACGAGATGAAAAATAGATCCTACCTTATAAAGCGTCATTGTGAGCCTAGAAGAAGATAGAGAGGTGAAGATCGGAGCCTGTATCTCCACAAAGACAAAGCGAGACATCATTGAGTTATTCCCAATTCAAAGATGTTTTCGTGTGATATGCCTAGGCTACTAAGACATATGGATGCGGTTAAAGCTAAGGAAATCTTAGAAGAGGGGCACATGCTAATAGCTTTACAATGGCCAGGCAAATCATGAAGTTCGGGTACTGTTGGTCCACCATGGAAGGGGATTGCATCAGTTATACCAAAAAAATGGCAGACAAGATTCTTGTGCCTCCTTCATCTCTTCATAAGAAATCTCTATGGCCTTTCTATATGTGGGGCATGGATGGCAGTGGGCCAATCATGCCAAAAGCTTCTGACGGATATTGATTCACCTCTGTGGTTGTCGATTACTTCACCAAGCGGGCAGAAGCTACTTCATGTACCGATGCCACAAAGTCGACAGTTAGCAAATTCTATGTCGGTATGGAATCCTAAAAAGGGATCATATCTGACGATGCATTAAATTTGAACAACAGCGCGACATCAGAAGTTTGCAGTTTGTTCAAGATTAAACACCGTATCAACCCAACACGAACGGTAAAAAAAAAAGAAGAAAAAAGATCGTCAGGAAAATGATTGAGACTCATGAAGATTGGCATCTGTGCTTGTCGAACATCTATTAGGACCTCCACCGGGGCAACGCTTTTCTCGTTGATTTATGGAATAAAGGCAGTTTTTTCTATTGAAGTCGAGATTTATTCCCTCCGAGTTTTGCCAGAGTTTGAGTTGGATAAAACATAACAGATCTAATTTCGATATGATCAAGTAAACCTGATTGAAGAAAAGAGGTGGAAAGCTATCCAAGATTATGACGAAAAGGTTCGCCCTAAAAAATTCCATGAAGGAGACCTAGTTTTGAAAAGGATCCTTCCCATACAAAAAGACTTCTGAGAAAAATGGATGCCAAACTGGGAAAGACCATATGGGGTAAAGAATGCCTTCTCTAAAAAGGTGTTGATTTTGACTAAGAGGGATAACCAGGACTTGCCTAATCCTATGAGTTCAAATCAAGAAATATTTCAAAAAAAACGGGGAAAAGAAAAGAAGATAAAAAGAAAAGAAAAGAAAAGAAAGAAAAAAGAAAAAGGAGAGGCCAAGGCGAAAACTCGCAAAGGGCGCCTTGAGACCAAAGGGGATTTGAGTTGAAAACCCGAAAAGGGCAGCTCAAATTTTGATCAAAAATAGGGCATGCGGTATTCTCGCTTTCTCCGAATTAACAAGAAGGAGAGATGTTACGTCTTGGGGCATCAACAGAGTACTCTAGATCCCCTCAGCACATATTGAGCTCAAAATGGCCCTCAAGAGGTTCGTACAAAGAAGCTCAGGCTGCGATATCTGAGGCACCTAGTTTCCATTTTACCCATTTTGAGTTTGTTATCTTTGATTACCTTATTCTTTTCAAAATACACTCTTAATAAACTTTCTTCTTCATTGCATTTGCTAGCTTTGATTAACTTGTTTATTTTGAGCTTTGCTCTCAATAAATTTTCGTTTCGTCCATCATTATGATCTTTTTCAAGCATTTTGCATTGAAATAACGATTAGTGGACTAATAATACTTTCATAAAAGGAGTTTCGAATATTACTCTGGAAGCTTCTGAGTAATACAAGAACTTGAAACAAGACTATTGTTTAAAACTCATCAAGTTTAAGGGATAGAAATATTGGTGGAGGAAAAGTCTAAACTGAGACTATCTCTTCGGATTTTTGTCAAAAAAATGTGGTTGAACAAAAAGACAAGACATTTCGTCGGTGATACAACCTCGACAAATAACGAGAAATGACAACCCAAACATTAAAAAGGGATCATTCTCATGCATTCATGTAAATATCATTCATACACATCCAATTAGGAGCATTTGATTCGTTCCGATCATTGCATCCTAATCGTTGTACATTAAAAAAAAAAGAGATCATTCTCATGACATTCTGCATTCATGCAAATGTCATCCCTAATATCATGTAGTTAGGAGCATTAGATTCATTCCTATCATTGCACCCTAACCATTATACAGTTAAAAAAGGGATCATTCTCATGACATTCTGTATTCATGCAAATGTCGTTCATAATACATTTAGTTAGGAGCATTAGATTCATTCCGATCATAGCATCCTAATTATTTGGCATAAACATAAACATATAAAATCGAGTTTATAGGACATGTCCCCCACAAGACGGTGTAGCAACATCGGTGAAATTACAGATCTTATCTCCCTAAGCAGTAGTGGAGCAGATCGAAGATGGCGAATCTTATCTCCATGAAGCAGCAGAGTAGATTTAAGCCACCAGTCCTATCTCCCTAACCAGCAGTGGAATAGGTCGAAGATAGCAGATCTTGCCTTCCTGAGTGAAGCGGATCATAGATACTAGTCTAGCATCCCTGAGTTTGCAAGGGAGCAGATTGAAGATAGCAGATCTTCCCTTCCTGAGCGAAGTGAAACGAAGATACAAACCTTATCTCTCTGAAGTTGCAGTGGAACAGACTGAAGATAGCGGATCTTATTTCCCTGAAGTTGTAGCGAAACAGATTGAAGCTAAATTACAGATCTTATCTCTCTGAAGTTGCAGTAGAGCAGATCATGGCAAACTTTATCTCTCTGAAGTTGCAGTGGAGCAGGTTGAAGTTACAAGTCTTATCTCCTGAAGTTGCAAGTGGAGCGCGGTCAAGATAGCGGATCTTATTTCCCTGAAGTTGCAGCGGAATAGATTGAAGCTAAATTATAGATCTTATCTCTCTGAAGCTGCAGTAGAGCAGATCATGGAAAACCTTATCTCCCTGAAGTTACAGTGGAGCAGGTTGAAGTTACAAGTCTTATCTCTCTGAAGTTGCAGTGGAGCAGACTAAAGATAGCGAATCTTATTTCCCTAAAGTTGCAGTGGAACAGATTAAAGCTAAATTACATATCTTATCTCTCTGAAGTTACAGTAGAGCAGATCATGGCATACCTTATCTCTTTGAAGTTGCAGTAGAGAAGGTTGAAGTTACAAGTCTTATCTCCCTGAAGTTGCAGTGGAGCAGACTGAAGATAGCGGATCTTATTTCCCTGAAGTTGCAGCGAAACAGATTGAAGCTAAATTATAGATCTTATCTCTATGAAGTTACAATAGAGCAGATCATGGCAAACCTTATCTCCCTGAAGTTGCAGTGGAGCAGGTTGAAGTTACAAGTCTTATCTCTCTGAAGTTGCAGTGGAGCAGACTGAAGATAGCGAATCTTATTTCCTAAAGTTGCAAAGGGAACAGATTGAAGCTAAATTACGAGATCTTATCTCTCTGAAGTTGCAGATAGAGCGGATCATGGAAAACCTTATCTCCCTGAAGTTGCAGAGAGCCAGTTGAAGTTACAAGTCTTATCTCCTGAAGTTGCAGTGGAGCGGACTAAAGATAGCGGATCTTATTTCCCCGAAGTTGCAGTGGAACAGATTGAAGCTAAATTACAGATCTTATCTCTCTGAAGTTGCAGTAGATTAGATCATGGCAAACCTTATCTCCCTGAAGTTGCAGTGGAGCAGGTTGAAGTTACAAGTCTTATCTCCCTGAAGTTGCAGTGGAGTAGGCTGAAGATAACGGATCTTATTTCCCTGAAGTTGCAGCGAAACAGATGGAAGCTAAATTACAGATCTTATCTCTCTGAAGTTGCAGTAGAGCAGATCATGGCAAACCTTATCACCCTGAAGTTGCAGTGGAGCAGGTTGAAGTTACAAGTCTTATCTCCCTAAAGTTGCAGTGGAGCAGACTGAAGATAGCAGATCTTATTTCCCTGAAGTTGCAGCGGAGTAGAGTGAAGTCAAAAGCCTCATCTCTCTGAAATAGTGGTAAAGTGGATCAAAACAACAAGATGCGGTAGACTAGAACGAGGCTACCTGAAGAAAAAAAGAGTACCAAAGAAGTCAAGACTCTGCAAGACCGGGCAGAATTGGTCTTTTTAAAGTCTTTGCTCCATTCTCGTTACACGACAACGAGCAAAGAGGGGCAGCTGTAAAGCCCAAATTTCGCCCGGGGCCCAACCACTAAACCCTAGGCCCACTACACCTAAATCAGAAACAAAAAAAACCAATAATTAATAAAAGTCCAATTAATATTCTATTTACAACATTAGCCCAATCTACAGACGGCCCAAAAGGCCCACCAAGAACTAAAATTTTCGGAAAACCTAGGGTTCTAGAAACCCTAGGCGCCGCTCCCTCGTCTGCTGCCCCACGTGCCTCTGCCGCCGACCCTGCCACAGCCACCTGCTCCACCATGCCCCTAGCTACCTGCAGAATAAAAAGAACACGCAACAGAGCAAGAAACAATCAGAAAAGCAATAGAAAAAAAAACTTTGTAACTTTTCTTGGCTATAAAGACCAAGAGCTAACATTGTAAAAAGGGGATTTTGGAAAGAAAAAAAAAACTCGGAAATATTCAATATAGAACAGTTTTGAATATTAGAGGTGATTTTCGTTTTAGTTTTATGTTTTTATATACTGTTACCCTTTTATTTTTTATTTTCTTTTAAATTTTTACAAACAAAAAAAATAATAAAGAGAAAGGGAAGGAAAATATACCTGATTCGATTCACATTTCCGTCGTCGGAGGGCCCTTCTACATCGCGAGATCAGACTCGAAAGAGGGTCGAAAAGCCATTTTCTTTCTACTTTCTTGGTTAAGAGGGCTTGGCTTTCGGATATGCCTTAAAACGGGACTCAAAAGGCGTCTTTTCGCCTTTCAGGCCACCGCGTACGAAGGTCGTCGGCGGTGGTCCGGCGCCGGCATCCTGGCCGGAGTTTCACCGGAAATCGCATGGGGGGAGAAGAGTTTTTAGGGTTTCAATTTTTTTTTAGAAACAAAAGCCAAATGATTTTTTTTTGACATATTTTTTGTTTATATAATAAATCAAAACGGCGTCGTTTTGATTCATTTTGTCCAGACGCAAAACGGCGCCGTTTAAAGCATTAGACCCGCGCTTTGACCCGACTCGCCGGGGAGGATCCGCGCGTTTTGGCTTTAGGGGATTATTGCCCTATTGGTCCTTCCGCTTTTTCACCATTTCGCAATTAAGTTTCTTTTATTTTTAATTTTGCCCCAAAGTTCTGTTTTGAGTTCAATTTGGACTTCCTGGATACTGCATGTTTTGGTATGGGAGGGAATATTTCACTTTTGGTCCCTCCACTTATTTTGCGCGTTACAAGTTGGTCCTTCCCCTTTCCTTTATTTCGAATTTACCCCATATATCTTGTTTTAATTCGATTCAGTCCTTTTTGTTTTTATTATTATTATTTTATTCCTCTATTATTATTATTATTTACCATTACTATTATTTTATTTACTAGCAACATTATTATTTTATTTTTATTATTACTCTCATTTATTTATTTATTTATTTTATTATTATTATTCATTTATTAATGTATTATTTTTTTATTATCATTATTTAATTTAAATTTAATCTTCATTCACTTAATTTTTACCATTTATGAAATTTTTTTATTCATTATTTTTTTATTTGTTATTTTATTTGCTTATTATTTATTCGTTTATTGCTCTTTACTTTTTTAGTACTTTAAAGCAATTTATTTATCGTATTCTTTATTTTATTATCGTTATCATTATTGTTATTATTATCATTCTATTTATTTTTATGGTTTTATTATTGTTATTCTTATTTTACTATTTATCTGCTCATTCATTTGTTTATTTATTTATAAGATTTAGATTTATTCACGTATTTACTTATTTGTTATTATTGATTATACAAGTGGATCATTAATAATTATTATTATTACAATCATGTTCGCATCATCAAAATATTTCATCCATCATCGATACTTTAAGTTCGGATATATTTATTTATTAAAGCATTATTTTTAAACAAAATAAGCATTCTGTAAACATTATGTCTAATATTAATCAAACAAATAAAGGTAATGTTCGGTATTTGGAAATTTGAAATATCGTGCTCTAACTTACTGAGTTGCGATTTTTCTCGTTGAACCTAAATAATCGAATACCCTTTTAATTTTAAAATACATAAGTTTTAGAAAGTTTATTCTCGAGGATTCGAAATGTTGCGTCCTAACTTACTGGATGTGACATTTTGTTACCTTGAGATAAGATTTTTTAGGCAATGTTCTGTGTTTGGAAATTCGAGAAATTGTGCCTTAACGTGCTGGGTTTCGATTTTTCGTTTGGCCAAATATTCGAATATACTTTTGATATTTTCAATGCATGAGTCTCGGGAATCATGAGATGATCTTGGATTCGAGGATTTAAATTGTCGTATCCTAACGTGCTGGACGTGATATTTTATTACTTCGGAGCAAGAAAATCTTAATATTCAACTCGAGTATAGTCAAATGTTTTAAAAGAAATCATATTTTAAAATCTTTTCAAATTTTCAACATTAAGACACTAATTAATCAATCTGGTACCAATTTTGGGCGTGATGAGGGTGCTAATCTTTCTTCGCACGTAAGCGACTCCCGAACCCGCTTTCTCGAATTTCGTAGACCAAAACATCATTTTAGTAAACCAAAACGTTTTATTAAAACAAAGGTGATTTGATCACACCTAATAAAGATCGATGGCGACTCCTGTTTTATTTTCGTTTTCAAAACCAAAGTCGACCCGTTTTTCAAAAAAATGGTTACGACACAAACAAAATTAACATATTTTTAATATTTATATAATAGTTGATTATATTACAATTTAAAATATTTTTGACACTCCTAAAATTCATATTAATCTAATATTAAGTGCATAATTGATTCTAATAGAATTGTGTAACACTCCTAAAGTTGGAGCATATGCAAATCATTCCCAATTTGTTATAGAGATATTCAATTCAAGCTTTAGTCTAGGTTTAATGTCTTTATGCATCCATCACAAACAATCAGCCTCAATATGTTTACTCAATTTATAAATTAGTAATTTATAAATTACTAGAATTGTAGCGAAGAACAACTTAATTGTCACAATAAAATTCTTCTATTTTTTTTTTTAAATTTGGAGAGTTTTTTTTTTTTTTTGAAAGTTAATCTTTCGACCTAATTCCTCACAAAATTTATTAAGAACATTCAAGATGAATACATTTTAACAAAGAGATTAATAGCATTTGCAAAGAAAGTATAGGATTAGGACTAGGGGTGAGTATTCGATCGAGTCGAGTTAAAAAATTTCGAGTTAGTCGAGTTGACGAATCCTATTTTAGCAACCAAACTTAATTTGAATTTTTTTTTAATCGAATCAAATTGAGTCAAAAAATTTCGAGTCAAGTCGAGTTGAGTTAACGAATCCTATTATTTATACTCAATGTTGCGTTTACATGGATCGATTATTTAACTAGTAAACGAAGTACAAAATTATTTAACTACATAAACAATATAATGATTTTGTCTTTTAACTTAATAGGTAAACATTTATCAAAACGATGTAGTTTTGCCTTTTAACTTAATGATTTTGACTTTAAACTTTTAAAAAAAGTAAACATTTATCAAAACAACGTAGTTTTGCCTTTTCTTATTCGGATTTTCGGATAACTCAAATTGTGTAATTCATATTCGAGTTAAACCGAAAAACTTAATTTTTTATTCGAGTTGATCCGAATAACTTGATTAACTCAAATAACTCGAACTATTTAATTCAAAATTTGAATTTTTTTATCGAATTTTTCGAATCGAATCGAATTTTGCTCACCCCTAGTTAGGACTATTACAAAAGTCTTGATAGGGAACTAAAATTTCTCATTACAAGTTTTTGGACCATATGACTAAGTTTTCTTTGGACGACCAATTAGCTCCATTTCAGTGTGTTTGAATCACTTTTTGAGTTCAATCTCACTAATGATGTGTTTGGATAATACCTCCAGTTGCCTAGTGAGCTGATTCTCACTGTGCTGCACTTTCAATTGCTCACTGTTGAAAAGTATACTAACTACTGATTTCTTTAGAAATAACAATGAATTTGAGAATGAAGCTACTCTGTTTCTTTGAATGAATCACATCTGAATTTGTTTCACTGTACAAATGATTTATATAATAGCTGTGTTGACTGTTAGCTAACTGTTTAATCTAACTAATTATGCTAACAACCTGAACCATACTAACAACTTAGTAACTGACTAATTGAATAGTATTACTAACTCTATCATGCACCCATCTTCTCAATCGGTAAGACCTGAAGCACTTGTCGAAACCAAGAAAACAAAGTAACTGACAGTGGCTTAGTGAAGATATCAGCCACTTGATCACAAGCAGGAACCTCACCAACTTGTAGGGACCCATCCGCGACTTTCTCACTGACAAAGAAAAGATCGAGCTCTACATGTTTGAACTTAGAATGTAGGACAAGATTGGCTGCAACGGCCACCGCACTAGAGCTATCGCACCAAATATTCGGAGTATCATCAGACTTAAGTTGTAGTTCTTGAAGCAGCGACAGTAACCAAGTAACCTCACTCGTGGCTGCAGCAAGACTCCTATATTCTGCCTCGGCCGTGGATCGAGACACCACTTGCTGCTTTTTGGAGCACCATGTTACATGAGTTTGACCAAAATATACACTGTATCCGGAAGTCAAACGCCAATCGTCAAAATCCAATCCCCAGTTGGCATCAGCATACCCAACCAGTGACAACCGATCAGACGGACGAAAAATAATGCCAAAATCAAGAGTGCCACATAGATACCTCAAAATGCGTTTGAGCGCCACCATGTGTGTTGTGGTAGGGTTGTGCATGAACTGACATACCCGGTTTACAGCATAGGCAATATTAGGCACTGTCAAGCTAAATCTTTGAAATGCACCAAAGAAGACTTACAGATTCGATGAGGATCTCGCAAAACAGTCTCCATCATTTTTGGACATGTTAGAAGAACTGATCATCGGGGTATGAACACTTTTTACCGTTAGCATGGAACAACGAGCAAGAATATCACGAATATACTTCTTTTGACAAAGATGTAGACAACCGGAGGAACGGATCACTTCTATCCCGAGAAAATAGTGAAGATCACCCATATCCTTAAGCGAGAACTCACTATTCAATAGATGAACAAACTAGTCAATAGAGGCAGACAAATTCCCAGTGATTATAATATCATCTACATACACAAGTACATACAGGGTTGAGCTGGAAACTACCTAAAAAAATAGAGATGCGTCAGCTTTGGAGACAACGAAGCCAACCGAAATGAGAAACTGCTTCAACTTCTCAAACCAGGCACGAGGAGCCTGACGAAGACCATACAAAGCTTTCTTCAGACGATAGACAAAATGTTTACCATCTGAATCATACTTTTCATATCCCGGAGGTTGATGCATAAAAACCTCAGTATCAAGATCCCCATTTAAAAATGCGTTGTTCACATCAACTTGCCGTAGTAGCCACCTTTTTGAAACAGCAATGGACAAAATGACACGAATAGTAGTAGGTTTGACTACTAGACTGAAGGTCTCCTTGAAATCGCACCCAGGAACTTGGGAGTAACCTTTCGCAACTAGCCGAGCCTTCCGTCGAGCAATGGTGCCATCAGGATTCTTCTTGAGCTTGAAGAGCCACTTACACCCGATGACCTTATAATTGGGTGGTCGAGAAATAAGATCCCATGTAGAGTTACGAACTAGGGCATCATATTCAGCCTGAGCTGCCTCACGCCATTCGGAAGTAGAAAGTGCTTCCTCAATTAAAGTAGGTTCAACAGCTTCAACCGTCAAAGCTTTGGGCTTAAAAATTTCAGCTTTCGACCGAGTCACCATTGGGTGATTATTGACAACAGGCATAAGACGTGTTTGACAATCAGTAGAAAATTCATGAACATTAGTAGATCGAGTCCTACCATCACTAGGTACAGTCAAATCATGTGGTTCACGATCAGAACCAACCCCTGACTGAGCTGCAAGAGCAGTAGGAGTAGATATACCTGAATAGTTCACTGGTTGAGGAGACGGTGAAGGCAGAGGAACAGATGGAGGCTCTAAAGATTGAGACGACATGTGTCTAAGTAATGGTACAAATATGGAGATAGCCTGGTCGTGACTAGGTAATCTCTCTCCAGGAGCAGATTCAGTTGACAGAAACTGATTCTCATCAAACACGATGTGTCGAGAGATAACTATCTTGCCAGTCGGTAGAAGGCATTGGTACCCTTTGTGTTGAGCACTATAACCCAAGAACGTAAATGGTTGAAAGCGGAACTCCAACTTATGTGTCATAAACGGTCGTAAGCAAGGATAACGGCAACAGCTAAATACCCTCAAATGATTATAGGTGGGTTCACACCCATAAAGAGCCTTGAACGGAGTTTGACCTTTTAATACTGGAGTGGGAAGTCGATTGATGAGGTGAACTGCACAGGAGAATGCATAGCCCAGTACTCCATAGACAGATTTGCTTGAGCCAACAGAGTGATGCCCATGTCAACGATGTGGCGATACTTGCGCTCAACTACCCCGTTCTGTTCAGAAGTATATGGACACGTCAATCGATGAACTATCCCTTGTGACGCGAGAACAGACGTAAAGGCTCGATATTCTCCACCCCAGCCACTCTAAAATTGTTTAATAGTCTTTCCAAATTGAGTTTTTACAAGTTGCTGGAATTGAACAAAACACTGAATAGCTTGAGACTTTTGACGAAGCAGATAGATCCATGTAAACCGTGTGCAAACATCAATAAACAACACATAATACGAATTATTTCTACATGTAACAGATGCAAGTCCCAAGAGATCAGATACGACCAAATCAAAAGGTTCACTATATTCAGTAGTGGAAACAGGAAATGGCAGTTTATGTGACTTTTCTTTTTGGCAAGCAGTACACACAACATCACAACAATACTTATTTGATGTAATACGACATTTATCTAAAACAGCTTTAACAACACTAGTAGCTAGGTGACCCAACCGGTTATGCCACAACAAAAAATCCTTACAATCCCTGGACTTATTTTGAATTGCAGAGGAACCAGCAGCTGGAGCTTCGACTGACTAAGTGGACAGTATGGGCACCGAAAAATGATACAGACCATCACGAATGTGGCCCTTCAACAAAGTTTTCTGGGTCACGATGTCCTTGATAACACAGTAGGTCGGATGAAATTCAAAAAAACACATCATTATCATTAGCAAATTGAGATACCGATAAAAGATTCTTCCTGATGCTCGGAACACACAAAACATTAGATAAACGTAGTAATTTAGACTGAGTGGGCAGAAAACCATCACCAACTGACTCGATCGAGGCGGGAGTGCCATTACCCGTTAAGAGAACAGAAGTACCTGAATACGAAGTAGTGTGATGCAGAGCTGACGTATCCCGACACACATGGTTGCTAGCGCCCGAGTCTGGATACCAAGACATGGTGCCCACTGGCATAGGAATATAAGAATCTGAACCGTCTCTATGAGCCCCAAGTTGAGCAGTGTTGGTATTAGAACCGGAGGAATCATAGTAACCCGATGGGTGAAGATCACCTAATCGCAAAAGTCCAATACACGGATCCGATCTAGAGTAAACACGAGCACGTGGCTTAGTACGCCACTGAACTGCAACACCGTCTAAATAATCACCATGAGGCCCTATAGCAGGAGAGTCAAGTTGAATGTTATTAGTAATGGGCCTAGGAGGTAACGATGGTGCATTAGGCCTTGAGTGCCCAAGAAATGGCCCAAGCCCTTGCTGTCCATTAAAAGATGGTCTAGACACGGGTGGATAATGGAAAGATGGTGGCCCAAATTGAATTGGTGGCCCACGTGTTGAGGGGAAATTGTGTCCACCATTCGGCCTAGTAAATTGTGGAGGTTGATGTGGCCCCACATAATAATTTTGACCACCATTAGGATACAGTTGACCACTATTTGAATCAATCTTGGTCTTCCATTCGACGGAGCAGACCATCCATTTCCCACAGCAACCGGGCGCAAGGTAGGAGGGAGATCAGTAACCGGACCTTCAGGAAACGACGATAAGACCTCTGTTGGCACAGTTTCATCGCGACGGTAAAGGTAGTAGCACCGTTGAGCGACATGGCCGTAGCGAGCGCAGATTTGACATTGAAGGCGCGATTGAAAACTTCATCCATGACCACAGAAGAACGAACGGCCACCACGAACAGGAGCCTCCATCGTTTCGGATGGAGCACTTTCCACCAGGTTCGTCGCAAGGAGAACATCATGTACGGCTCTCTCTTGACGTCGTTCACACTCAAGGAGAGCATCCACAACTCATTGAAGAGGTAAGGGGGTCGGGGAGAGAGAGGCCGATGAGACCACGGCGTCGAACTCAGGGGGAAGACTCGCAAGGAGAATTTTAGTCCGCTCAGCCTCAGAGATCGAAGATCCCGATGCTTCCAAGAGAGCGCACAAACCTTTCATCTTTGCAACCAGATTAGAGATCGAGAGTGTACCTTTTCGTAACGAATGAAGTTCATGGTGCAATCGAGACTGTTTGGCACCAGTGTCTGCGAAAAAAAGTGTACTCGTCGTTGTCCACACATCCGAGGCCGTTTGGAAATCAGTGAACGAAGAGAGACAGGAGGAGCTGACGGTGGACAGCAACCACGAGGTAAGCAAATTATCTTGTTGAGTGAAAGCCGATGTGGCCGGATTAAGAACAAGAGTGCCATCAGTTGTTTGAATGAACTTTGCCGGTGCAGTCACCGATCTATCAAGGAAGCCAGCCAAATCATAACCGGTAACGATGAGACGTACTTGCTTCTGCCATTGAACAAAAGTACTACCTTCAAGTTTTACGACCTCATGACGAGGAAAGGAATTGACTAACCGTTCGCCGGAGAAGGAAGTTCCAAGAGTGTCGACGAAGACAGAGTCAGTAGAATGCGTGGTCATGGTTGAGGATCCAGGAGTCTTAACGAGCGACTGATACCATGTTGAAAAGTATACTAACTATTGATTTCTTTAGAAATAACAATGAATTTGAGAATGAAGCTACTCTGTTTCTTTGAATGAATCACATCTGAATTTGTCTCACTGTACAATTGATTTATATAATAGTTGTGTTGACTGTTAGCTAACTGTTTAATCTAACTAATTGTGCTAACAACCTGAACCATACTAACAGCTTAGTAACTGACTAATTGAATAGTATTACTAACTCTATCACTCACTGATGGCTTTTGCTTCAGTGCACTCAACACAGCCCTTTCTATTTTTTTTTAACGTTTCTTTTCCCTTTTAATGTCTAAAGTTGAAAAGCCCAAGCAATTTTATCTCTAGATTAGGTTGGATAAATACTTATATTATATAATAAATTAATAAATATTATAATTTATAGGATAATAAGTAAATAAAAATGAAGTGTTTTAATATTATAACTATCGTTTTTCACCTAAAAAAATATTATAACTATTATTTAAATAAATATTGTAACACCCCTAACCCGTATCCGTTGCCGGATTAGGATTGCGGAGCATTACGGTACAAATTGAAACATTTAACTGTAATAGAAACAATTATGCAATTTAATTGATAACATTCAATAACATAAATTAATTATAGTAAAAATATACTCAAAGGCCTTAAACCGAACTTACAATGCCCTAAAAATAGTTTGAAAACATCCAGGGGTCATTTCGAAAAAAAACAAAAAATTTTAGAAAAACTTGAAAATTTTAGAAACAGGGGTCACACGGCCGTGTGGCCAGGTCGTGTGATATAGCCCATACCGTGTGGACATTCGAAGTCTGGACATATGTTCGTGTCACAGCCCGTGTGTCCACCCATGTGGGTATTCGAAATAGGGTCACACGACCGTGTCGCATGTCGTGTGCCAAATCGTGTGTGCATTCGATGTTGGGTCACATGGCCGTGTGCCAGACCGTGTCACATACTGACTAGAGACACATGGTCGTGTCGCAAGTTGTGTGCCAAACCATGTGTGCATTCGATGTTGGGTCACACGGCCATGTCTTAGGCCGTGTGCCAGACCGTGTTACATACTAATTGGAGACACACGACCGTGTCGCAGGCCGTATTTCAAACCGTGTGAAACCTGCACTAAAAATTTAAATAGAACACATGGCCGTATGGTCTGACTGTGTGTGGCACACGGCTGTGTGACAGCCCGTGTCCCAGGCCATGTACTCCCTAAATAATCCCTAATACAAATCATTTCAAACCCAATTTCCTGGGCACCAATCCAGACCAATTCAAGACATTTTCACACTATTAAAACACATTAAAACATATCAAAAATCACTAATCCTATGTCTAACCAATATGTCATCAATAGGCACCACAATTCACACATCAATTTTAATCCAAATCAACATTTCAAGATCACTTACTAAACCTCATTCATACATACCAAATCCTTTTCATCTATTCAATAAACATCACTATCATACTCATACACATAAAAGACCATTTCCATCTCATTATGATACTTAATGTTAACCACATATATCCATCACAAAAACACTACATGAACCAAATATCCAAAGTAACATTTATAAGCTACTAATTAAACTAAAGTTATTTATCAACTAAAGCCTATAGGTATATGTATATAAACAAGGATGCCTAGTTCCATGCCACTTCAAACTGACCCAAAATAAAGAAAATGACTACCGACAATAGAGCGAATAGTGTGTGATCTCTTGAGTTGATCCAATCAATGTCACGATTCCAACAAACCTACAAAAAATTTAAATCAAACAAGTAAGCTCAAATTAAGCCGAGTAAGTTCGTGAACTTAGCTCATTATACTCAGCAATTTAAACATAAAAATGCAAGAACATATCTTGATACCAACAATCATAATTTGACTATCTCAACTACTGAGACCATCCAACTTTTAACATCCACGTATCATAAAGTAAAACTTTATATATAAAAAATCATATAGCCTGAGAACATTCTTAACTTATAGAATACTTGAAATAATACTTCCCATATAATTTTACCTTATAAAATTCACCGACATGTAGCCTGCTAGGCTCAAGGCCTGAAACAAATACACCGACACGAAACCTACTAGTGTCACGGGGCTAGATCTTTCGTCTCGCAATCTATGCGGCCTTAGACGATTCATTCATCCAAACTCGCCTAAGTCAGCCTTTACTTAAGCGAGGATTCCTTTAGAAGTCCTCCAAGGCACCAATTTGTATAGCGGAAGCGATTTATGCCAAAAGAAGCTTACAAAGAACAACAGAAAGAGCGCACACCAAGTGTTTGAGTAAATGCTATCAATACTCTCTTATTCACAAAGAATAATGAAACAATGAATGGAGTGAATAAAAATGAGGGTGAGGCTCTCTATTTATAGTTGAGCTTCTCCAAAACCGACAGTCAAGATACATTTACATCGACGGATGAGATTAATCATATCCCTTGATTTTAGGGATTTACAAGATATGCCATATCAAATCTAATCTAATCTTTACAAGATATGATTCCCTCAATCTTCTAAGATTAGTTACCAAATTAGCCTAAGTTGCTATATCTTCATCATCGGGCCAACCAGGCTTCAATCTAATAGGCTTCTCCAACAGCTTACCGAATCGGGCCAGTTCTTGTGGGCCAAACCCATCTACACAATAGACCTCCATCGGATGCATTTAGTGCGATGGTCACGGGCTTTGAACTGCGGCCCGTGACATTCTCCCCCACCTATTCTCATAATGCCCTCGTTGCGACTTTCGAATGGCACTGACTTGATTTGCATCGGTCTTATCTTGATGCCTTAGCTTTTCCCTTCTTTCGGGACTTTTGCCTCGGCTTACGTCGCTTCTTAACTCGAACCGTCCTACTCGTTGCATTTACTCTGGTCAACTATCCCACTTGCATCACTTCTTTTCCCTTGAAGTCCGATGCACCACCCACCTCTCCCATAGGTGGAAGCCTTATCGATGACTCGGCCAACTCTGACTCTTCACTCAAATTAAGCCTTATTGGTCCAAGCTTCACTGTTTTCATCGCAACTTTTTCCCTAAGTTCGATGACAAACTCACCTCTTCCTTGGGTGGAAGCCCCTCCGACGACTCACCAAGCTCAGACATTACCTTTCGTTTGACTACGGCTTGCTTTGGATAGTTTCACAACTCATGCGGACCACAGCACAAGAAGCATTTTACTCGCTTCTTTTTGCTCCTCTTTGCCCTCTTGGCTTCGACTTTTCCCTTGCTCGAACCAAGCTTCTGGGGCTCCTTGTCTGCTCCATCGTTCCCTTCGATAACAAACTTCTTTGGACATTTCTGCAACCTATGCGGACCATGACATAAGAAGCACTCCACTGGCTTCTTCTCATTTTCGGCCTCCTTGGCTTTGACACCCCTTGCGCTCGAACCAAGTACGAATGCCTTACCCACCGGCTTCTCTTTCTTAGAAAGCGCGGATTTCTTTGGATATTTCTTCAACATGTGTGGACCGTTGTAAAGAAAGCATTTCAACTTGTCTCTTTTCCTCTTGGGTTTCTTCTTCCCAACTCGTGGTTTCCCATTACCACCATTGTCGCTGTTGCCATTGCCATCAGCAACATCTTCCTTGTGATCATTTTCACATACACCCCTTTCCTCGGACTTAGAAGACTCAAGCTTAACCACAGATTCTACTACCATCATGGCTTCCGACAATTTTTAGACACCTCTTTGTTCCACCTATTGTCTGACCCACGGCTTCAATCCATTCTGAAAAACAAGCAATAATTCTTTCTCGGTCACATCTGAAACTTGGAGCATGAGTTCCTTGAACTCTCAAACATACTCCCCCACTGTGCCCCATTGTGTTATCCCTTGCAACTTTGCCCGAGCTTCTTTCTCGGCAAATTCTGGGTAAAATTGTCCCTTCAATTCACATTAGAACTCTTGCCACGTCCCAATCTCACCTTGCCTTTTATCTGTGGTCTTGCCTCGCCACCATAAAAGCGCAATATCAGTAAGAAACATTGAAGCAGTGTTTACCTTAACTGCATCATCCAAGATGCCTTTGGCACGGAAGTAGCTTTCCATCCTCCACAAGAAATTATCCACATCGCATGCAGACCTTGTCCCCACAAACTCTTTCTGCTTCTGGACATCCTCGTTACTGAGTGCTGCACTTGATACTCCTTCCCCACGGCTGTTCGGCATAAGGCCAGCTCTCCCTCGAGCTCCTCTTGTAACAGCCCGAATTTGACCCTAATCGGAATGGTGGTTTCAGGACCACTAATCCACGTCATAAAAATATTTTTATATTATTTTATGTGTTAATTATATATGATTTGGCATGTGTGAAAGTTTCATAAGATAATTTGTTTGTTTGTGTGATTATTTTAAGAAAAAGGATTAAATTGTTTAAGAAGTAAAAGTAGCCTTTATTTAAATTGGAAGGGTTTAATTAACTTGTTTTATTTCATGTATGGACTTGCATGTCAAATTACATAAAATTTAAGCAAGTGGACGGCATAATGATGGTTTCTTATTTTTAATTATTTTCTTTTAGTAAGTGGTATTGTATTAATAGTTTATAAATGATTAAAATAAGGAAAAACATAAAAGAATGATGGGATATTCATCTTCCATCTTTCTTGTTCTTCATTGCCGAATTTAACCAAGAAAAGAGGGGGGGACTTAAGCTCTCAATGTTCGGCTATTGCATGTCATCTTGAGGTTAGTATTTGAGTTGGTTTTTGTAGATTTTTACATTTTTGAGTTAGTTAGTCTAAATATTATCAAACCCATGTGAAAATTTTAGAGTTTGAAGTATGTCATAGGTTCGGCCATGGATGCATTCTTTAGCTTTGTTGTGTTTGATGGAAGAATAATAAGCATATGTTTGAAATCAATATGATTTGAGTATGAAAAATTAGATGAAATGGAGTTTGATGGCTTAAATTGTGAAAATAATTAGTTGAGGGTCTAAAATGCGAAATAAATAACTTATATAGATTTATATAATGAGGAAGGAAATTCGGCTCACAAGAAATTTAATCAAATTTCATGTATTTTGTGTTTTATGCCTTGAGGACTAAATTGCAAAAGTTGTAAACATTAGGGGCAAAAAGGTAATTTGCACATTTATGTGTTTTAAGACTAAATTGAATATAAATGTGTTTGAATGAACTTAATTTGATCATGTTTAGATCAAGAACAAAGGAAAAAGGACTTGGATCGGGGAAAAACGAAAGTAATTAAATAACCGGTCTTTATTGTCCGACGATAACCGAGGTAAGTCTCTAAGCAAATAATCATCGTAAATAAATTATGTAACTTAGTATATATTGAAAATTTCAAATTATGGTGACTATATATGAGTTAGCCGAATTTGGCTAAGTATAATATTTGTTTTGGAAATTATTTGAGTGATATGTGCTATTTGAATGTTCGTTCAATGAATTCGGATTGAGTAAAAGATTTGATATATGAAATGAGTCAGGTGAGACAACTTAAAGTATTATTATTCAGGCTTAGAGCCTAGCAAGTCTTGGGCTGGTGAACTTATCGGGCTTTATGCCTAGCAGGCTTATTGCCGGTGAATGATTATCAGACCTCGGGTCTAGCAGGCTTAGAGCCGGTGTGTGATTCAGGCTTATGCCTAGCAGGTTCTATACCGGTGATTTAAAATACGAGCTTATGCTTCCGAAATGATTGAGCTATGGTGGCAATTGAACAAGCTAAAGTTTATTTAAATGAATTAGATTTATTCGGCCACAAGGTATGTAATGATATAAGTATATGTTATATGTGATGCTTATTGAATAAGTAAGTTGATAGAAATTGTGTTTGCGTATTCGGCATTTTGGATATATGGATAAAATGACATTGAATTGATATTGTTTACTTGCAACATGAGAGTATTAAATGGTTGTATGAGTATTTATACATATATAAGTTTGGTAATGTGGAAATTTTATATATATTTATACATTCGGCCATGTGGAGATTTTATGTATATGTGTTTTCGGTTATATGAAATTATTTGTATATATATATAGATATATATACATCCGATTGTATTTAGTTAAGTTGTACATGGTACTTATCAAATTGGATGTATTGGTAAACTTATTTAAATATGTGGAATTGATTTAGTGTTAACCAAATTACCTTGTAAGGAAGGTGGTATTGGCTTTGATGTCCTAATTGTGCTATGTAATTACTAAGGTTATAAAATGATTGGTTTTTAATAAAGAAAGTTTGATTATGTAATTATATTTGCTTGAGGCTTACTAAGCTAAGTTAGCTTACTCGGTGTGTTTGTCACTCTGTTTTATAGATTTTGGTCAAGCTACGAGCTCGGAGGGGGGATCGTCATCGAAGTTATTCACACTATCGACTTATTTGGTACTTTAAAGTTTGGATTTTGAACATAAGGCATGTATAGGCTAGAATTTTGTTTTGATCTAATAAGTTTTGTTCTTGTATATATTACATGGCCATGCGAAAATGGCTAAATGGTGGTTCTTTAGTCTAAGAAGTATACGACCATGGTGTTTGCTTGTTATGTGTGTTTATTTGCTAGTGTAAGTATGCTTGCGATGATAGTAGGGTGGAATGTGATTTTGTCTATGCATGTTTTTTTTTAAAAAAAATTATGGATGGAAATGTGTTTGATAAATAGTTGATCTTAGTCATATGATTCGAATGGTAAGGTTGGCAGTTTTTCATGTAAAAATTGGGTTAATAATTTAATTGATGTAAGGTGTGATATATTAAGCCAAAAGAATTGTTAGTCGAATGGTGTGTTAAGTATATTAAGAAATGGATCATGAATCAATACTTGTGAATCATTCATTTTGGTATATGACATATTCGGTCAGGTGTCGAAACCTTATGTTATGTATTTTAGATGAACATATTCGCATATGGAACAAATATGTGCATGTACATCTAGTTTGAGTTTAGATGTTTCGGATTAGGAAAGACATATTTTGTGTAGTTGGGAACGAGTATGTTATTCTAGATGTTTTGATCTATGTTTTGTATGGTTGTACAAGCAATTGGTATATATATTGAGCATGGTTAAATGAAATCTTATTCAAAAATACATGTATGTCTAGTTTTGGTATTTAACAAATTTGCTTTAGTATATTATAAATGAGCATGAGCATGTTTGAAATTTTGAATTTAAATTGACTTCATGAAATGCAACCTTTGGAATTGATGAAATTTTTTTTTTTAGATAAGAATTGGTTAACGGATCCAAATTGTATTCGAGAGGGTCTAAGCATATTATAACAATGTATTATATTTCACTACGCTTTTGGTTTTAACAATATGAGCAGAAAATTTTAGTGATGATTTGTGCTATGTTCGGTAATGTCCTCTTAACCCTAATCCGGCGACGGATACGGGTTAAGGGTGTTACACCTCTATTCTTGGGCTCAAATACATCGTCGTGGCCATTGTTTTCTCCTTCAAAGCCATCACCATGGCCTCGAGAGCATTGTTCCTCTCCGTCAGCTTCTTCCTTTGAGAATCTACTAACTCTTGCACGCTATCCCTATTAGAAGTGAGACACATGGTCACAAAGTCCCTAGACTGCTCCCTTAAGTCCTCAATGCTTTCCCCAAGCGCATTGTTTGACTCTTTTGCGTCCTCCATGGACTCCTCAATTTTACCCACGCGTTCTTCAACAACCGACAGCATCTCCCTCAAAGACTTTCTGGCCCACCTTTGTTCGAACTTGTAACACCCATTACCCGTGTTTAAAGCCGAAACCGGATACGAGGCGTTACCTAACTCAACTCGCTTAAACATACAATATCGGGCCATAAAAGTTTGCTCCAACTTAAAACTTTTCATTAAAACTCATAACATCCTTATCTTAGGCCGATAAGGCCTTAAACATACTTACGGAAGGTTTCAGAATTAACCCGGAAACTTTTACGCACTTAGAAAATTTTGCCTAAACAGGGGCCACATGTAACACCCCAAACCCGGCCTAGAAGTTAGGCCTGAATCTGGCGTATCACAAAAAAAAACTCGTTTGAAAATTTCAGCCTCTTTGTTAAAACCCAAAACACTTAAGCAATTGTGTTTACGTGAAAACTTAATTATCTTTAATAAACCTTTTGGTTGTGAAAGCATATTTTGAAATAAGCGATTTACGAAAAAGTGACGTTTGAAATAGAGTTGCAAAGACATCTTGAAACATTGCGGAAACATTGATAAAATACAAGTATTCTTGAAAGATTGATTGATGAATCTCAAATCAAGGAATTGAACTTTAAATCTGTGACTTTTGAAAACAACGTTGAAAATTTGGAAGAAAGTTCGAGTTAAATCATATTTGTAAAAGTTTATTTTGAAATCCATTTGTTAATCGATTTTGGAAAACCTTTATTTACGTTTTTAGAAAAATTCTCGTTTTAAACAATTTAAGCAAAATATAAAATACGTCAAACATAAAGCAATATAAAATAAACCAGATGCCTTATTACAACATTTAACCCATAATAGCAAAATAATAAAATAAACGGAAATAGAAATTTAAAATTTGAAACACCATTTTTTGAAGTATGGCCTCCACCGAGTCATCCATGGCCCAAGTCCACCTCACGGAGCATTACCTACGTGGTTAAGAGAAAAAGGGGGTGAGTTACAAGAACTCGCAAAAATCCCCTTACCATCATCCACCGGGTCGAAACACACGTAGAAATATTTTGGGCCTAAGCCCATTACAATCATAGCATAATATCATATATATAACATGCATGTGTTATGCAATTCCCAACCAAGCCTAAATTTCCATCCGCTACACACCACCCGTACTAACCAAAGACACCTGTGGGGATCAAGTCAACCCACCCCGCCAACACACCAATAGCGGGCATTAAGCCAATTATAATATTTGTGGCGAGCCACCGAACTAGATTTTGGCAACAGGTGTCATTTATCCCAACCCATGCAGTCATGTATATATATATAATGCATAACAATATATTCATAAGGTAAATTTCAACAAAAAACCCATATTACAAGTTATCAATTTGGCCCATTAGTCAAAAATAGCAATTTGGCCCATTTAACGATCTAGCAAACTTTGGCCCATATAGCTCATATTACACTTGGCCCATATATCAAATATCAAACGTCCCATATAGCAAATACCAAACGGCCCATATAGCAACATATCACATTTGGCCCATAAAGGGTATTTTCGTAATTCGGTCCATAGGGACATTTCGTAATCTCGCCCATTAGGGCATTTTCGTAATTTGGCCCGTAAGGGCATTTTCATAATTCAGTAATCGCACCCACTAAGGGTAATTCGGTAATTTACCCTCTAAGGGTATGACGGTAATTTCACAACCTAGGCTTAATTATTAATTTGAGGCATAAAATCGAAACTGTCCAACTGCGTCATACTGACTAAATTGACCAGAACTCGAGTTAGAAAACTCTAAATCTAAATCCGTAAATTTTCCTTGAAACTAGGCTCATATATATTTCTCCTATAATTTTTCCAGAATTTTTAGCTTAATCACTTAGTACAGTTTATTCCTTAAATTTTCCCTTGTTTCACTGTCCAATGATTCTGACCTCTCTTACCTTAATCTCAAATATCTTACTGTACGCTTTTCATATACTACTACCACTTGTTTCTATTTAAAATAGATTCACTAAGGAATCCATACATATCAATTATAACTCTTAATTCACTTTGTACAATTTTATATGATTTTTCCAAGACAGAACAGAATACCCCAAAGTCATTCAGAACCAGTCTCACTAAAATAACATTTCTCCAAATATCAAAATTCCTTTTCCTTCTCTGTTTCTTCCATATTAAAATAGACACAGTAAGCTTTAATTTGATATCTTATTCACTTTGTAATTCCTTTTATCCTATTTTTCGTGATTTTTCAAATACACGTCACTGTTTCTGACTGAAACTGTTTTATTACAAAAATACATTTACCACTACGAGCATACGCACGTCCGAGTGATCACGGATGCCGGTTATTGGTCTTCTTCGGTATTTCTACCGAATCACAGAATATTTCATGTAAACTTTCAGAGAGATGTGAGATTTACTCACCATTTCAAACATATATTCGGAAGGGTACGGGATTACACACCTTATTCGGAATCCGTAACACGATATTCTCCGCGGCACCTAAAGATACAATCGATCAACAATTAATCCCAAAACCGAATTTACCACTTCAACCAATTATTTCGATTGATTAACAATCTATACACTTACCAACAATCCGAGTCTCTTATTACGAGGGATAGATCGAGCGATTTAGTCCCTAAAAATATAATCGATTAGTTACAACCACTATTTCGTTAAGCAAAATAACCGGTCAACGAAAAAGATCCAAAAAGAATCATGATGAATCCCTTACCTTAACAATATTAGTTTCGATTTCTAACGATTTTACAATGGCTATGGATGAGTCAAAGTTTCAGCCTTCCACTATCACTCGATTGATCAAAGGAGTGAACGTCAACACAAATGAGAAGAAATGATTAAAAGAATGGAGAAGGTGTATCAAGGTGTTTGGAATGTTTCGATCGACACTAAAAGAAATATGAACCAAAAAGAAATGTGAGTATTTCGGCAACAAAAAGAATGGTGAAAGATGGATTAAGGTTTCGGCCCCCAAGGAAAAAATGAAGAAAGTGTGCTCACCAATGGCTTGTAAATTCGGCACAAAGCAAAAGAAATTTGGAGAGTACCAAATAGTGCAAAGAGAAAGGTTTTTGGTCTAACAAGCACCAAAAAATAAATCAAAAGGCAATGGAGAATTTCGTCTATCAAAGAAGGTGGAAAGAAAATGAGTTTGTGGTCAAACAAAAGAGAAAGAAAATGCACCATTGTGCTAGTAGGTTTCGGCAAGGAGAGTTGCAAAATTGGGAGAGAATGACACAAAGTTGTCAAAGGGATTTTGGCCAAAACAAAGCTAAGACTTTACCCAAATGCCAAATAAAATTTTTCAGCCACCTATCTACCTCAAAACCGTCCACATGCATCCCCTTAGGATAAGAGTTTGGCCACCCATACTTTCCAAAACACCTCCCCGATATTAGCCTCTTGTCCCCTTTCTTTCCTATTCCTCTTGATTCCTTTCCCAAACTTTAACCTTGCCATATTCTTTTAGCCACCTTACCAAAATAATGAAATCCATCCTTGCAAAAATACTTCTTGGTGACATATAAGGAAGGAAAAAATAGTCAAATTTGCAAACAATGGGATTTGAACCTCTTCCCTCAAGGTACATCACTTAATGCCATAGCCTTTTTACCAATAGCTCATTTATGCAAGCACTTTACTCATTTATTTCTATAAGTCTTGAAGCTACTTACCATCTCTCTTTAAAGTGCTAAAATACCAAATTTTTCCTAAGGCCCAATTAAACCCTAGACTTCATAGAAACCTCGTAACCTTCCAAATTACCTTCTTGATAAGTCCAACTACAAATAATGTCATTCTCTTGTTCTTAAAAAAATTTTAAACACTCCTAAGCCCAAAGCCCATTGGGCCCAATCCTACTAGGCCCAATTTCGGGATGTTACAATTCTACCCTCCTAAAAAAAAATTTCGTCCTCGAAATTTCCAACCAACTACTAAACGCACCATTCAAAACACACCAATATGCTTTCGCGCGCACTCTGATCTTAATAACACTAATGTACTTTTTAACATAATCTTGAGTCATTTTTCACACAACCAAACATCTAACCACAGAAGCAAGCCGTTATCTACCACTTATACCAAAAATTTTCTTACATTCAATCATCACTTCCAACCAAAACATACCTGACTTGATGGTGATGAAACAATTCCGAGCCTTATGCTCCTTAGACCCGCATCTCAAACACGCTCCTGACCTCCCCCAGCATTCTCCCGAATGACTCCTCTTGCAAAAATCACAAGCCGGAAAGTTTGGTCATGCCTTGACATACTTTACAGAACGAGATTGCGACCCTAAAGAACCGCGATCTCTTTTCTTCTTACAGTCCACAGACCCAACTCGAAGTGCTTCACCGATTCCTTTAACCTCCTCCAATATTTCCTTGACTATCTAAGTCAGCTTGACAACCCCAGCTCGATCATAAGATTCCGTCTCAACCACCGGCGATGCCAACGCCTCCCTTTTGGAAACATGCCTCGATGCCGAAGATCTAGCCCTAGCACCTCGGCCTCTACCACGTCTACGTCTTCTAGCGCTCATGTTCACTAAGTCGATTTAATCTTGATTACGAGTTTTATGAATCATTATGCTATTTTAGTGTTTATTAAACAATGTTTTATGGAGTACAAGAAGTAAAGTTATTTTCGCAAAACGCATCCTAAAGTCTCAATCTCTATAGTTTCAACATCTAAAACTAAAAGTTCTAGAGTGTTCCTATAGTCATATCACAATAATCATAAAACGAAAACAAATACTTACTTGACTTGGTGCCAGATACCCGTGGTGCCATACTTCCTTCAGAACATGCATTTATAATTTAAAATTTTTGGAAACGTTTCTGAACCCAAACCACAGCCGAGTTCTGAAACTATGCTCTGATACCATTAAATGTAACACCCCAAACCCGGCCTAGAAGTTAGGCCCGAATCTGGCGTGTCACAAAAAAAAACTCGTTTGAAAATTTCAGCCTCTTTGTTAAAACCCAAAACACTTAAGCAATTGTGTTTACGTGAAAACTTAATTATCTTTAATAAACCTTTTGGTTGTGAAAGCATATTTTGAAATAAGCGATTTACGAAAAAGTGACGTTTGAAATAGAGTTGCAAAGACATCTTGAAACATTGCGGAAACATTGATAAAATACTAGTATTCTTGAAAGATTGATTGATGAATCACAAATCAAGGAATTGAACTTTAAATCTGTGACTTTTGAAAACGACGTTAAAAATTTGAAAGAAAGTTCGAGTTAAATCATATTTATAAAAGTTTATTTTGAAATCCATTTGTTAATCGATTTTGGAAAACCTTTATTTACGTTTTTAGAAAAATTCTCGTTTTAAACAATTTAAGCAAAATATAAAATACGTCAAACATAAAGCAATATAAAATAAACCAGATGCCTTATTACAACATTTAACCCATAATAGCAAAATAATAAAATAAACAGAAATAGAAATTTAAAATTTGAAACACCATTTTTTGAAGTATGGCCTCCACCGAGTCATCCATGGCCCAAGTCCACCTCACGGAGCATTACCTACAGGGTTAAGAGAAAAGGGGGGTGAGTTACAAGAACTCAGTGTATAATCCCCTTACCATCATCCACTGGGTCGAAACACACGTAGAAATATTTTGGGCCTAAGCCCATTACAATCATAGCATAATATCATATATATATAACATGCATGTGTTATGCAATTCCCAACCAAGCCTAAATTTCCATCCGCTACACACCACCCGTACCAACCAGCACACCTGTGGGGATCAAGTCAACCCATCCCGCCAACACACCAATAGCAGGCATTAAGCCAATTATAATATTTGTGGCAGAGCCACCGAACTAGATTTTGGCAACAGGCCATTTAAAATATTTGTGGCAGAGCCACCGAACTAGATTTTGGCAACAGGTGTCATTTATCCCAACCCATGCAGTCATGTATATATATATAATGCATAACAATATATTCATAAGGTAAATTTCAACAAAAAACCCATATTACAAGTTATCAATTTGGCCCATTAGTCAAAAATAGCAATTTGGCCCATTTAACGATCTAGCAAACTTTGGCCCATATAGCTCATATTACACTTGGCCCATATATCAAATATCAAACGTCCCATATAGCAAATACCAAACGGCCCATATAGCAACATATCACATTTGGCCCATAAAGGGTATTTTCGTAATTCGGTCCATAGGGACATTTCGTAATTCGGCCCATTAGGGGCATTTTCGTAATTTGGCCCGTAAGGGCATTTTCATAATTCGGTAATCGCACCCACTAAGGGTAATTCGCTAATTTACCCTCTAAGGGTATGACGGTAATTTCGCAACCTAGGCTTAATTATTAATTTGAGGCATAAAATCGAAACTGTCCAACTGCGTCATACTGACTAAATTGACCATAACTCGAGTTAGAAAACTCTAAATCTAAATCCGTAAATTTTCCTTGAAACTAGGCTCATATATATTTCTCCTATAATTTTTCCAGAATTTTTAGCTTAATCACTTAGTACAGTTTATTCCTTAAATTTTCCCTTGTTTCACTGTCCAATGATTCTGACCTCTCTTACCTTAATCTCAATTATCTTACTGTACGCTTTTCATATACTACTACCACTTGTTTCTATTTAAAATAGATTCACTAAGGAATCCATACATATCAATTATAACTCTTAATTCACTTTGTACAATTTTATATGATTTTTCCAAGACAGAACAGAATACCCCAAAGTCATTCAGAACCAGTCTCACTAAAATAACATTTCTCCAAATATCAAAATTCCTTTTCCTTCTCTGTTTCTTCCATATTAAAATAGACACAGTAAGCTTTAATTTGATATCTTATTCACTTTGTAATTCCTTTTATCCTATTTTTCGTGATTTTTCAAATACACGTTACTGTTTCTGACTGAAACTGTTTTATTACAAAAATACATTTACCACTACTACGAGCATACGCGCGTCCGAGTGATCACGGATGCCGTTATTGGTCTTCTTCGGTATTTCTACCGAATCACAGAATATTTCATGTAAACTTTCAGAGAGATGTGAGATTTACTCACCATTTCAAACATATATTCGGAAGGGTACGGGATTACACACCTTATTCGGAATCCGTAACACGATATTCTCCGCGGCACCTAAAGATACAATCGATCAACAATTAATCCCAAAACCGAATTTACCACTTCAACCAATTATTTCGATTGATTAACAATCTATACACTTACCAACAATCCGAGTCTCTTATTACGAGGGATAGATCGAGCGATTTAGTCCCTAAAAATATAATCGATTAGTCACAACCACTATTTCGTTAAGCAAAATAACCGGTCAACGAAAAAGATCCAAAAAGAATCATGATGAATCCCTTACCTTAACAATATTAGTTTCGATTTCTAACGATTTTACAATGGCTATGGATGAGTCAAAGTTTCAGCCTTCCACTATCACTCGATTGATCAAATGAGTGAACGTCAACACAAATGAGAAGAAATGATTAAAAGAATGGAGAAGGTGTATCAAGGTGTTTGGAATGTTTCGATCGACACTAAAAGAAATATGAACCAAAAAGAAATGTGAGTATTTCGGCAACAAAAAGAATGGTGAAAGATGGATTAAGGTTTCGGCCCCCAAGGAAAAAATGAAGAAAGTGTGCTCACCAATGGCTTGTAAATTCGACACAAAGCAAAAGAAATTTGGAGAGTACCAAATAGTGCAAAGAGAAAGGTTTTTGGTCTAACAAGCACCAAAAAATAAATCAAAAGGCAATGGAGAATTTCGTCTATCAAAGAAGGTGGAAAGAAAATGAGTTTGTGGTCAAACAAAAGAGAAAGAAAATGCACCATTGTGCTAGTAGGTTTCGGCAAGGAGAGTTGCAAAATTGGGAGAGAATGACACAAAGTTGTCAAAGGGATTTTGGCCAAAACAAAGCTAAGACTTTACCCAAATGCCAAATAAAATTTTTCAGCCACCTATCTACCTCAAAACCGTCCACATGCATCCCCCCTAGGATAAGAGTTTGGCCACCCATACTTTCCAAAACACCTCCCCCGATATTAGCCTCTTGTCCCCCTTTCTTTCCTATTCCTCTTGATTCCTTTCCCAAACTTTAACCTTGCCATATTCTTTTAGCCACCTTACCAAAATAATGAAATCCATCCTTGCAAAAATACTTCTTGGTGACATATAAGGAAGGAAAAAAAATAGTCAAATTTGCAAACAATGGGATTTGAACCTCTTCCCTCAAGGTACATCACTTAATGCCATAGCCTTTTTACCAATAGCTCATTTATGCAAGCACTTTACTCATTTATTTCTATAAGTCTTGAAGCTACTTACCATCTCTCTTTAAAGTGCTAAAATACCAAATTTTTCCTAAGGCCCAATTAAACCCTAGACTTCATAGAAACCTCGTAACCTTCCAAATTACCTTCTTGATAAGTCCAACTACAAATAATGTCATTCTCTTGTTCTTAAAAAAATTTTAAACACTCCTAAGCCTAAAGCCCATTGGGCCCAATCCTACTAGGCCCAATTTCGGGATGTTACACCACACGCCCGTGTTGTCTAAGGGACACGCCCGTGTGCCCCTGGGACATGCCCGTGTTCTTTACCCATGGTCGACACTGACTTATTTCACACGGCCGGACACACGCCCGTGTCCCTGGCCCGTGTGCCTCACACAGCCTCGACATGCCCTTGTCTTAGCCCGTGTGCCAAAACCTTGGCATTCTGTTTATGACGTCATCGCATCACTAAGGTCACATGGCCAAGGCACACGCCCGTGTCCTTAGACCGTGTGTTGAATTAAATTTCTAATTTTTGGTCCAGACTTCACACGGCCTGGGCACACGCCCATGTCCATGGTCGTGCCTCCCACACGGCAGAGACACACGGTCGTGTCTCTGCCCGTGTGTTTACTATTGAGCATACTGACTTGTAAACCTAGCATGCAAGGGGACACACGGCCTCTCCACACGCCCATGGGGCTGACCGTGTGTAACACATAGCCTAGACACACGCCTGTGTATCTACCCGTGTGGACAATTATATAGCTATCTACCAAGCAACCACACTTATGCCAAATCAATTCAACACATTTTATAACCATATGGAACTTCCAAAAACTCAATTTAAAGCATCCACACAAGCATAAACTTCATAATTTCATCACCATTGCATAATAATAACTTGACATGTATTGGTCCAATACCAATGACCATTTACAAAATGACTTTGATAACATAAATAGCCAACACTTTGGCTGTCAAAATGACATAACAAAATACCTAAGTCCTATACATGACATACTCAAAATAAGTCTAACTTGTTATACCAAAGAGATGTCGATCGTGTGATTTCTGAACTCTGACATCCTACGATTCTCAAATTATATTGGCAATACTACAAGGAAAAAGGGAAAAGAGAGGGGTAAGCATAAAGCTTAGTAAGTTTGCATAGAAATAAATAGCAACAATAAGTTCATAATGACATCAATTCATGGCATTAGATAACCACACAAAGTCATAAGCACTTTGCCACAACTTACTCGTACTTGTTCTTATCTAGCATATACCATGCCACATATCGTAAACATTCATCGTGAGTTATTCACGGGTACCTGTATTCACTTAATCACATGACTTTAGTACTAATCTCATTTCTATTTCCAAGCTTATCTATTTATCCCACTAAATCGCTAAAGATACTCAAAGACGCATATTCATCGTCATTAACATAAACACAAAGCCAATGCCACATCCCAGATGTGGTCTTATATGGGGTCACCTCTGAGTGTCGATGCCATATCCCGGATATGGTCTTATACGGAATCTCGCTTCAAGTATCGATGCCACATCCTGGATATGGTCTTATACGATTCTAAAATTCAATACCGAAGCCATATCCCAGATATAGTCTTATACGAAATCTCAATTCGGTGCCGAGGCCATGTCCCCGACATGGTCTTACACGGGACCTTATCCATCTCATGTCTCGATGATAGTATTCTCATTCAACACCAATACTCAACTTCATAGAATATCATGTATCATTATAATATCAAACATTCTCAAACATACTAGCATAAATGTTGAATTTATCACTTACAAACTTACCTCGATTTCAAAATAGGCTAGATTGTCGATCTAGTCCGATACTTTGTTCTTTCCCCGGTCGAGATTAATTCTTGGTTCCTCTTGATATATAATAGAAAATTAGCTCATTTAACAATCACATTAATAAATGCATTTCAATAACCATGCTTTTGCAAAATGACCATTTTACCCCTAGGCTCGGAAATTAATTCTAATCAAATTTCTACCTTTATCGAGCCTAGGTGAACATTTATTTCTCTTATGGCTACCATCAAAACTCAACATTTCACACATTTACTACATATTTTACAACCTTTATAAAAAGGTCATTTTAGGTGTTTTCATGATAACACATTTCACAAAAGTTGTTTATCTAACAACTAAGACTCATTTTCTTCCATAAAAATGCAGCAAACTACTTAAAAGCTCTCATGGAAAAACTCTAAACTCTTCACCATCTTACAAAATAGTCCCCTCTTTAGAAAGCTTAAGCCTTAGGGGTTCCAAAAGTACAATTTTTATCAAGAAAGGATCACTAGAACACTTACTTGTAAAGAGAGAAGTTTGCTGAAATTTTTGAGTTCCCAAACCCCTTTTTTGCTGAAAATTTCGGTGGAGAAGAAGAGAGGAAATATGATATCTTTTTCCTTTCTTTATTTTATTTTATTTCCTCAATTTAATCCGCCTAATCTAACAACTTTGACCAATTTTGACATTGTTTGTCCCCTATGGCCGGCCATTCTAATTCCAAGGGTCTAATTGCATATTAAAGGCCTCCAATTAATATTCTATAGCTTTTAGACACCTTTAACTTATAACATGGAACTTACGCACTTTATACAATTTAGTCCTTTTTCGCGATTAAGCATGAAATCGCTAAAATTAAAGTACCAAAATTTTCATGCACCTATATAATCATACTATAACTCATATAATAATATAAAAATAATTTTCTCCAATCTTGGATTATTGATCCTGAGACCACTTTTCCGACTAGCCCCTAAATCGGGCTGTTACAGAACTCTTCTTTCGACATCCTAACAGTGCATTCGAACCAATAGTTCTGATACCACTTGTCACGGGGCTAGATCTTTTGTCTCGCAATTCGTGTGGCCTTAGACGATTCGTTCGCCCAAACTCGCCTAAGTCAGCCTTTACTCAAGTGAGGATTCCTTTAGAAGTCCTCCAAGGCACCAATTTGTATAGCGGAAGCGATTTATGCCAAAAGAAGCTTACAAAGAAAAATAGAAAGAGCGCACACCAAGTGTTTGAGTAAATGCTCTCAATATTCTCTTATTCACAAAGAATAATGAAACAATGAATTGAGTGAGTACAAATGAGGGGGAGGCTCTCTATTTATAGTTGAGCTCCCCCAAAATCGACTGTCAAGATACATTTACATCGACGGACGAGATTAACCATATCCCTTGATTTTAAGGATTTACAAGATATGCCATATCAAATCTAATCTAATTTTTACAAGATATGACTCCCTCAATCTTCTAAGATTAGTTACCAAATTAGCCTAAGTTGCCATATCTTCATTATCGGGCCAACCAGGCTTCAACCTGACAAGCTTCTCCAGCAGCTTGTCAAATCGGGCTAGTTCTTGTGGGCCAAATGATCCTAATCTACAGAATAGACCTCCATCGAATGCATTTGGTGCGATGGTCACGGGCTTTGAACTGCGGCCCGTGATACTAGGCTCAGAGCCTGATTCAATACACCGACACGAAACCTGCTAGGCTCAAAGCCTGATATAATTCATCGGCACGAAGCCTGCTGGACTTAAATCCCGATACATCATCTCCAATACAATTCAATTTCAATATAAATTTTCATCAACCGGCATTCAATAATTACAAACATCATAGTTATTAAAATAAATTATATATCAAGAAATTAATATAACATATTACATATAATACGAACTTACCGAGATGCGATAAATTTCAGATACGCGACGACGCCTATTTGACAACATTCTCTTTTCCTCGATTAACAATCGATGGACTTGCTTCTTGATCTAATTATAATAATTAATTCAATTAACTAATTTAAACATTTTAAAAGAATAATTAAATTCATGTAATTAGCTCTTTTATATTATTATACACATTTGACCTAAACTTTTGTTTTTTTTTTCAATTTAACCCTAAATCCCTAAACTTTCAAATTTAAACAATTTAAACTAAAAGGACTTGTGTCGATTTCTTAATAGTCCCTAAACAATAGAATATTCACTACTAGCCCTTAAAATTTCTATATTATATCAATTAAGTCCCTAACTACAAAACCGTTCAAAACCATTTTACCTAATAGTCTAAAATCATCCTAAAAATAAAAAATTCATCTACCAATACCTAAACATTCAGATTTCAACCATGGAAAATTCTACAACTTTCAAAAATTTCACAAACTAATCACCGGGTTAGCTAAATTAAGCTAACACGAACTCAAAAACGTAAAAATTAATAAAAACGGACTAACTTACATGCTCACTTATAACCCTTGGCTGAACCTCAAGCATGAAAAACCATGGTATTTTCGATGATTGAAGAAATTAAAGAAGAAGAAGAAGATTTCGTCCAACCTATCCTTTATGTTTTAATTATTCAATTACCCTTTTACCCTTTAATTAACTAAAATTTTACTTAGTAACCTACCCATAACCGTCCACCATAAGCAAATGTGGCTAATTTTCATTTAAGTTCATTATTTTTTTTTGCCATAACTATTTAACTCATTTCACTAATACAACTAACTTTTGCAACCTTTCTAATTTACTCTTTTTTACTTAATTAATTATCTAAACATTAAAATTTCTTAACCAAATTTTTATACGACTCTCACACAACCGTTTTTATTAAATTAAATAATAAAAATTGACTCTCCAACTGGAATTGTAGTCCCGAAACTACTGTTTCCGATTCCACTGAAACTAGGTTGTTACAAATACAAATATTATAATTTATAGAACAATAAATAAAATATCAGAAGGTACATTTTAATATTTTATTAAACGAATTTATAAATCAACATATTTTTAATAATTTCGTAAAAGTAAAATAATTTAAAAAACTTCTATTATATATCATTTCTACTCAATGTCCTTAATAGTCATTTTTTATTCTCACATTACCGCTACAATTGCATTTAAATCTAAACACACATCCCATCATTGTATCTAATCTCACTGCTACAGTAACTAATCTCACCACCATCACTGTTTTTAACCTCACCAGAAGTAAATACACCGCACATCCAAACTAAAGCCTAAGTACTCCATACAAAGAATGGATACATATGGAGATATCAAATCCTCGGAGGGTTCAAAACTTTCAAGTGTTGATATTCTTGAAAAAAGAAATTCAACTTAAAATGAGTCAAATCCATTTAAAAGGAAAGTAGAAAAGAGTGAGAATTTTCCTAATAAATCCCCATTCAAAACAATTCAAGAACATTACCATGCAAGAACAGTTCATCTTCTTCCTTAAAAGGAGGGTCAAGAGAGTTTTTCTTAAATGAGAGTCTCCATTTCAATCATATCTTATTTCGTGCCATTGTTGCCTTCTTTTACTTTATTATATTATGAATTTAATAAAATGTGATTATTATTAATATTATTATCCAGAATACAATATAATTTCATTAACTACACTTTTGAAGGGTTTAATTTTACGCTTCGTGTTGGATAAATTATTTGTTTGTGCTAAATTATAAAATACAAAATTGAAGATTAAAATATACTCTAATCCTACTTTTATTTTTAGATTTTCAAACTCTTTACTTTTTGGATTTAAAAATTTAGGTCCAATTGGTACCATTATTAAAATTCTTTTATTGAATTAACTTGTGAGACATTTTGAAATTAAAAAAAATCATTTAGTAGTCATGTAACGGTAAAAATAACATTGAAAATGTTTATATAGATTTTCTATTAAAACATTTATTTGAATCCATCATGATAAAATATTTTTTTAAATAGTGTCCCAAAAAATTGGGGTTAGCATTTTGATTGAAATAGTTAACAATATTTTTTTGGAAAGGAAATTCATTAATTCATTTCATGAATGGGACCATACAATTTGGGGGGAGGGGGAAATAACGAACACCCATCATAGGCGGTGAACGACAAGCTCCATCAACACAACAAAGGTTTCAGCCTCAGCATCAAATAAGCATTATGGCACGTTGACAATTAACTCTATCACAACTCAAGTACGACCTATTTAGAGTGATTTCAAGCATTTAATATGATAAGAGAATTAGTCCCGGATGGTCCAAAGTGGCGTGCAAAAATGGGGAAAAAAAAAACAAAGCGTCCACAAAATTGGAGAGGACGTCGACAAAGTCATCCCTAAAATCACTTGTAAAAGCAAGACTACATGCATAAGTAAAAGTAAAAAACGTGTTATAAGAGCAGAAAAAAACTTCTAAAAGTGAAAACTTATTAAACAATGAAAAATAAACAAAAAAAAATTATAAAACTTAAGACAGCACAGGTCCAAACTGACTTGAAATCATTTATTATTCTAAAATACTTTCAAAACAAAAATAGATTAAGAAGCCAACGAAGAGCCACCCACTTTCCAAGAGAAATTGCTAGTGGCCGGTGGAGCTTCAGCGATGATATGCACTGTCATCTATCCATCACAACTTGTAAAAACAATAAAGATACCTACAAAATATTTCTGCAAACTGAAAAGGGAGAAAGCAAACACAAATTAAAGAGTGAATGAGGAGAAAAAAGAAAGAAAGAGTGGGTTGGTGGGACGGAGAAAAAAGCGGGCACTAACCAACTCAGAGGTTGGCACCGCCGTTGGACAAAACCAAAGAGATGAAGTAAACAACCATGAGTAAATAGTTAACAATATTAAATATTCAAAATAACTAATGATATTATAAAAATAGAATGATCAATTTATGTCAAAAATAAAGTATATGGATTACATCTCAAGTTTTATCATTGCTTATAATATATATATATAAAAGCAAGGTAAACCTAAAAGAAATAAAAATGTAACAACTCGTTTTTCAGTGGTGTTGAAAACAGTAGTTTCGGGATCACAAATCTGACAAGTGAGCCCGTAAATATTATTATTTAATAATAATATTTACAAGTCAAATATAGTATTATATTGAATTTTGATATGATAGTTTTTGTTAATTAAATGAATAGTTAAGTACAAGTAGTTTGTCCCTATAGTCTAGTGGTTTTAGAAAATGAGGTATTAGGACCTCGTTTCTTTAAACTGAACCCATAAATATTTTAAAAGTATTTACGGAGTAATTATATAGGTATATTGAAGTTTGGTCCAAAAATTTTAGTGATTTGATAGTTAATTAAAGAAAAAGGACTAAATCGTAAAAGTCATAAAACTTAATCTCTATTGATTAGTATTGGTTAAATGAGCATAGGAACATATTTAAAGGGTTTTAAATGGTAATTTAACCATAATTAGGTCATGGTGGACGGTTGGTAAGTTTTATTGTGAAATTTGGATTGTTTTTTAAGGTTAAAATGATAAATTAATAATTAAAAACAAAAACAAAAACAAAAGAAGCCAAAATGTTGTCATGTTCCAAAATCACCTTCACCGAATTTTGAAAGGAAGAAAAGCCATTGTTAAGCTCTCAAGTTCTGCTATAGCTTGGTATGTAATCCAAGTCCGTTTTTAGTAATTTTTATGTTTTTGAGTTCGTTGTAGTTTATACTAGTTAATCTAGGGACTAATTCATAAAACTGTTAAATGTTTAGAATTTTGCCATGGATGAATTTGTGATGTTCTTGAAGTTTTATGATAGATTATTAAGTTTGATAGTTAAATAGGACTATTTTGCAAAGTATTTTTTGTTAATTTTAAAGTTTAAGGACTAAGTTGTTAAAATTGTAAAATAACATGAAATTATTTTAATTAAGCTGTTTAGGGACCATATAGAATTTTACATAAGGGTTTTTTGGTTAATTTGTGATAAATGTGAGAATTTCGGTTTCAGGGACTAAATTGAATAAAAGGTGAAAGTTTAAGGTAAATGTGTAAAATATCATTAAAAGGTTTATTGCGTGAATTTAAGTGTTTTAATATGTTTAAATTGGTTAATTTGAATTAAAATATTATATTTAGATCAAGAAACGAATTAGTCGATTGATAAACGCGGGAAAGGAAAAGTCGTTGGGTAGATGTCGTCGCGTGTCATTAGCTAACGTGTTTTGGTAAGTTCGTATTACATTTATTATATTGTTATTGTTTTAACTTATTTCATGTTTGTTAATGTGAAATTTGAATGATGTTATGTTTTATTAGATGATTAATGAAATTGAAGGATAAAGTTGAGTATGAAATGTCTCGGAGAAACAGAAAAAGCTCGTGTGAACTTAGTGAATAGCTAGGATACAAATGACATGTCATTAGGGTGTAGCAAGTAGGGGTGAGCAAAACTCGATTCAACTCGAAAAAATCGAAAAAAATTCGAATTTCGAGTTAAACGAATCGAGTTATTCGAGTTATTCGAGTTATTCGAGTCAACTCAATTTTTTTTTCGAATTTCGAGTTCGAATCGAGTTGAGTTTTCGAATTCGAATAACTCGAATAATTTGAATAATTCGAATATCAAACTATAATATTTTACATTTTTACCCCAAACTCCCAAACCTTTTTACTTTTCCCCCAAAACTTTTACTCCCCTCCCATCCCAACCCCCCAATCTACCCAAAATCTATTTCCCACCAAAATTTTACTCTCCCATTTACTTTTTCTCAAAATTTTACTCCCAAAACCCTCAAAACTTTTTATTTTCCCCAAAATTTTTACTCCTCCCACTTTTCCCCTAAAACTTTTACTCCATTCCCATCTCACCTCCCATCTACCCCAAACCCATCTCCTCCAATTTTTTTATATTTTCCTTCAAAATTTTACTCCCCTATTTACTTTCCCTCAAACTTTTATTCTCCAAAACTTTTTATTTTTCCCCTAAACTTTTACTTCTCACCTTTTACTCTCAAATAAAAAATCAAAATTATCCAAAAAAAATTACTAAACATAAATAGTAATAATTTTATTTATATCTACTATTTGTATTATTAAATTAAATTTCACATTTTATATTATTTATATTATTGAATTGTTTAGTCATATTGAATATTTATATTAAAATTGAATTATTAATTATGTCATAAAATATTCGTGTTAAAATTTTATATTGGTATCAATTTCACATTTTATCTTTAAAATAACTTCTATTAAAAAATCACATTTTTACATTTAATATATTTTTTAATTACAAAATACATAGTGACAAGAATCTGAAGATAATTGAAACAACTAAGCAAGCAAAGAAGCTAACCCGTATATAAAAGATTAATAAATAAATTATTTGGTGATGAAAGTTAATAAAAAATTTGGTTAAGGTGGACAAATTTTATTACGATGGGTGACAATGGTTACAAGGACCCAAAATTATTTTTTAAAATTTAACTCGAACAAATACATTCGATTCGATTCGATTCGATTCGATTCGATTCGATTCGAATTCCATCTCACTCGACTCGATTCGAGAAAATTTCAAATCAAATTAGGATGATAAACTATGATTCGTCAACTCGATTAACTCGAAATTTTTTTATTCGATTCGATTCGATTCGATCGAACACTCACCCCTAGTAGCAAGCACTTTGTGTCGGTGTATATTTAGCAGGCATTAGTTGCCGGTGATTTCAGTAGCAGGTACTTTGTACCGATGTTTCAGTAGCAGGCACTTTGTGTCTGTGTTATATTTAACAGGTACTATGTACCGGTGATGGATATCGTACCAATGGCTTGAGATCCTGTATGTGTTGCAGATTCTCTGAAGCTTGTGTGAGCAACATCGTGTATCGGTTAAAGTCCTTATATTAGCTCGTATGAACATTACCCTCTCGTGTATCTGAAGTTGATTTACTATTGTTCTCTAGTCAAATCAATTAACTATCGAAATGAAAATGAAATAGAATGATATGATGATTTGTATTTAAGTACATAATTATTTAACATGTTGTGTTTTGATGATAAGAATCATCTAGGTTTAATTATTGATAGTTGAAATGATGAAATACGAAAAAGGGTTGTTAGTTTCAAGATATGTATGATTTGTAATTAAATTAACAGGTATGTGATGTTTTGTTTTACGAACTTACTAAGTTTTATGTAAGCTTACTTTAGTTGGTTTTCTTCTTTGTAGATCGTCGGACTTTCATTGTTGATTGGAGCGTCGTTGGAGATCACACTATCCGACAACTCATTCGGTAGCTATCTGTTTATTTTGACCCAATTATAAGTTATATGTAAATAGGCTTTTGGTTATGCATGTTATAAGTACTATGGTTATATGTTGTGTCTTTTGAAGAATATACTGAATGTATTGATGAAATTCTGAATTGGTATTATGTTTGGTTGAGGTATGTGATGGTGAATGGATGGTTTTGTACCTAATGCAATTTAAATGGTTGTTTAGGTATGATTATGTTAATAGGCATCTCGATATGTTTTGTGCTTTGATGAAATGGTCAATTTGGTTATGGTAAGGTATGAACTTAGGATGAGATATATGGGCATTTGATGATTTGGTTTATATGGTTGAACTTTGGCACTTGGTATCTAGAATTTGGGTGATGATTGATTAAGTTTAACTTGAGGTATATGCTTGGGTTGAATGGATGTTGTATAGGTTTGAGTTGTGGTGCCAATGAGGGCATATTGGTTAGGCACATAGGTTGATTGTGAATTGATGTATTTTGGCATGTTTTGGCACAATTTGAATAAGTTTAAATGTTGGTTAATGCATAGCTTGAAGTCTAAGTTTTGGTATGTGAAATGGCTTGTGTTTGAAGGTGTTTTTGGGCACACACGGCCTACGACACGGTCTGCCACATGGTCGTGTGTCCCACACAGTCGCATGACACGGCCATGTGGCCTCTTTAATTTTTGGTGCAGGATTGTCCACACAATCTCATAGAGTTACACGGCCTGGCGACACAACCATATGATCCTGAGTTACACGGGCAAAAATTATTACATGGTTTGGCCACACGGGTATGTTTAGGTGTCACACAGGCTAAGCTCTGTCACACAGCCTGACCACACAGTCGTGTGACCCCTATTTACACATTTTACTCAAAATTTTGTAAAAGTTTCAATTTTACTGAGAATTGATCCTGGTTTGTTTTAAATGTTCCATAAGCTCGAATTAGGTTTCAAATTGATTGATTAGCATGGAAATGATTGTAATGAATTACTTAGTTGTTATTAATAGAAATTATGAAAGATGTTCAAAGTTTATCGTCGTAACGCCTTATAGCTCGGGTCAGGCGATCGGACCGAGTATAGGGTGTTACAAAAAAAGCTATGCATCTTTCTTTGAGACATTTAGGGCATCAAATTATATATAATCACGTAATGTTTTAATTAAAAATTTAATGATATTAACTATCTGGACTAATTATTAACATTAGAAAACTATAGAGACATAATTAAATTACAAATTAAAGTGTGGCAGTTAAATCTAAAATTTAGGCAAAATAAATAGATCAGAACTAAAATTTAACCATTTTTTTTCAAAATTGCAAAAATAAAAGGATAAACACTAGCGTAAACCTAAATGAAATGGGAAGTGTGTCAGTCTCTGAGACTCTTACGATATGTAATTATATATAACCAGATAATGTTTTAACTGAAAAATTAATAATATTAACTATTTAGACTAATTAATAATATTATAAAAATATAATGACCAAATTATGTTAAAAATTAAAGTATATAGATTAAATCTCAAATTTAAGCATATTAAAAAGATCGAAGATGAAATTTTTCCATTTTTGTAAAACAAGAAAAAGTGTAAGGGAGCATGGTGAGAGAGCCACGTGTTATACATAGTTATATAGATGTTAGAGGGACCAAAGGTGGTAAAGAATTTTTGTGTACAAATTTTCATTAAATTCGACTCGAATTTTTGTTTATTTTAAGTAGTTTTTTTATTTAAAGATTTTATTTAAGAAAAAAAATATTATTATAAAAATATTATTATTTAATATAGTAATAATGGAGTTTTTTAATTTTATAAGTAGAATTAAGATATTGCAATGTGTCTCATTTATTTAGTTTTAATTTTTAAAATATACTTGACATTTTTTAATCTCACTTGGAGTTTCAAAACTCCAATGTCAATATATCAAATTATTTTTTTAATTTTTAAATATTTTTGTAACAAAATTAATGTTGGATTAATTTGTGAAACTATCATAACTATTATAATAATATAGATACTAATTAAATATAGATATTATAAACATTTTAAAGTTTAAAAAATTGTGAATATATTGTTGGTAAAAGATCGCAACATGTCTATTTCCTCTTGATTATGGTTTTATCTAATGTAATCGTTTAATAGTACTGTCCTTTTCTACCAAAAAAAAATTGTGAATATCTTTTGTTTTTTACGGTACATAAAAACTAATCATTGTATAGTTATCTCTACAACAATATTTATGACTAATTTAGAAAGAAAAAAAAATAAGATATGTTTTAAGAAATTAAGATAATTATAAAAAAATTGAAATTCTATGTAAAATAATAAAATTTACAAAACACAAATATAATACTCATTTCAGGTCAAAAGTTGACATATTTACTAATTTTATGACATGATTGGAATAGACATCTACAAATTAAAAGAATTAATTTTTATGTACAGTCAAACCAATATGAATGGCGTCTCAATTATCTATAATATATATACATACATATATATATATATATATATATATATAAAAGCAGAAGTTTGGAGAATTTTTTCAACCAACGAAAATATCATTTATTTTTAAATAAATTATTAAATTGGTACTAGAACAATAATTTATTAGTATTATTATATGATAACAATAAAAGTAATATTAATTAATATGGTAGTATATTAATTATGGATAATTATTTTTTTATTTTTCAAATAAATATTATAAATTTATTTTTATATAGTTTTAAATTGGTATTTATGCTATGTGTAAAGTCTTTTACTGAGTTTGTGTCACTCATCAATCGGGACCCAACTTAGTTAGGGAAATTACTTTAATGTTCATTCGCATTTAAAATAAATTATATTATTTGAGGATACTTTAGTCCTTTTATTTTAAAAAATTATTAAAAAATATTTATGATGGGATTTGAATCCAAGTTAATTGAGTTATCAAAACCTTAATTTTACCACAAAATCAAAGTTTTATTTTAATATTTTAATATATTTTAATTTTATTATGCACGCTTTATTACCTCCGTCAATTGTATATCTATACTATTTATAAAGTCATTTACTAAGTTCTAAACACATAGTTTCAACATGCATATGTATGTGAGATTTCTAGTATTATTTTAAAATTAAGAGAAATCATTATCAGTAATAGCTGAAAATTAATGAAAAATACATTGTTTAAAAAATAATTAAAAATTAGTTAAGAAAAACCCCTAAAAAAAATTTTTAATTTTTTTCTCCAAGCCGTTTGCTTCTTATCTTTTGTTTTGCTCAACGGCAGTGCCAACCTTCGGGCTGGTTATCACCCGCCTTTTTCCTATCTCATCAACCCTTTTTTTCTTTATTCTTCTCATTTACTACACATGTCTTCTCTCTTTGTTGTCTTCACAAGTTGTGATAGACAGATGACGGTGCTTATCGTTCGCTAAAACTTCACTGGCCACCAATAGTTTTTCTTGAAAAGTCGATGACTTTTCGTCAACTTCTTAATCTATTTTTGTTTTGAGAGTATTTTAGAATAATAAATGATTTCACGTGTCAATTTAGACTCGTGTTGTCTTAAATTTTATATGTTTTTTATTTATTTTTCCATTGTTTAATAAGTTTTTAGTTTTAAAAGTTTTTGTCTGCTCTTGTAGCACGTCTTTTAGTCTTACTTATTGTAACACCCCTAACCCGTATTTGTAGTTGGATTAGGGTTACGAGGCATTACCAAATAAAACACAGTTCAGAACAAACATTCTTTACAATTCATACGCCCAATAATGTATTCTCCTTTATAATTTTTTTCCGAAATAAATTAATAAACCAACCTCTTATTCATACAAGTCAAAATCATATATTTGAATCACATAGCTAACCACACAAATCATGCTTTATCGAACATTCTCTTATACGAACTATATTTCAATATTTAACTACTTCAATTACATTTGCTAATTCAAAACTTTCAAGCCAAGCCATCAAATATCAAAACCAATTTGTACATGTTTCATAATTACAAAAATTCAAGCCATATGGCCATCATTTCCATGACATTCGAATACCCAATTTATAATCAAACATATTTCATTTCATACACCGAGCATAAATCGAGACACCCATTTGTTTACATCTATTCCATAACAAATCAACGATCATACCATTTTATAAATCTAAGTACAATCACATATTAAGTCGTTTCAACCCATATCATTAACTAAATAACAAACGTAACATTTAATAAACATTATACATGCGCCTGTTAAACTAATTTGGCCATATCTCACAGTTTAATAATCATTTACACATAAAACGTTAGGTAACTTTATACATGACCAACTATATTTTTAACATCATCCAACCATGCGCATAACACCCTAAAACCAAAAGCCATTTCTAAATACAATTACCAAATCATAGCATTTTAAACATCATAACCTTATGTACATTTTACTAAATCAAATTTAACCATTTTCGAGTACAAATGTCGAGTCATAAAATATCTAATTTGCAAGCTAAATAACATATCTAACATGTTATATTCAACCACACACATGAACCACATACCTAATTCGCATGCTAATTATCATGCCTATAATTCATATACACAACTAATTAATTTATTCAATAATCTATCATCCAATTTAACTTCCATATAACAATTAGATCATATACATTCTTTTTCATTCAAAACCGAGCCTAAATAGTCAAATACCATAGCCGAACATATAACTACTTATATATAACACATTTTATAATCACTCATTGAATCAACAATTTGACCTTTTTAAAACAAACTACAAGAAAACATTAAATAGGCATCCAACAATTTAAATAAACAACCTTTCGGTTATCAAATTTAACTCAATAAATCATAACATTTCCATCACTCAATCTTTAAGCTAAATATGTTATCTCATATCTTAACATCAAAACAATATGTCATTTGTAGTTATTCAAATGACCCTTTTACCAAACCATATTATACCACTTTTCATGCTTCCAAAATGAGTTAATTAATAAGCCGAATATACACCCTACTTACCACTCCTCATTGCCAAATCATATAACCAACATCACAACTTATTTACCATAAAACATACCTCTCAATTAAGCTTATAACATGACCAAATATAACTACCAACATTTGCATCATGAACAAGCCATTTTCGCATGGCTATATACATATACAAATTTCAAAACCAAATATATCAAAACTAGCCTATACATGCCACATAATCAAATCTCAAAGCATTTATTTACCGACACGAATACTGGATAGTGTGATGAGATCTCCCACGACTTCCAACCCGAGCAAGTCTCCGAAACTCTATAAACATAGGAAAAACACACGGAGTAAGCTTTGAAAGCTTAGTAAGCTCGTATCTTAATAAACTTAACATAGCAAATAATTTCATTACAATGCCATAAGCATGATATGCTATCACACACAACTTTTCTAAATTTTATAACAAGTTCTCCTTTCGAATTATCATCATTCAATATTATACTACATAACTAGCTAATTGTAGCTTTCACAAGCTTATTCAATTCAATTCTCATATATCATTTAATTCACATTTTCATATAGCCAAAAGAGCACATTATGGGGAATAACACATTCAATCATATATCTTCCTCATATAAATCTCATATCATCATTTATACTCAAATTCACCTTTCATTCATAAAATATCTGACAATTTCACATATGCAACTTAATAAATCATAACTTATACATTTGTTCATATTTCCTTTGCACATATTCACATTTCATTTCCATATACATCACATAACATTCTTTGCACATATATTTACCTTTCGTTTCCAAACATTATATACCTTTCAATGTACCTGAATCGGAATGTCATTCACTTAATCACTTATTTCTCGGAATGCCCGTTGAACCATTCGGAATTAATAAGGATACTCGGATAGTCGGAAATCTCATACAATGTCAACGTCCCAGAAGTAGTCTTACATGTAATCACATATCGATGCCACTGTCCCAGACAGGGTCTTACACGAATCAAATACGATGCCAATGTCCCAGACATGGTCTTACACGTAAACACAAGTCGATGCCAACGTCCCAGACGTGGTCTTACACGAAAACACATATCGGAATCCTATGTCATGACATATGTATCCTAAATATTCCTAAGGTTCGTACGGGGCTTTCGGACGTCATCACATTGTCGATGCTTTCTCGTATTCATATATTCTGCTTCTCAAACAATTTAATATCATAATAACATATATAACTTATTCAAATTACATATATATTTACATTACCATTCGGCATTAAATTCAATCACAAATAATATGCATTTATAACATAATTTCGTAACGTCTATTAAAATACGAACTTACCTCGTTCGCTGTAACGACGAATTAGGTCGACTATCCGATACTTTGATTTTCCTTCGATCTAGATCCGAATTCCGTTTTTCTCAATCTAGATAATATCAAAATTAACTAATTTATTCAACAATTCATTCAATTTCATCCAAGACACATAAATGGGTATTTTGCACTTTAGCCCTTAAAATTTCACATTTACGCACTTTAGTCCTTATTACACAAACACACAAAATTCACAAAATTACTTAAATACCCATGCTAGTCGAATTCTCTTTATTACTAAAACAACCCATATTTTTCATTTATTTCATATTTCAACCTCATATTTTTCACATTTCACAAATTAGTCCAAAATTGACATTTTCACTCAAAATCACTTTATTAAACATGATAATCAAACATCAAAGATTTATTTTTCATCATCAAACTACAAATTCATCACATTATCAACAATGGAAAATTTCAAATTCATCATCAATTCCGAAAATTAAAGCATGGGTTTGCTAGCACTCGAAGCAACGATCACAAAAACGTAAAAATTATTAAAAACCGAACAAAAACGGGCTTACCAATAAGCTAAGAAGCTTGGCTGAATGCTTGAAGCTTCCATGGCTGTTCATCATTCTCATTTTCGGTGGAAGATAATGAATAGAAAGATGAAATTTGGCTTTATTATATTTTATTATCATTATTTACCTTTTTACTAAATTAACCTTTAAAATAAATCAAATTTACACAAATGCCAAACCAAATATCATCCACTAACTCACAATTAGATTAATTATCACATAAGGACCTTTCCTTTATTGTTCTATAGCTATTTGACACTTTTAACTTATAGAACCCAACTTTTATGCTTTACGCGATTTAGTCCTTTTTACCGAATTAACCACTTAAACGATAAAATTTCTTTACAAAAATTTCACACAACTCTAATATCATGCTGTAAATATTAAAATAGTAATAAAATAAATTTTTCAATGTCGGATTGTGGTCCCGAAACCACTGTTCCGACTAGAGTCTAAACTGGGTTGTTACACTTATGCATGTAATAGTAATTTTACAAGTGATTTTAAGGATGATTTTATTGTCGACCTCTCTAGTTTGGTGAATGCTTGATTCTTTTGTCGATTTTTGCTTGTCGCTTTGGACCATCCGGGGCTGATTTCCTTATTGTATTAAGTGCTTGCAATCACTCCAGATATGCCATGTTTGAGTTGTGACAAAGCCAATTGTCAATATGTCATAATGTTCTATTGATGCTGAGGCTAAAGCCTTTATTATGTTGATGGAACTTGTCTTTCACAATCTACGACGAGTGTTTGCTATTTTGTTCTCTAAATTATATGATTCTATTTATTGAATGAATTATTTTACCTTTTAAAAAAACTAATTAAAAATTAAACACAAAAAATCACATGCGCATGTGATATTAAAAACAAATAAAAAAATTAGGATAAGACACTGTTAGTCACTAAACTATAGGTAAGTTTTCGTTTTGGTCACTTAACTAAAAAAAGTTACAATTTGGTCACTAAACTATTCAAAAGTCTTGATTTAAATCATTGTGTTGTTGAAATTGATGCTATACAACTTTCTCTATTCACATTGTCTGCATCAATCGAAAGATCTCTTTCCCTTTCTCTTTTATAGTTTAGTTTTTTTTTTCATGAAACAACTTTGGACGTCACGAATTTGCGAACCAAAATTCAAACAACTTTTTTCTCTTATCTTTGACATTGACTATCGAAACGACTTAGATCTAAGGTATGTTCTTCTATCGGTTGATGGGTACTGATCCACTGTACCGATCGTCAAACTTGAAGCTCGCTAATCGAACTTTAAAAAAAAAAAAAGAACTTAAGAGTCCAATGACTAAAAAAAAACTTTTGAATAGTTCAGTGACTTAAATGAAAACTTTCAAATAGTTTTGTAACAAAATTATATCTTTTTAATTAAATGACTAAAATAAAAACTTGTGACTAATGGTACAGTTTACCAAAAAAATAATTTTTTCCTCTTAAAAATTCTTTCCCACGTGTTAGTTAGAGCTAAAGAAAGGGTCCGGCTTTTCTCAACAATAAAACCCTAAATCCAAACCCTCCCTTCAAAGACAAACCTCTGATTTCAAAAGCAAAAAGGAATCCTTATTCAGAGCAGCAATGGCGGACACTGTGATCTCTCTCGATAAGCTCAAAGCCTTCTGGAACTCTCAAGTCCACGATGAAGAAAACTGGGCTCACAATATGGTATTTCTTTTTTTCTTTATTCCTTTTATTCTTCTTTTACTCTCATAGTTTTCTTTTTTATTCTGGGTCTTCCGCTTCGTTTATGGTATTTCATATTTCTTTATTCCTTTTATTATTCTTTTCCCTTCACAGTTTTTCTTTTATTTTTGGGTCTTTCGCTTGATTTAGTTGCGTTTCATTGTGATTCTTTATCGTAATATTGTTTTTGTGATAATGGATTTGTGGGAATTTGTTTAGAAATTCAGATTTTAACTCAACTGATCTAGAAAAGGCAAAAAAAAAAAAAAGAAGGAAAAAAGAAGCAGGATATGAATATTTTGGTTTTGAAGATATGAACTTATTTGCAGCCATAATGGTATCTCAAAACCAGAAGTTATTTCTTAGTCTGGAAGTTCTCATTGTTTGGGGGCTTGGAAAATACATGGCAATGGCATGATGTCGATCTGAATGATTTGTTCTCACTTTATCTATTTGCGTTTAGTTGATTATATGAATATAACTCACTGTCTTAACTTAGTTTAGTTCTTAACTGAAATCATCGATTTAGTGAAAAGCATTCCCTAAAGGACCAAATTGTGGGGAGAATATATAAGACGCAACTGGAGAAGCTAAAATAACCTTAGAAATTTTGTGGAGGATAAGAAATTCCTTCATTAGCTGGATATGTTTTTATTACCTATGTACTCTGTTTTCCGTATGTAATCCAAGTATTGGTTTCGTGGCCAGGCCAGGCCAATTTATATATCGGTTGATTATGATCTCAGGCTCCATTAGTTTTGGTGGACATTTTCATGGAAAGTATTCAAATGCCGTTAAAGTACATGAAAAGAAATTTATTTAACATATCTGTGTTGTCCACATGCCTACTCTACGCTCACACTCAAGTTTGAGTAACATTTCTATAAGCATTAGGAGTTGGAAAGCTTTTGGAAGATGGCTAAAAGCTTTAAAAATGTCATTTTTAACTGGTTTGAAACACTGATTTCATTCACCCAAGAAAAATTGAATTTCTTTTTATCTTTTCTTCCTTTTTCCATCTCCTCTGAAATATGCTTACAAGGTTTAAAGAATATTAAATTGGAGAAGAGTGCTATGCAAGGCTGAGGGATTCTGTGTCAGACATTGAAATAATGTGTGGTGCAGAATGGAAGGTCAATTTGTATTTTCTTTTGGGAACGAGCAGCTTATTGGTTTAGCATTTAAATGTACTATTTTCCTATGTGAAGGTTTTTAGTATCAGCCTTTCTAGTCCCTTCTGATCTTCATTGTCACGGCATCCGTCCTCCAGAATTTTCAGCTATATTGGCTTGTAGTGGTAACGAGCAGGTTACTGGCTGTAGCATTTAAATATTTTCCTTTTCCCTATCCAAAGGTTTTTCAGAACCAGCCTTTCGTGGTGCATCCATGTTCCAGAATTGAGTTATATTGGCTTGTACTGGGGGTGTCCAAATATCTGTGGATGGGCAAGTGTTATAAGCTCATATCGCACTAAAACCACCATGAGCACATGTCACTTACTGTTGCGGTATACTTTATCTGCAGAAGGGAAATCTTGCATAAAATGCTTGGAAGTGTTTAGACTTTTCTGTAAGCTTGGTTATTCATTCCTAGGTTTTCAAGACAAGGATTTTTTGTTTACAGATTTACGAGCAACGTCAATGAGAATAGATCCCTCTACTTATGAAATGTGCATTTTAGTCTATATACTCGCAGATTTCATAGAATTTGAACATGGTTTAAAAAGTTTTACGAACTCATCATATTAGTTAACTTAATACTTGAAATGGAAATTCTCTTCACAGTACAATCATGTTTCTGTTATGTTATCTTCTTTTCTTTTACGCATTCACATACTGAAAAGTGATGTATGAGTTTTTCCTTTTTGCAGAAACTGCTGCGAGCCGCCGGGTTATTTGCTGGATCGATTCTTCTAATGCGCAATTACGGGGATCTCATGGCTATATAAGGAATTGAGGATTGATTAAGAGGTTGGGAGTAAGCTCAGTTTGGAAATGGATGCATCTGTTACTTTAGGAACTATATACATGGTTAATGATGATATTGAAACAACGTTAGTAACTTTTTGAAGTATGATGCTCATATATGCTTCTAAATGTTTTGGAATTTGAATGAAATGAACCCACTTCTGGATTTATTTTGAATGAAATGGATGGCTTTCCTAACGTACGGAACGAACCAATGTCAAGTAATTCAGTTTTAATGTTGATGCCTTTTTATTATTTTAAAATGCTTCATTTTTTATCATTATTAAAATATATAAATAAAGCTTTTTGTCGAAAGTAGGAAATAATCTATTAAGAAATTAGAATCAAATAAATAGCTAATGAATAAAGGAAAAATTTTGAAAATATATGAATAATTTTATCTATTTAACTTTTAATATTTAATAACAAGTCTTTTAAAAAAATATAAAATTTATATGATAAAAATTTTGAGTTTTTTTTAAAATTAATTGCTATATTATATTAAAATGAAATTATAATTTCCATTGCACATTAAAGTATAGATAAATTGTGAGCAAAGTTAGATACTTGGTAAAAACTATTAACTTTATTTAATTTAATGGCAAAATATTATCATTTAAGCAAATTTAAGAAATTGTTAAAAAATTTAGCCTAAAAACAGTGAAAATAGAATGTATTAGACAAATTAAAACATTCAACTTCCTAGAAACTAAAAATAAATACTAATTATATTACAAAACCATTTTAAAATTCTCAATTTTAATCTTTTTGAGTCATCGAATTCTTATTTCATCACGTTAAATCCCAACCTATATCAATAAAGTACAAGATTATTGAGAGGGAAATCTTGAAAAATGATTATTAAGACCTTGATATCTATGAGTGTCGAGTTCATAATGACTTTTTATCATCACCAAATGATTGAACAATATATTCTGGACGTACTATTCAACACTTACAATTAAACTAATAATTTTATTTTTTGATTTTGAAAATCTTGGTATCATGAAAAAAATTGATTTTTATTTAGAATAATATAAAAGAAAATAAAAAATATATAATTTTTAATATTTTATATTATCAAATAATACATTCATATTTAAAATATCAAAAAAAACTTATGTGAAATCTAATTTCAACAATTCAATTTTTATCAATGTAATCAAAATGGATTTGGTATCATGTTTTCTGGACCAAAACCAACAAATATCAATGGCTCCATTACTTGCAGGATCAAATTGTAGTAAACTTCTACTCCCAAGTCTCATCATGCTAAAAAACCAAAATAAAATGGATTTTGCTTGTAACATAACTTTCTGAAGAATCAAGAAAATACCAAAACAAATAATTAAAGATTTTAGACTCAGGAACACAATAGTACAAAAAGGAAAACTTATAACTGGTTTTCCTGAATCATAAAGCCATAAACATAGATAAACTACATAGTAAGTTCAATTATAAAATCTACTGAATCCCATCATTTACAACCCAAAACTAAAACAATCTACTGAGGATTTCTCATCTTCTTGATCTCTTCAAGCAGAAATCTGGATTCTTCAGCAAAGTTGATTGGAGCAACAGCCCTTACTGTTATCCTTTGCCGCTTCTCATTGTTATACTCATTTTGAGTAACACTGACTCTGAAAAGATGAGGAACCCAAGTTGCTTCCTTCAACTTTTGTTGGTATCCATCAATATCCCCTTGCTGAAAAATGGAAATTTCATTAGGGAATTTGAGTCAATATTCTATATCGTATATGCATGTGCGTGCATGTATATGTGTATGTGAACATAGCTATGTTTTTTTACCTCTGACTTGAGTTTATCAAGTTCATCAGCTGAGCATCCAACAATTTTCTCTGCTTCTTCATTAAAAGCTGAAACCCAGGCTTCACCTCTTGTATCAGAGATCTTTGAGACCATTATGTATCTAATTAATGCCAAAAAGAACATTAGAAACGCCATGTAAACTACTTGTCAATTGTATAAAAGCTAAATATAAAATTCAATATCTCACCTTAAATTACACTCTTCATCATTTTTCTGGCATCCTTCACACCAATAGCCAGATCCAACAGCTTCAGTTACTTTCTTGTTGCATGTTTTGCAAGCACGGTACCACATTGCTTGCTCAGGCCTGATCAAGCTGACAAATGCTTTAATGCTGAAAAATGCAGGCTGCACAAGACATTATACCATCAAAACCATATTTTGTAGTCATCTATGAAGTCAAATGCTACAACATAAGTGACGCTACTATATGTTCAATTGTCTTGTATCATAACAGATTAAAACACAACAATCATATCATACTTTAATCTACAAAGCAATACCTTTTCATCACCCAAAGATGGGTTACTAGTGATATGAGTAAGGGAAACCCTATCAGTATACATAGATCTTGCCCCAGTCTTGGATGAAGGACTCAAACCTGAGCCGATGGAGGCCATGGAACTCCCTTTCCCTTCCGAATCATACCTGCACAGAAAAACTTAAATCAGAAAATGCTACTTGAAAAGTAATAAACCATTAGTTTCTCAGCAACCGTAGCTTACCAAGATCTCAACTTCTTTGCTTCAGGTATATCTGGATTAATCATCACACTACTTTTGCCCAATGTTGACAAAGATACACCTAAGATATCAACACCAAGATTTCACGATAAATATTTCAATGCAAGAATTCTAGTTTATTTTGACAGAAAAGGCTCCAACTTCATAGTACCTTGAAAATCACCAACTTTGAGTGATTTAATTGCTACTATAGGAGATTTATCAGCATTGTCAAACAATTCCTGGCCAACATTATTTGCAAGCTCATTCCACAAAGAAACGACTACTGTCTTCTTCCTGGCATCCGGAAATGAACAGCATCAGCAAATCATAATAAATAAATAAAAAGGAAAAGGTAAAACATATAGCAGTCAATGAGTGGATATTCACGTTTCATCTGCAACAATCAGATCCCTCTTTGGAATATTCTCATTGTCAATCTTCCTTTTAATATTTGATACAGGGTTGACACTTTGAACAACTCCAATAATATCTGAGATTCAAAGCATTAAAAGCAGCAATGAGTAAGAATCCAAAACGTCAAACAAAGTAAAATTGCTAGGAATTAGCACTTACCAACAAGCTCCCGTCCATTAACATAAGGGCCTAATTGATCAATAGGGACAAAGTTGAATTTAGTTTCAGGAATAAACGTTTTTTCATTAGAAGCCTCTTCCACCACGGAATTCTCATTCAAAGTCATTTCATAATCATTTTGAACAGTCTTAAACTGCTTGTTTGCAACTTTTAGTGTTCCTCTTGATATGTAATAGACCTTCCCCAGTTGAAACTTCTCATAGAACTTCCTAGCAGCTTCATTAAACATTGTGGCTTGTATTTGTGTACCCTACAAAATACAAATATCCAATCACTTAGAACTCATTCTCCCACAAGTAGATATGCATCATGCCACAAGTATAAAGCAAAAAAGAAGAAGAAGAAGAAGAAGAAGCACAGGCTATATAGCTGCTTACATCTTCATCTGTTAACTCCACATTGAAAACACAACCTTCTCCTCTAGCATTCTTATAGGTACGCATGTTTCCCTTGCTTGTGAGACGAACTTTAATCATCCAATTGCCCTGGTAAGGATTCAACGAAACAAGAGGATGCACTCTTCTTGTCATTGCCATCCGTGATGATGGAGCCATGCTGGAAGCATAAGAACAAAGTAAAAATTAATAAAGAACCAACTCTAAAAGACAATAGAATCAAACATTTAAAAAAAAAAAAACCCGTAAAGAAATTTACTTTGTTCGTTGCTCATGTACTATTTGAGCCGCAGACTTTGAAACAATTTCCTGCTTTGGCTTCAAAATAATACCAGACACGTCAGCTTTAGCCTCATATCTAGCTTCATTTTCAAGCTTTGGCTTCTTTAAAACAGTGTCATGTTCCTCAGTTTCGACTTCAGCTTTAATTTCTGTCTCAAGTGCAGGAGATACTACCTCGCATTTTGTTACAATCAAATACCTGAAACCCATTTCGAACATCAAGCCTAAGAAACCTTAAAAAAATCAAGGGAAAGAGAAGTGAAGGGTAACCAACAGTTACTTTTCAGATTTGTTGGGGATATCATTGAGGGTATAATCAAGAATCCTGACAAGACCCTTGTTCTGGACACTGCCTGTAATGATTTCAGATGACATGTCTGATGGAAAAATGGCTCTCAGCTTCATCTTCCCATCACTTGCATTAAACCTTCAAAACCAAAGACCCAACACAATATAACCAGTGAGGTTAAGATCACTACACAATATTTCCATTGAAAATAAATAGCACAGATCCAATAAACTTATGAAGTAAATAAATCCCAGAACTTGTTTGGGTATTAATCAAGTAAAAGGAATGCATATACACAGAATAGATTGATGGAAGAATAGGAAGAAACATACGTGTAACGGTTGCCAGTGAGCTTAAGATCCAAGACCTGAACGATGATTTCAGGGATATCTGAAGAAGAATCGGGAGATGGATTAGCCAAAATCGTTGAAATCGCATCTTGGCTCACAGATTTCGCCATTTCTGCTTTTCTTTTTGGTATCTGAGAAAATGCGAGGGCTGAAGGCCGAATGTGAAGTGATTTAAGAAGGAAGAAATTGGGAGGGAGATTTGGTGTTTTGAGTGAGTTTCCCGCTCACATTTCCTTTTGGTTTATATTTTGCTTTTAAATAAATATTTTCACCGTTTTAGCGGGAGTTAATATTTATCGTTTTGGGCCTCTCTTTTTTCGAAACTCTGGGGGTGGCGCCAAACGTAGTAGGAAAGATTTCCTCAATTCCTGTTTTACCCCTAGGTTAAGTAGAAAATTACCACGCGGCCCGCCCAATTGACATTTTCAAAATGGTTTTTTTCCCAAATTAGTCTGTACTTTGTAATTATTCTCATATTGGGGCCTAAACTAGCCAATTGTTCTTGTATTAGATCTTGTACCTTTTTTTGTCCAAGTTAATCTTTGAAATTGGCTATTGTTCTCATATTGGGACCTGAACTTGACAATTATTTTTACATTGGGATTTGAATTTTAGGGTTTTTAAAGAAATATCATAGATAAACTTGAAGAAAAAAATTAAGGCCTCAATATAGGAATAATTGCTAAGTTCAAAGATTAATTTGGATAAAAAAAAGTTTAAGCCCAATATGAGAATAATTACTAAGCTCAAGGATCAACTTAAACAAATAATAATAATTCAAATGCCGATATGGAAAGAGTTGCTAAATTCATACCCAAAAGTGATTTAAACCTTTTCAAAACCTCTATATTGAAATTAGGATAAATTATATCATTAGTCATTTCACTATTAGTTTTTTTTTTTTTTTTTGTCATCAAACTATAAAAAATTTCAATTTCGTCATTAATGTTTTCGATCAGTTCTATTTTGATTACTCTCTGTTAAATTGTTAATGGAAATTATGAGTTAATTTTAAAAAAAAAAATTGGTATAATAATATATTTAGTCATCAATATTTACACAATCTATAAATTTGATATTAAATCTAAATAATTCAAAAAAAATTACTCTACATATTTACAGATTTTATTAATTTGATCCTCAAATACACATGTTGACCGTAAATTCGAATTATAAACCAGAACTTTTAGCCAAAGAATAAAGTGGTAGCTGAATATTATGTTAAATATTGAATATAAAATCCTTGTCTTGCTTTATGAGAGATTGAGTGTGCTCATGTCCAGGACCTATTTAGGGAAGGAAATTTCATGTTTTGTAGTCTTATTGAAATATGTTGCTGTGTATGGTTTGATGCAAAAAGAAAAAGGGCGAACAGCTTGAACAACACTCGGAATCCTCTCAATGCTCTTCTCTTCCTTAGGGGCGTTCTATGTGATGCTGTTTCAGGTCTGTTCTAGAAATCCACTCCCATCATCTATAAAATTAGAAATTTTCATTTTTAGGGTAAAAGTTTTATTACAAGTCACTCCATCTACTTAAAAATAAATAATTTAATTCATGTACATTAGATTAAAGAGTAAACTATTTTTTTATTAAAAATTCCATCAATTTATACGGTTAAAAACTAGTCTTATACCTCAAAATGAGGTATATGTGGCATGCCATGTGTAACTATCTATTTATTTCATCAGTTATGTCAATTTTTAATAGTGAAAATTGATGAAATTTTTAACAAAAATGACTAATTTACTCTTTTATCTAACATCTAAGGACTAATTAACTCATTTTCCTGAGTAAAATGAACAAAATACATCTTAATACAAAAGCCTTCATTTATTTTTACCTGTTTTTAGTAAGCAAGGTTTATTACCTATACCTATATATTAAAGTAAGGTCTAAAAGATCTTCCTCGTGCCGACACCTAGCACACACCCACAATGCTGTTTTTTTTTTTTTTTTTTTTTAGGGTGTAAAAAGCCTTTAAATTAAAAAAAAAAACAATTAAGCCCTTATCTTTTTTTACACTCAATTGGGTACATAAACTTTCAAAATGCATAAAAAAAAAACACTAAAAAAAAAAACAATTAAGCCTCTGTTTTTTTTTTGGCACTTAATTGTCAAAATGTATCAAAAAGACTATTTGACCGTTAACTTTAATAATTGACCGTTAAAGCTAACCGCCCCTAATTTTTTTCAGTTAAAGTCACCACGTGTCACAACTACAGTGTGACATGTGGCAAAAAATGATAAAAAAATAAAAATTAATAAAAGTTATAAAAATTATTAAAAATATATAGAAATATATAAAATTTTATAGAGTCGTGAGAAAATGATAAAAAAATGTAAAGAAATATAAAATTCGTAAAATAATTATAAAAATTATCATACTAAAAACATTTTATAATTTTTTTATAACTTTTATTAATTTTTATTTTTTATCATTTTTCGCCACATGTCACGCTGTGTTGAACATGATGACTTTAACTAAAAAAAATTGGAGATTGTTAACTTTAACCGTTGATCGTTAAAGTTAATGGTTAAAGAGCTTTTTTGATGCATTTTATAACTTTTTTTATGATTTTTATAAAATTTTAAAATTTTTATATTTTTTTACGATTTTTATATATATATTTTTAATTTTAGTAAATTTTAAATATTTTTTATATTTATTATTAAATTTTAATAATTTTATAACTTTTATTTATTTTTATTTTTTATGATTTTTTGTCACATGTGACGCTAGTTGTGACACGGGATGACTTTAACTAAAAAAATTAGGGGCAGCTAACTTTAACGGTCAACTGTTAAAGTTTACGGTCAAATAGCCTTTTTGATGCATTTTGGCAATTTAGTGCAAAAAAAAAAAAGGAGTAGGGGTTTAATTGCTTCTTTTTTTTTTTTAAGTTTGAGGGTATTTTTTATGCATTTTGAAAGTTTGAATACCCAATTGAGTGCAAAAAAAAAAGTGCAGTGGCTTAATTTTTTTTTTTTAAGTTTGAGGGTTTTTTGCACCATTAAGCCTTTTTTTTTACATTTTATAAAAGTGGTTTTTTTTTCAATTTTGGTCCTAGTATGCTTAAATTTGAAATTTAATACTTTTTCTAACGTAATTTGATCTTTATATTTTTATAATGTTATTATTTACTTTAATATTTTTATAATGTAGTTAATTAGTTCAAATAGTTAATATTGTTAACTTTTCAATTAAAATGTTACGTGATTATATATAATTTGAAAATAGATTTATAAATCTAATAAGTAGAGAGATTAAACTCTTGAAAATAAAAGGAAGAGGATTAAATTTCAAATGTACAAAGTGTAGAGACTTAAGAGTCATGGTTGCTTGAACGGAACCGGTCAATGTATCGATTCGGAGAAAGGCATAAAGCCAGTTGACCCGCAAACAGTACAAACCAGTTAAACCAAGCTAAAATTTTGATTGAATTATTGTTTTTTAATATTTTTTTTCTTTTTTAATGATTTATTCAATTGAACCATATGAACCAGTGGCTTGACCAGTTCGATCACTGATCCAATTCTAAAAATATTGCTTAGATTATATTTTAATTTTCAAAATTTTACTTTATAATTTAATATTGTTAGGGATAAACTCGGTTAAGTAACGAACAAGTAAAATAACGAAGAAAATTGAAAAGATCGAATATACATATTTTACGTGAAAAATCCCTCTGAATAGGATAAAAATCCACATGTAAAGATAATTTCACTAAAACGGCAAAAACAAAGAGTACAAAAGATAGAGATAAAACTAAACCCTGAAACTTGAAATAATAACCCTAAAAATGTAAGCACAAAATTCTCTAAAAGTTTGAAAAGCTAATACCTAAATGTGTTTTGGCTTATTTTTCTAGGGTGGAAAAGGGCATATTTATAGGCTAAATCCATAGGTCAAATAATATTAAAATAACCTACATTAATCAAATTTTAAGTGGGAAACTAATATTAAAATAACCTATACTAATCAGAGTTTAAGTGAGAAACTAAAAACAAAGTTTAATAAGAGAAGAAAAGTAAAAAAATACGAGGCATAACTCCACAAATCTCCACATGTACTTGTATTTCCACAACGCCTTCTCTGCCAAAGCCCGCCACGAGCTTATCTGTAACAGCCCGTTTTTGGATCAAATCGAAAAAATGGTTTTGAGACCACAAATTCGAAGTAGAAATATTTATTTTATTATTTCTTTAAGGTCTACAGTATGATTGAATGATTGTGTGAAAATTTCGTTAAGAAATTTTATCGATAGAGTGTCCAATTTGACTAATAGGACTAAATTGCAATAGGTGCAAAATGTGTGTTCTAGAAGCTAAGGGTGTTTAATTGTAATGAATTCTTAAATTGGGGGTCCTTAAATGGTAATTAGGCCATTATACCTTAAGATGGACAAAAATGGACATGGAGTAAGTAAAATTTCAAAGTTTAAGTGAAGGGCATTTTAGTAATCTAGTAAATAAAGCCAAAATAAACTAAATAAAAGATGTCATCTTCTTCAATTTAGTTCATATAGCCGAAATTTTGGGGTAAACCATAGCTAGGGTTTTGGCCAAGCTTCCAAGCTCGATTGTAAGCCCGTCTTCGTCCCGTTTTTAATGATTTTTACGTTTTTGTGAATGTTGTAACTTGATCTAGCTGTTCTAAGGACTAATTTGAAAGAAAATCAAAGTATAAAATTTTACCCATGTAGAATAAGCTTGTATTTTGATGTTTAATGGTAGAAAATGCATGTTTGCTGTTAGTTAGACAACATTTACAAAGTGATTTTTGATGAAAATATCAAAAAAAATGACCTATTTGTAAAAGGTTGTAAAATATGTGGTAAATTGTGAATAAATGGAAAATGTGGGCTTCCATGAGCATGAAAAAGATTCGACTAGGCTTGGGTAATGAAGAAATTGAATGAAAATCAATTTACGAGCCTAGGGACTAAAATGTAAAATGTCAAAAGTTTAGGGGCAAAAACATAAATTTTGCTATAGTGTGTTTTTGGGCTGAATTGAATAATGTGATGATTAAATAAGTTAATTTTGATATTATAGATCAAGAAAAACGAAGTTCGAGTTTAGACTGGGGAAAGAATAAGGTTGTGGACAAAATTGAACTAATAGCCGTTTTTGTAACCGAGGTAAGTTCGTATGTTAAATAAGCTTTAATATAATTGTATTTAATTGCCTTAATATTGCATGAACTGTATGATTGACTATGTGGACGAGTTCAATTTTACGAACGAGTTCGACGATGATTCGACAAGTAAGAAATCTCGTTTGAACCTTAGGGATAGATTAGGATACAAGTGACATGTCACTACGGTTACCATGTGTTATGTGATTATGTGATCCGAGTGCTTGTCCTGTACGTCCTACCGATGACTGAGTATACCAGCATATGTTGCGGTTACTCGACAGCTTGTGTGAGCAGGCCCGTCGATAGCTCGAGAGCGAGCAGTTATGAGATATGAGACTTAGGTAGCATTGGCTACATATGTGGCACTTAGTGTGCAAAATTCCCAAGTATCCGACATTATTATTCTGAGTGGTTCACGGGTATGTCAAAGATGAGAACACGTGTAAGTTCATTTCGAGATGGTACAGGTACGTACATAAAGCTTATGTTTATTGAATCTCGTGAAATGACGAATACGAGGTAAGTTTGTGGTGAAATGAATTATGCATGTGATATGGTGGTAAATTTCATTGTGTTATATTAAATTATTTGAATGTTAAATGTATGGTAAGGTTTGTTTATTTCTTTCATACGGACTTACTAAGCTATATAGCTTACTCCGTTTATTTTCCCATGTTTTATAGTGTCACCAAGCTAGCTCGGATTGGAGGTCGTTGGAGATCGTATCACACTATCAATTGTTATTTTGGGTACCGATGATTTTAAACAATTTAAGAATATGGCATGTATAGGGACTTGGTCATTTTGTTATATGTGTCATTACAAATTTGGCCAAATGTATTGGCTTATAATTGTCAAAGGTTTGATGTGACCTTTGGCCATGTAACTTGGCTCATTTTGGTTGAATTGGTTGTAAGCTTATATGTTATATATATGCATGTATGTACTAATGCCTTGTTGGTGAAACGATTTTTCAATGCTTAGTAGATGGTTGGATATGGCTCTTTGGTTTTGTTGTTGAATGGTTAAGTTGGTAGTTTGATATGTTAGAAGACTCAAACAAAACTTTGCTTGAAGAAGGTATTTGTGTAGATTACCTGTGGTTATGAGCTTGGTACGGTTTGGTTTGGTGGAGTATGATGTTGTAAGTATGTTAAGTGTTGACAACAAAATGATATGCTCTAGCCATGATTGTGGATGTTTTGGTTGCCTAAGTATGCCATGAATTGTGCCATTGGATTGGTGTAAGTGTAGGTGTAAATGAGGGTGGCAAATGGCTTGGTAAATAACATTTATTTTCTCCACACGGGTAGACACACAGGCGTGTGTCTAGGTCGTGTGTGGCACACGGTCTGCCCCATGGGCATGTGTTCCAGCCGTGTGTCCCCTGCACCTAATTTTTTTTTTAGAAACAGAATGCTCAGAATTGAGCACACGGGCAGAGACACGGGCGTGTGTCTCAGCCGTGTGAGGGACACGGCCTTAGGCACGGACGTGTGTCCCGGGCGTGTGAAGTCTGCACCTATTTTATGAAAATTTAATTACCCACACGGCCTAGCACACAGGTGTGTGACTTGGCCGTGTGACTTCAATTTGTTTATGCGTTGCAAGTCAGAGAGTTACACGGGTTAAGGACACGGGCGTGTGTGACCACACGGCCTGCCCACACGGGCGTGTGACCCCTGTTTCTAGCAAAAAAAAATTAAGTTTTATAAAAATCCCCTAAGTTCTCGTTTAGTCCCGGACCACTACTAAAGCATGTTTTGGGCATCGTAGGCTCGTATTAGAGACTTTATGATTGAATATGAATGGTTTTAATTTGGACACAAATTTATGACTCGATTTTTATGATTGTTTGTGATGAAAGTTCGGTAATGCCTCGAGCCCTGTTCTGGTATTGAATACGGGAAATGGGTGTTACATTATCTCAAACTATGGAAGATATTAGGTGAGTTGAAGCTGGAAGTCTTCTAGTCTTCGACTTGTGCACTGTCAAATCCAAACTGACTTAAGTCTGATTTCCACGAACGCAGTGCCCTATCTTTTCAAAACATACGTCCAAAAGAGAACATCTCTTACATGAAACAATCATACCTTTTTCCATCCTATGACCAAGTTGTCTTCACTTCAAAAGAGTCGACTTCGACTCCTTAACAGATGAGGGATGTTCTGTTTCACCAGTTACCGTACGTTGATCATACCAGAACATAAAGTCTGTCAATCTATTTATCTTTCATCAAAACGAGAGCCCCATAGGATACTTTAATGTCGCTTGAATCGATGTTAATTTTACAGCCCTTCGAGTCCACAATTCCCAAGAAGATGAGACTTTTCTTTAAGTCAGGCACAAGTTTGACATCTGATAGTGTTCTAATTGTCCCTTCGTGCATCCTGATATGAATAGTACCAATACCAGTTACCTTACTGGGTGAACCATTCCCCATGCGTACAACTCCACCTTCAACTGAACTGTATGTGGAGAACCAATCTCTATTGGGACACATGTGAAAAGAACACCTCGATTCCAGGATCCACTCGGATGTAAGCTTGAAGCTTTCACTTGTTGAAACCAACAAGAAATCATCACCCTTGTCATTGGCCAAATTAACACCAACTAAATCTTCCTTGTTGCTCTCAGTAGCCATTTTATTTCGCAGTTTGTAACAATTTGCCTTAACATAACCTAACTTCTTACAATAGTGACATCTTTTGTCTCGCTTCCTTGATGCTACCAAAACTGAGGCTTACGTATCTGGCTTGCTATCAGAACCAAACTCATTGTTGAGTTTTTATTTTCTCAATAGATGACCTTTTATATCCTCGAATGAGAGATTATCTCTGTCACAAATCAATGTCTCCCTGAAAGACTTGTATGAAGGGGGTAAATAGCACAATAATAACATAGGCTGATCTTCATCGTTAATCTGAACCTCAACATTTTTTATACCATTCAAAAGAGTGATAAATTGACTTATCTGACCTCTAAGGTGCTCACTTTTGTCCATGCGGAACGTGATAGACGTTGTTTCAATACCAACCGGTTAGCTAAAGACTTTGTTGCGTAGAGGGTTTCTAACCTTTTTCCATAAGGTGAATGTCATTTTATCCATCAAAACCTCCTACAACATATTATTTGTTAGACATAATTGAACCGTGGATAGAGCCTTTTTGTCTAACCTATCTCATTCTAATTTATCCATGTTTGTAGGCTTCTTCTCTGTAAGGACCTTCTCAGGATCGCTCTGAATCAAAATTGTCATCATCTGACCTTGCCACAGATTGAAATTTGTGATGTCATCGAACTATTAAACATCAAACCTTGTTGCTGCCATATCTGAACGGGTTGATTGCGGAAATCAAACTAGCTCTGATATCAATTTTTTAGGATAAACCTGGTTAAGCAACGAATAAGTAAAATAACGAAGAAAATTGAAAATATTGAACACAAATATTTTACGTTAAAAAACTCATTCGAAAAGGAAAAAAAGTCACAGGCAAAGATAATTTCACTAAAATGGCAAAAATGAAAAGTACAAAAGATGGAGATAAAATTAAACCCCGAAACCCGAAAGAAGAACTTTCAAAATATAAACACAAAATTATTTGAAAGCTTGAAAAACTAGTACCTAAATGTGTTATGGGTTATTTTTCTTGGGTGGAAAAGGGTCTATTTATAGGCTAAATTTGTAGGTCAAATAAGATTAAAATAACCTACACTAATTAGAGTTTAAGTGGGAAACTACTATTAAAATAACCTACACTAATCAAAGTTTAAGTGAGAAACTAAAAACAGAGTTTAACGGAGAAGAAAAACCAAAAAATATAAGGCATAACTCCACAAATATAAATAAATAATCAACCTAGCACGAAGAGTGGGTCGACCATACTGGTATAAATTAAAGTTGAAGCCATTTTTGAACCATGTCTTTGACTTAAAGTTGTAAGACTCGAAGACCATTCTTTTGCACAAAACACTGCCTTCTTCATCTATTGCAGAAGACTCGAACCTATTGAACATTAATGTTTATTTACATAATTACATATTAAACTGGAATGTTGAACTTATGTCATCTTACTTTTTTAAGGATAAATATTAAAATTGTACATGAATTTTGATTTGGTGCAATCTTACATGTGAAACTTTAATTTTGGTTCAAATACATGCATGAAACATTAATTTTGTTTCAACTATACACATTCAAAGAAATAAACACATCAATTTATTTATATATTAGAAAAATATAATTATTTATGTATGCAATATGTAAACGTAAAATGGTTTTATAATGATAATTGTGTTATGATTTGTGAAAACTGAATCAAATAAAAATCTCATGTATAAAATTTCACAAATTCAAATATGTGTATACCATTGCACATTTGATTAAAGTTTATGTAAGTTTTGAGATTTATCCCCTCTTTATAAGATTTTTAACATGAAATCGATATTTTCGTATTATTTGAAATCTTAGGTTTTGAATCTAATTTATAATTCCGATTTATGATAAATATGTGTTTGAGGACTAAATTGATAAAATTTTGGTAAACGTAGAGGTTTAGGATTAGGATTAAATTGATAGGTTGTGTAAGTATTAAGGACTAAATGTGTTATTGTGCCAATTAAAAAAGGCTACCTCATCATTTTCGTTCATGGTTTAACGGAGAGTGACCAAAACAAAATCAATCGAAAAAGTTAATGACGAATTTGAAGGTTTTGTAGTTTGGTGATTAAAAAAGAAACACGATAATAGTTTAATGACTAATGGTGTAGTTTACCCTAATTTAAATTACAACTTTGGAACAAGTATCCAAGAGTATTGTTTTTATTTGGGTTAATATATATGTAGTTTGTCCATTGAACTCGTCCATAAGTATCTGGTCGGTATCTAATTTTTTTATTTGGTTGAAACATTATTAGTTTATGCTAACATGACCCTGATAACCAGTCACATGATGACATGTGGCAACCTCTCGTCATGACACGTGAAAAATATAAAAAAAAAATCTTTAAAAAATATTTTTCCCATATTAAGAATGAACTAAACAAATGATTGTCCAGGTTCATCCAAATCTAGACAAATTCAAGAATGCATTTTTTATTAATTTTATATGTTTTTAGTTTTTTTTAATAAAAATATAATTTTTTATATTATTATTTTGAAATTTTAAAAAATAGAAACTTTACAAATATACAAATTAATAAAAAAATATAAAACATTATTCACATCAAGAACAAACTTGGACAACCATTTGTCCAGAGTCATGCTTAATGTATTTTTAGTAAATTTATATTTTTTTTATAAAATATAAGTTTTTTATGTTATTTTTATTTTAAAAAGGCTAAATGCTCAAATTGGACCCAACCTTTTAAGGGTTGTTCACTAGACCTGTCCATGGGTCGGGTCGGGCCGCCCAAAAAGCGGGATGGTTTGAGTAAAAATACAGGTCCGAAAAATGGTCTTGGGCAAAAAAATAAGGCCCATTTAAAAACAGTTTGGGCCTCAGATAATGTTTTTTTTTGCCCGAGTCCAGCCCGAATATGCAAAAAAAAAATTGTTTTTTTTACTGTTTTGTTGCTATTTTCTTTTTTTTTCTTTATTTTGCTATCATTTCACTATTATGATTCTATTATTTTGTTGTTATTGTTTGGATATTGTATAACTCTTGTTTTATTATTAATTTTGTTACTATTTTAGAGGCATTCACTTGTTAAGTTGCATCTATCTTAGAGTTATTTAAATATACATATATTTTTTTAATTTATTTTCAATTTGTTGGGAAAAAATATTTTAATATTTTTAGTTTTTTTGATGTATTATATATTTTTTTAAAAATATAATAATATAAAAAAATTAATACGGGCGGGCCGAGCTCGGGTTTTAGCATTTTTATCCAGAATGGGCTTGGGCAAAATTTTAGGCCCATTTTTTGGGGTAGGGCCCGGGCCTAGCAAACGGGCCTAAAATTTTGGCTGGGCCCGACCCATGGACACCTCTATTGCTTACATAGGGAGCTAACCTTTCAAAATGATCATATAATGACCTAACATTTACAAAAGTGTTCAAATGAAGGCCAACCCTTTCAAAATTGTCAAATAAGGGCCAAACATTTTTGAAAATGCTCAAATAAGGGACATATCTTTTTGAAAGTGCTCGAACAAGGGTTTCTCAAATGTCGTATATCATGTTTCAAATTATGTTTTTACTATTTTATTTTCTTTTTAAGAAATATAGGATTAAACTGTTATGTGTTTTATTCTAAACACGTTAGCATTCAACTATCTTGTACTATATATTAGATTTTGGTTCGTGAAAAGCCCTTATTTAAGCATTTTTCTAAATGTTGGGCTCTTATATGACTATTTTGAAAGGTTTGACCCTTATATTAACAACCCCTAAAAAGTTAGGCATTAATTTGAGCATTTAGCCTTTTTAAAAAATATAAAAATGAAAATAAATAAATTTATAAAAATATATGCAATTAAAAATATACAAAAATCATAAAATATGTTGAAAATATATATTTTATAAATTTATTATATATAAAAATAGGAATTTATAAATTTATAAAAATCTATAAATGTATAAAATTGCTAAAAAAACCACATCTAGAATGAATTTGGATAAACGGTTGTTTGAATTTATTTGAATCTAGACAAACATTTGTTCAGATTCATTCTTGATGCGATAACTTTTTTTTTTATATTTTTATTCTATTATATATTTATTGGATTCCAAAATAATAATATAAATAAGATATATAACATGATGTTTTATAAAAAATAAAAAATCTAAAATTACCGAAAACACATTTAGAATGAATTTGAACAATTGGTTGTCTATATTTGAATGAACTTGGACAACCCAATTCATTCTTTATATTAAAAAATCATACTTTTTTTTATTTTATATTTTTAAAATATTTTTAGCCTTTTATTTATGTTTGTCACATGTCATAATGAGATGCCACCATGTGTCATCATGTGATTGGTTGTAAATGTCACGTCAACACAAACTAACGGTGTTAATGAGGAGGTACCAAAGTGTGTTGCAACACCTCATACCTGACCCGGTCATCGGGAACTCGAGGTCGCAACGTTGCCCCTGTTTTGGCAAATAGCACATTGGTATGTTTTCATGCTTTCTAACCAAAATTTATACACTTCCATAATATCATCACACGATCAATACAATATGATTCTATATTCTTCTAGACAAATTCAAGCACATGAGCATTTAGAACCAAACATTTAATATAACATAGAACACATAATCATCCAACAAACTCATTCAAGTCATTTAACATTCTAGTCATGCCAAATTACTCTGTTGCGAGTCCAACACATTATACCTATGCAATTTATACATCAAAAACACATATAACCTTAGCATGAACCAAAACAAAGTATAAGCTAACTATATTTCAAACATAACATTCAAACCTATCATTCTCAAAAACCATGCATTAATTATCTTGCCTAACTATTTCAATTTGCAACTTTTTTAACATACCAAATTCATGCAAGTTTATGACCATAATTTTTAATAGCGTCAAACTTGGCCAAACTATGCATCAATTAGGTCATATGTCATGCTTAACATACAAGTTCAACATTAACCACAGATACCACATGACTATCAACTCAAAAACGACCATTTGCACATTAAGGTGCCCTTATATACATGCCATAATATTTGAACTAAATATGAATATAATTCTACTGTCTCGTTGATAGTGTGTGCTTTATACTGATCCAGCTCGACTAGTTCCGTAAGGTGATGATCTACAAGTAGGGAAACAACTAGAGTAAACATACAAATATACAAGCATGTTAGATACCTTAATTTGACATAAGTTTGGCTAGGACATGAAACTTTAAAATATCAGTAGGGTGAGCATATGTATAAATGATCATTAGACATTATAAGCAACTTTAAACATACTAATTCATATTACTATCACATGGCTTATCCTAATATCATATTATATCATCAATCCATAAGATTATACCAATTATACATGATTCATTTCAATGGCATAATCCATTAGCAGTCTATAAGGTGATTCCAGTTACACATAATTCATTTCAATGACATAATCCTTTAACAGTATATAAGGTGATTCCAGTTACACATAATTCATTTCAATGACATAATCCATTAACAGTCGATAAGGTGATTCCAGTTACACATAATTCATTTCAATGACATATCAAATTGACTTATCAAATTAATTTCATCACATATTCAGGTTTCCAATTTCAATTATAATGTTTTTCCCGATGGAACCTAGTAAAACAAACTCAGATACACGGGTAAACTACACCACACAGGGTTGCTCGTCTGAGCTAAAACTACTCCAGATTGCTCGTCCGAGTTAAAATTACACCAGGTTGCTCGTCCGAGCTATATAATACTTGATGATCCACAACAGATATTGGATCTCGATATAACCTATAATAATCTCCATACAATCACATATCATGTACCAACGTGCATATGACCCTATTGGCATGTCAATCGTATACTAACCTTTTACTAAGTTCACGTGAGCATCAATTACACATATTTCATTATCATCCCTGTAATCAATAATTTTTATACATTTGTACATTGCAGTCATTCAAATTTTCACATTTATGCCCTATAATAATATGTAATAATCAATCATCACATAACATTTCCAATTCAATCCATTGCTAGCCATATATGTCAAATTCACTAGTATTTCAAATTATACTCAAACACATGTATGCCAAATTAAATACAAACACACATATCATACCAAAAAAAAAAAAAAGAGATAATAAGTTCCATATGAACTTACTTGTTCAAAATACGAACTGAGTGGATACTTCAAGGACTAATTTGCAATTTTAGCTTTTCCCCTATTAGCTCAACTTTGATTCAAATCTTGATCTATACAATTATTTTATATAACAAATCAATACCAAATGTTTTCATACAATTTCATGATATGCATGGTCCTATATAAATCTAATTTTCAAATTTCCTCATATTTTTCATTTTATTCAATTTAGTCTTTGAACTCGGGATAAGCATAACTTTCGATTCATAGTTTCAGATTAAAATTTGATTTCATATATTGTAACACCCCTCACCCGTATTCAACGCCAGAATAGGGTTACGGAGTATTACCAGACTTATCATACAATTACACATACATTTCTCAAACATTTTCACATTTCATGCAATCATTATTCAACATCAATCATAATGTCCCTAATACGAGCTTACGAGGCTCAAACATGCTTTGGAAGTGGTTCGGGACTAAACCAATAACATAGGAAACTTTTACGAAACTTATAAAATTTTCAAACTGCAGGGGTCACACGCCCGTGTGCCCCAGCCGTGTGGACATTCGAAATGGGATCACATAGCCGTGTCCCAGCCCGTGTCCGACCCCGTGTAACTCTCTGACTTGGATCACACGGCCAACACACGCCCGTGTGCCTAGCCCGTGTGCCCTAAAAATGGCCATACACGCCCGTGTGCCAGGCTGTGTGCTAGGCCGTGCCAAACCTGTAGGGTATACTGACTTATGCCACACGGCCAAGTCACACGCCCGTGTGTGTGGCCGTGTGGAACATATTGACTTGATTTCAATTCAACACCAGGTGACACACGACCGTGTAACATGACCGTGTGTCGCATACGGCTGAGACACACGCCCGTGTGTCTGCCCGTGTGGACAAAAATAGGCTATTTACCAAGCCAATTTGCCACCCAAACTTAGGCACACCTACACAACTCATATGGCACAAAACATAACATCAATAGACCTATAACTCAATTCCAGATCAAGCATAATTTATACCATTTCCAATACCAACCAATGCAAAACATAAATACCACATTATGCCATCTAAGTTCATACCAATATTTATTTTCTCAATTCATCAAAATGACCATTAACAAATATGCATCAATTTGCTCAATTCCACAAACATACTAATTCACAAATTATCACCTATTGACATTCAGATTACCTCTTATCAACAAGCATCATGAATCCTACCTAAATCATTCAACACATTTCACAAAGCATAAACATATATATATACAAGATTCAACCATACCAAAATAACTCAAAATAAGCCATCACTCTTGGCTATATATATATACCAAAACATATACACTTACAAGCCAATTCAAATGGCCAAAATCATTACCAAAACTTAACCAACATGACCAAAGTCCCTATACATGCCATATACTTAAAATATCAAAATTTATAAGTACCAAGTGATAGGTGGATAGTGTTAAGCGATCTCCGACAATCCCCGAATCCAAGCTAGCTTGATAACACTATAAAACATGGGAAAATAAACAAAGTAAGCTATAAAGCTTAGTAAGCTCGTATGAAATAAATTCGATATAATCATAAACACATAATTCAGTAATTGATTATAAATACATGAATTCACATCAACTAACAAACCTTTCAATTACTCATTCACAAAACTATATATTTGCTTCACCATTTCTTCGATTAAAATATATTATGGTTTATGCACATACATGTACCATCTCGTACCAAATCTCATTCTCAACCACATCATTCATTTACCCGTTGAACCATTCGGAATAGAAGTCGGATACTCAAGAGTCTCACACACTAAGTACCTATACCATGGCCCGAAGCCAAATCAATGTAACTTATATCCGAAGTACTGATATCATGGCCCAAAGCCAAATCAACCGATGTTCATGGCCTGAAGCCAAATCGGTATAACTCGCACCCGAAGTGCTAATATCATGGCCCGAAGCCAACTCAATGTATCCCCTAATGACATGTCATTAGTATCCTAAAATATTCCTAAGGTTCAACCGGGATTTCAAATGCCGAATTACCATCGAGTCATTGTCGAAATTACCCGAAGTCTCGTATTCACAACTTATACAATATCAAAGTATTTAAAATACATTTATAATGAAATTTATCACATACGAACTTACCTCGATTGCAAAAACAGCGAACTAAGTCGATTAGTCCGAAACCTTATTCTTTTCCCAGTCTAATTTCGTATTCCGCTTTTCTTAATCTATATGTAATCAAATTTAACCTATTTAATAAACATTCCATTCAATTTAGGCCAAAATCACCTTATGGGAAATTTACACTTTTGCCCCTACTATTTCAACATTTTTACTATTTAGTCCATAGGCTCGTAAAATGAAATTCATTCAATTTTATCTCAACCCAAGCCTAGCCGAATATCTCTTGTTATCAAAGAAGCCCATATTTTTCATTATTTCAGATAATTACCACATAATTTATCAAATTTCACAATTTAACCTTTATTTGACAATTTCACTAAAAATCACTTAACAAAAAGTGTTTAACACCTAACAAGGTTTCATTTCCTTCCATTAAACTTCATAATAACAATCATGCTTTAATGGCAAAACCCTATCCTTTCAAACATTTTGCAATTTAGCCCCCTCATTAGTTAGCTTAAGCTACAACGATTCCAAAAACACAAAAATCATTAAAAACAGATAAAAAATGCACTTACATGCAAGGACTTTTCCTAAGAAAAATTTTCAAGCTTCCATGGATTCCAATTGCTGTAATTTTTGGCTGGAATATGAAACAATAGATGGCCACTTTGTTTTATTTTATTTAATTTACCTTTAATAGCCTTTTTACCATGTTACCCTTACTTAACTTTAAAAATTACTCAACTACCAAGCCATGCACATCCACTAACTCAATTAGTGGTCTAATTACTCAATAAGGACTTCCAATTTAAAGTTCTATAGCTATTTAACACCTTTAGCTAATAGAACCCAACTTTCGCACTTTATGCGATTTGGTCCTTTTTATCAAATTGAGCATTCAAACGGTAAAATTTCTTAACGAAATTTTCACACCAATATTTTATCATGCTGTAAATATTAAAATAATAATAAAATAAATATTTTGACCTCGGATTTGTAGTCCCGAAATCACTATTTTGATTTGACCAAAAATGGGCTGTTACATATATTCTCATTAGGGACGTCATACTTTCTATTTCTAACATAATTTCATGATAGATTTTATATTTATTCAATTTGGTCCCTAATGTAACAAAATTAACAAAACAAGCTAAATTAACTTTACAATGTAGTCATTTTCATAATCTAAGCTTAAATTATATCAAATTTAAGCCTAATTATTCATCAAGAAATCAACAATGAAAACTTTCTAAAACTTTAACAATTTATCAAATTGGTACATGGGCTAGCTAAATCAAGCTCCCATGACCTCAAATCTATAAAAAGAATTCATGAAAAATGACTTAATTTCTCACCTAATAAAGTGATCGAATGTACAAGGGTTTTGAAAGCTTTCTTTGGTTTCTTCTTATGGTAGATGGTTTAAGGTGGAGAAGAAGATGACAAGCTTCTCTTTCTTTCCACCAAAATTTGATATTTATAGTTAAATTAAAGTTTAATTAACTTAACTAATTACTAATCATACTTAATCAATATGCCATCATCCACTAACTTCTAATCCAAAATGGTTTATTAATCATTTTGGTCAGTTGGTTAATTGTTATTGAAATCCTCAAGCCTTTTGTTAATTAAAACTCTATAGCAATTGGATTTTACAATTTAGTCTCTAAATCTTAATTAACTATTAATTTGATAAAATTATTCAACCAATCTTTAATATATTTTTATAATATCTTCGCAAATATTCATAATATTTATGGACTCAATTTACAGAAATGGGGTTTCGAAACCGCATTTTTCGATACCACTGAAAATCGTGCCGTTACATGTGATAGAATACAATTTCAGGTACCAACTAGGTTCAAAACAATTTTAATTACCAATTAGGTACTTTTAGACAAGTTTAGGAGCGTATTACATATTAACCATTTTTTTTTTGTAACAAATGATACCTAAACTATACTTCGTTATCCAAATTACTACTAACATTAAAAAAACCTTCTAACCAATCATTTATGACACTTAGCAATTTTAAAATTGAAAGAATTAAAAAAACCCTAATGATTAAATATATCCATATATTTTGTTCTTCACCCAAGAACTACGGGGACGAAAATTTAAGAACCCGTTAGAAAACTCATCCAAACCCAGTTTTTGACGACAAAACCCAGATTTCAACGAGCTTCTTTTCCGTTTTTAAACTTCAATCTATATTTTCTCAACCCGATCTAAAATCCACGTATTAATTTTCTTAAAAATAACTTTCCATCTTCTTTTCTATATGCTTTGTATAGAATAATTAATTATGAGTGAACCTTTATAATGAAAAAGGCGCAGATAAAGCATGAAATCCAAATACTGCAAAGAAAAATTATTTAATAATTTAAAAAAAGTACAATAAAAGAGAAGAAAGAAACATGAGGGGGAGGGAGAGAGAGTAAAACAATGAAAAGTTTTAATTTAATTAAATGCGCTTTTTTATAATTTTATTTTAATCATATTCTTTTAATTTAATTTAAAAGTTTCGCATCTCACAAAATGATTGATTATGAGATTTTTTTTTAATGATTAAGGTAATTTGGGTAACAAGATATAGTCTAGGTACTATATTGGAGTAACGAAGTATAATTTAAGTACCACTCATGACTCCTAAAAAAAAATTTAGGTACCAACTTAGAAAAAATGTATAGTTTAGGTACTTTTTTATAGTGTAAGCGTCTTTATTTTATTGGATTGATTTTAAATATATTTTTATCTATATATTTTATATTCTATTTTTAGGTTTAGTATTTGATAAACTGGCTATGTACCATTTTTATTCTATAAGTAGTCTTTAAAAATTGTCATGTGTCACTTTTTTTAAAAATATTTTACTATACTTCTATAGATTACTTGTCAACTCCCTAACTCTACTTGTGAAGTCTAAAAATTTCACTGGTAGTGTACCAAATGTTTTCCCCTATTTTTATGTTACTTAATAAATATTACATTACTTTATGTTCACTAGGTGATAAAAGAATTTCCATGCCTCACTTTTATTTTGTAAAAAATTGTAAATATATGTATGTAAAAAATTTAAATTATTGATTGTTTTTATTTTTGGATAAACTACACCATTAGTCACTAAATTAATCTATATAGAAATTTTCATTTTTGTTATAATTTTGTCATTAGCGTTTTCGAATTTTTTTCCATCCAACTGTTAAGTGACTAACTGTGACACTTTTTTAATTGATATTATAACAATTTTAATTCATAGCTTTTATACTTTTTGTTAACTTGACATTATTTTATATAAAAATATAAAATATTTAACAAAAAATATAAAATCCAATGTAAAAATTTAAAAAAAAAAATCAAAATCCTGAATGCGTTGTTGCTAAAGAAGTAATATGTATGGGAAATAAAGAAAATGATAAATTGAGTGACGAAAAATAAGCCTTGAACTTCAAAGGATGATGATGATGATGTACGGAAGGCTCCACAGGTAGAGGTCAGGGCGAAGAAGCTGGAAGAGGACGTGGTTATGCTGGTGATCAATTCTTTGGCTGTGGAACAACCTACCACCACCCTTGTAGCCACGGGCTTCTCTTGGACCATTTTTTCAGTAGGATAAAGACCAAGCTTTGTAATAAGAATTTTTGTGGTCCAAGGTTGGGCTGGCCTTGAATCTTGTAGGAGCTTCGCCCTTTCCGACGTCTTTCTGATGGTTAGGAGTGTGACCATTGGGTGGAGCATCTCTCAAGGTGTATTTAGTTTGTCAATTCTCATTTTTCTGATCTGTTTTGTGGGTCTTCATTGTATGGGCTTTTTTTATCATTTGTTTTAAATTTTAGGTGTTTATCATGGAGGACGTCCGAGTAAAAGGGATCATATACTTTTGAGTAAATTACTATGATCCCTCCAACATTTCTATTATTTAGAAGAATTAATGATAGGATCTTTTGTTATGCAAAAGTGTAAAAATTCAAAGTAGATGAAATGACTGTCCATAGTTGCATGCTACAAAATCAAGCTGGAAAATTTAATAGCTTCAGTTAGATTGTGATTCTGACATAAAATAACACAGTACATGATGCAGTTAATATTCTAATGGCCCAACTAATTCATCATCATCATCATATATGAATCGATCCCAAGAAAATTGACTGAATCCAGAGTTAGTGTTTTCACGCTGACAAACTTTAGGCTTGGAGCTGTTTGATTTCTTTGTTTCTTTGGCTTCGTAGTGCAATAAAAACATTCAAAAACAACTTAGAAAGAAACTACATTGAAAACAAACGTGAGTCTTGATGTTTTTTTTTTTTTTTTTATTTAGCATGTAATTAAAACCAACAATGGAACCATTCCCAAACTTTGGGAACCCATAGAGCTTGAAACCATATCAATGCCGCCCGTTTTCAAATCAATTTTTTTTTCTCCAGTTTGCGGTTTCTCTTATGAGCAAGATGGGAAACAAGAAAAGCAAGAGAACCATCTCCTCGGACCTCCGTTTTGGGTTGCTTTTGGTGTCGAAGGCTTCGGTGTTTCTGCCTTTGGGGTTTCCGGTGACTTCGGTGGCTTAGGGGTTTCCGGCGGTGTGTTTTGTGGAGTTGTACTAGCAGTGGCAGGCCGCGACGAATTTTTACTTTTTGAATGTTTTTTGCTTGCGTCGTTTTTATCCGCTTCAGCAGTCAATCTTCGTTACAAGGAAATATATTCAATTAATTACGTAAATTTATTTTCAAATTATACACGATTATACCAAATATATGTATGATTCCAAAATAAATTTACATATCAAACCTATTCAGGGTGAGTTTAAATGGGCGATTTGTTTACATGCAGTTAGTGAAAAACAATGGTGATAATGAGATTAAATATTATAGCATAAAGCAAAAAATAAGTTAAACGCACCACATTGCCCATTTAAATTCACACTCAGTAAGCATTTAAATGTTGAAATAAATAAACAATGTTGGCAAAATTAAAATTTGTTCTAATTTATTTCTTCTACTTTTATTTATAGAAAATTAGTTAATATATTTATCAAATTTCAAGTTCAATTATTATTACCATTAAAGTTTTTCTGTTAAACTAACTAGTGTAGTACTTTGAAATTATAAAAAAATCACTTGATAGCTATGTAACAAAAAATTATGTTGTAATGAACCTAAATTTAATAAAAAAAATTAACGAAGTTAACAATTAAACATACATATTTAAACCCTAAATATAGAGAAAGTAAATTCCTTAAAATAAAAGTAAATAGATTAAATTTTAAATATATGAAAAGTATAAGGGGTTGGAATATACTTTAACATCTTAATAGTAAAATCAAACAAAGCGGAGAAGAAAATGGTATTGGACGGTTCACCTTGCTTAGGGCAAGGTAAAGAGCCACCGTAGAGGGTGCTTGGGTTATGGATGTGGTTGAATCGGGTATTCAAAATGAAGAAAGAAGAAGAACAAGGACAAATCTAGGGGTTGGCAAGGGCTTCGACCCCTTTAAAATGGAAAATTTCTATTTTGATTCTTTAAAATTTTAAATTAGTAAAGGTAAAACTGCACTTTACCCTCTAAAAATGATAAAATTTTGATTTAACCTTTTAAAAATTATATTTTTATTATTATAAAATTTATAATTTAATTTCGGCCCCTAAAATAATTTTTTAATTTCGCCCTTGAAAGAATATAGGAGAAAGGGAAACAATGTTATTGAAACCAAACCATAGGAGTTGATTGGACCGAAAATTGATTAGTATACAGTCTACATAGGGATAATGAACTGAATTTTTAGCCAACTGCTCATAACCGTCATTGAACTGAGAACTGAAACCGATTGAATAGGTGAAGCCCGAAACCCATAAAATTTTTTTGGCCCTAACTGAAAACAAAATGTAAAATCTGAAGAAAATAATGTGGCTCAAAACAAAATCTATAATTTTGAACTCCTGTCGTAAAATCGAACAGACATGAAAAACATCTACAAGAAGATGAAGAGAAGGACCGATAGAACTGAGAAGAGTGAAATTAAAGAGAAGATGATGAGAGAAAAGTGAAATGAAAGAGATGCAAAACCATAGACCTTGAAGAGAAAAAGGCAAGTGTAGCGATGTGATGTGCTCACGTGAAGGTTAAAATGACAAGTGTGCGTCGGAGTAGGCAGAGCCTCCTTGTGGTAGTTGGAAGTGGTATATATATGATTTGTAAATAAAAGGGGAGGAATGAGGAAAAAGAAAGCTTACATGGGGAAGGCGAAAGATTTGACACTGGTATCCGAAAGCTGAGACATGCAACGGGAAAGATCTGATCCCTTAGCACTATGGTTGATTTGCTTAGATTCATTCTCCCTTAATACCTCCCTCATTGTTTCAGCCGCTGCATACCCATCTTCATCCTCCTCCTTCATGCTACCACTTTCGCTTGCTTTCCGCGTCGGCGGCGGTATCGGGAACTCGAACAGCGGACTCGATATCATGGTAGGATCCAGTTCCCCTGATTTCGACATCAAGCTTAACCTGTCGTTGAAACTCGTGTTCCCCATATGTATGCTGAACAACGAATCGTTCGATGCCACACTCCAGTCCCCCGGCGATGTCTCGCTCGTCGGATTGAATATGTGCGATGGTATCCTACTTGGTTTTGGGGCATGTGAGGGTCCGTCGCTCCCTGCTGCTTCCATGGTTGTGTTTCTGTCGCCTTTGACGGGCGTTGAGTTGCCGCCGGCGACTTCATTCGATGTTGATGGCGATGGATGAGAAACTTGATTATCTTCGCTAACACCTCTCACTTCCATGTCTGAAATGTCTGAGATTTTGTCTATTTCTATACCATCTGAATGCCCAGGAATTCATCCTGTATCAAGTAATTAATCAAAAAAATCAGATACCTTATATCCTATTTCCATTCTTTTTCAAATATTTATATTCAGAACATATAATAAATAACAAATAATTGTTATAATTACATGCAAATAAATCATAAAAGATTAACGAAGGAAAAAAGAAGACAGAAAATTGGAATCATTAAAAACAAGAACAGCAACCTCCAATCAAATCCCAAAGAGAACTTCTGATCCATCCAGTAAACATGTCATCATTGTTCGAATTTTTCGTATTGAAACCAGCAAAAACCTAACAAAGGAACATGAAAAAGACAAAAAAAAAACAAACAAGACAGTTTGGGAAAAACCAGACAGATCAGAAGTTTCAGACAGACAGAGATGGAAGGGAGAGAGAGAGTAGATACGGATTGAGAGGCAAATTTTGAGGCTATGTTTCTATCTTTATATCTATAGTTAACTGTTTTTTTTAACGACCTTACGCGCCATGTCTTAACTAATTCTTTCACAAACTAATAACCTGTATTATTCAAAATTTTATGACATTATTATTTTCCTTGAAAGGCCTACCATATTACAATCTTATTTCACGTTTACATTTCAATGCAAATAATGTTTGGAAAATTTTCAAAATCTGCTGTCAAAAGCTGTTTTTACTATTCAATAAATCATAATATTTTAATGTATATATTTTATATTATTGAATAAAATAAAATTTATTATTTTTGAGGGGCCGAATTTTTTCGGATAAATCTTCCAAGTGTTGCCCATTAAGAAACCGACTAATCCCCTTATTTCCCATACCCTGCAAAGAATTAAGGTGCCTTGAGAAGCCTGGTTCATAGTGCCAAAAATGTTTTGGCAGATAGAGATACAACTTGGAAGAAAGGTGTGTAGTGCGTGATAAACGGTTATCTTGCTCTCCTTAATATGTTTTTTCTCTACACTTCACTGATTGGTTGAATTACAATCTAACATAACATCCCTTAGTCATTAATAGCTATTTATTTTTGGGTAAATTTCAAAGTTGGTCACTCAATTTTCATAAATTTTCGTTTTGGGCATTGAAATATTTTTGCAAAAAGGACACTTATGTTACAAAAGTTGTTCATTTTGATCGAGTTGATGAAATCCTACTTGGAACACCAACTCATTTTTCTTTTTTCTCCACATGTATGTAATTTCCACCTCATTATTTGTTTTAAACTCAAGAATTATCTTCCATCCCTTTCTCTTTCCCCCTTTTTTTGAAACCCTAAATAATACTGTTGTGTTGTCGTTGTCACTTCTTCTCCAATGGTCGACACCATCAAAATGCTTCTCTCATCTTCCTCCTTCGCTTTGTTGGAGCAAATATCCGAATTAACTAAGATCCATTCCTTTTATCCTTTTTTGTTTTTCTGCCACCACGAGAACCACCTTTCGTCGGCGTCGAAACTCTGATTGAGCACTGTTGTTCAATAGCCCAAAGTCTCCTTTCCTTATTTGTTACCTTTGTTCTTTGAGGAATGGCCTAAAACCTTCTAAGTTTACCCTTTAAATTGCGATTGAAAATTTTTCTGATTTGCAAATCTCATATTCGAATGGCGTTGGTTTCCAATTATGTTGCTCTCTTCATCATCGGATACTCTTCCACCATTCAGAATGTCAAATCGTCGTTGTTCACCATGAAATCAAAAGATGTTTCTTTTTCTTTCTTTTTTATTTTTTTTCTACCTCTTCTTTTATTTTATTTTTTACTTTTTTCTTGTAGGTTCAGATCTATGTTTTTTTGTGTTATTGTTTAGTATTTATTAGGTTGTTGGGGTTATTTTATGATTTAGTTGATGTTATGGTGAGTGATGGTGGTGATGGGGTTAGGCTACAAGTTATGTGGTGGTTGATGGTGATGGTTGATTTTGGTAGTGGGGTTTGAGGATGGTTGTGGATGATGGGAGCAGTGGTTGGGATTTTGGGTGTGTGAGATTTTGGTAGAAAGGGTTGATAATGGTGCAAGGTAAGGTGGGGTGGGGGTTGTGTTGGAGGGTAAAGATTGGTGGAGATAAAGCCGAAGGAATAAGGAAAATGAAAATAAATCATTTGAATACAAAATAATAAGGTGAATATTAATATTTACAATGACCAATTAATTTAAATCTATTTTCTACATTCAATTGGATTCATAATAATTAATTAATTTAAATTTATTTTCGAACATCAATTAATTAATTTAATTAATAATTTAAAAAATCATAAATTAATTCTCAGGTCATTTTCACATTTAGTGAGAAAAGCACATTCATTTTTGAATGTAATCTATTTCTCTAACTTTATCATTTATATTCATTTTTGTTCCTTTGATTCAACATGCAATTCATTTTTTGTTTCAACGAGGTAGGGGATAGACTGATTGGACATATGCAATTAAGACTCAAATGATTTATAATTAAGTTCCAGTTTTTCGCCTATTAATTATAAACTCATTTAGTCACAAAGTCATTCTACTATAGTATCGTGACTGAGCTCTCCCCAACAACATACCATGACAAAAACAACTTAATCAGTGCTCATCCAATGACCTTGTCGTAAGTGTGTTACCCTCATATGATATCTTTAATCTCTTTGGGATAATATCTGTTCTCCCAATATGATCCTATTTTATCTCATGGTAACCATTACATCTTTATTCATAAAAAGTCAATCACTATTAAATAGTGATCAAGTCATGTATCACAAAGACGAACGACCCGTGGCCACGTTTACTTTTCATCAACCATGTAATTGTTGGAAAAAACTCGGTTTATAAACTGTTTTCTTGCATAGCGAAAAATTAAAATTTTAAAAACCGACTCGGTTTGTGATATTTATAGCAATAAACCTTAATCAAATACGCACCTGTGTTTTCTAATAAGCGGATCCTTGATGTTTTCCGACTTTCAACCAAATGATCTTCTCCGCTATTCTCGTACCACGAATTGTTTCGAGTGTATGATCGAACTAATTGAACCAAAACACAGAACTAGAAAAAGCTTTCTTTTTAGGGTGAAAACGAAAATTTTCTCTTCTTTATTAGAAACTGGTAAAATTGTTATTCTGAAAAACATGTTTATAAGTTGAGAATAAATTCTCCCTATTTTTCGGCAGAATAATAATCTTTTAAAAGTTGTCTAAATAGATCTATCGGTGCCATCTATTTATAGGAAGAAAAGGTAGAATCCTTGTAAAGTTGTAGAAGTTTATTCCATTAGAAAAATAATATCCTAGTTTAATTAGGATATAGAGGGTGACAACCCTAGTTAATGATACTAGGTTTTTTCGTCTCACCTCCTTACATGAGGGATTTTGTGTAACAGCCCGATTTAGGGTTTAGTCAGAATAGTGGTTACGAGACCATAAATCCGAAGTAGAAATATATGCTTTATGGTTTTTATGAGGTCTATGACATGTTTGCATTGTTGTGTGAAAATTTCATGAAGAAATTTTATGATTTAGTGATCAATTTATCTTTTAGGACTAAATTGCAAAAATTGAAAAATATGAGATTCTAGAAGTTTTAAGTATGAGATAGCATTAGAAACATTATTAGAGGTCCTTATTTAGTAATTAGACCATTATATCTCATGATGGACAAAAATGGACATGGAAGGGAAAAATCTCAAGGAAGGGCCTTACGGGCATTTTGGTCATTTAGTTAATAAATTAATAAAAAAGGGAAAATAAGTCAAAATTTGTGTCCATCTTCTTCCCTAAGTGCCGCAAATTGAAGAGAAGACATAGCTAGGGTTTTGTTCATTTTCAATCTCAAAGTAAGTGCATCCTAGCCCCATTTTTAATGTTCTTTACATTTTTGAGATCCCCGTAGCTCGATTTATCTATTTCTAGCTATATTTTAAGCTAGAGTTCATGTTCAAAAACTCACCCATGTATGACATGCATGTATTTTGATGTTTAATGGAGGAATATAGAAGCTTGATGTGTGATGAACATCTTTCTCTAAGTGATTTTTCATGGAAACACCTAAAAAGGACCTATTTGTAAAAGTGATAAAATATGTAGTAAAAATCGATTTTGAAGGAAAATGTGAGCTACTATAAGCTTAAGATAGGTTTGGCTAGGCTTGGGTAACCAAGAAAATGAGTACATCTCATCATACGAGCCTAGGGACCATTTTGCAAATATGCGAAAGTTTAGGGAAAAATTATAATTTTTGCCAAAGTATGATTCATGGGCTGTTTTAGTTAATGTGATAATTAAATAAGCGAAATTTATCATTATAGATCAAGAAACACGAAGTCTGGACTTAAACCGATGAAAGAACAATGTGGTGGACTAAATTGAACAACTACCTATATTTTGGTACCGAGGTAAGTTTGTGTGTAATAAATCAACATTATGTTATTCTGTATTTAAATGCTTGATATTACATGAGATTTATATTTTTTTTATGAAATTGGTTAATGAGGTCTCGATGAATAAAATGATAAAAATTTACTATATCGAAGTCCCGGTTGAACCTTAGGAATAGAAAAAATACCCTTGTCACGACATTAGATTAATAAAGTCCCATATAAGACCGTATCTGGGATATGGCCTCGACACCGAATTGAGATCCCGTGTAAGACCATATCTGGGATATGGCACCGGCATCGAATAGTGATTCCGTGTAAGACCACGTCTGGGACCTGGCTTCGGTATGAAATCGTGTAAGACCATGTCTGGGACATGGCATCGACATGCGATCTCGTGTAAGACCATATCTGGGATATGGCGTCGACATTGATATGAGATCCCGTATAAGACCATATCTGGGATATGGCATCGGCATCGACATGTGATCCCATGTAAGACCATATCTGGGATATGGCATTGGCATCTTACTACGTGTATGATAATTTCCGAGTATTCTTCGATATTCCAAGTGGTTCAACAGGGTAAATAATTAAGGTTTATGTTAAAGATGAGAAAAAAAAAGGGCTAAAGTTGTGTGATGGAGTGATACAGGTACTTATGCGAAACTCACGAGAAATGAGTCCGGTATGTGATATGTGGTTGGTAAGAGTGATCATGAGTAAGCCATGTCAATGTTGCTTGAAAATTTTGTGTTAATTCATGACGTATATGTGGATGTTATTACAAGATTTTATGTTGTTATCTATTACATGCAAACTTACTAAGCTTATTGCTTACTCCCTCTCTTTTCCCTTTTCTTGTAGAATCGCCAAGCTAGCTAGGGGATCGAAGGACGTCGGAGCTCGATTCACACTATCAAGCTATTCTTTTGGGTATAGTAAAGTTTGATTATTTTGGGTATGGCATGTATAGGAACTTGGTCATTTTGTGATATGTCATATTGGTTAGCCAATGTGTTGGCTTTTAATGTTACTTATTTCATTTTGTAAATGGCTATTGGAATTGGCCAATACTAGTTAAGTTATATCTGTTAAATGATGATGAAATTCATGAAGTGCAAGCTTGCGTAATTGAATGAGTAATGTGTGAAAATAAGGTGTGGATGTCTTGATTGTGGATATTAGAGGTGCATTATTGCTATGCTATGTGTTGCTGGAAATGGTATAAGTGTGGTTGTTTTTTTTTTTTTTCAGGATGGCAAATGGCTTGGTAAGTAGCCTTATATTTGTCCACACGGGTAGACACACGAGCGTGTGTCTAAGCCGTGTGTAACACACGGTTAGCCCCATGGGCGTGTCGATAGGTCGTGTGTCCCCTATATCCAAATTTAATAAAACAGAATGCCCAATAGTAAACACATGGACAGAGACACGGCCGTGTGTCTCAGCCGTGTGAAGGATACGGCCTCAGGACATGGGCGTGTGCCCAGGCCGTGTGAAGTCTGTACATTAATTGCGAGAATTAAATTCGCCACACGGCTTAGCACACGGGCGTGTGACTTAGCCGTGTGACCCTAAATGTCTACTGACGTCATAAACATAATGTCAAGGTTTTCACGCACGGGTTAAGACACGAGCGTGTCATGGCCGTGTGAGGGACACGGGCCATATACACGGGCGTGTGGCCCTATTTTGAGCAAAAAAAATTCTAAGTGCTCGTAAGCTTTCGGTTCAGTCCCGAACCACTCTATATGTATGTTTCCGGTCTCGTAGGCCTATAATAGGGACATTATGAACACGAATGAAAAGTTTTAAGTTGGAATGAAAATTTATGGCCCGATTTTGCATGATTAAGTATGTTAAGTCCGGTAATGCCTCGTATCCGGTTCCGTCGTTGAATACGGGTAAGGGGTGTTACATTTTGGGCCTCTTTCACATCGGGTTCAATTACGAGTACTTCTTGAGGTTTTTTGACCCAGTACTCTGTAATATGATCCACCACATTTCAGTTTTTCTATTTCCCAAAATAAACTTTAATATCTACATATTAAATAAATTTCTAACCCCAATTTTACCCCTAATAAAATTTTGACAATTTTACCCTCGAGAAAAATTTGAGAAAATTCGTTCAATATGTCACAAATCAATATGTTCAATATGACCGAATGATTTATTTTCATTTTCGGGCTTCAACACAGTCCAAAAATATAAATTCATTCTTCCATCATTTTTTAAGTAATCCTATATAGGATTGTAAGTTTCCATTTTTATTTTCATTTCCATTTCCATTTTTGGAAACATACATTCATTTCCAGATGATTCCATTTCTTCATTTCGGAGAAAACCATAATCATTCCTAAATGTTTCCTATTTCTCTTTTTCTATTCATTCCGCTCATTTCTATTCAAACACGCAATTCATTTCTAGTTTCAACGAGTTAGCGGAGAGTCTGTTTGGGCATATGTGGTTGAGGCTAAACTGATTTATAATTAAGTTCTGGCTTTTTGCCTATTAATTATAAATTCATTTAGTCACGAAGTTATTCTATTATAGTATCGTGACTAAGCTCTCCTCAACGACATACCATTACGAAAACAACAACTCAGTGCTCGTCCAATGACCTTGTCATAAGTGTGTTACCCTCATAGGATATCCTTGATCTCTTTGGGATAATATCCATTCTCCCAATATGGTCCTATTTTATCTTAGGATAACCATTACATCTTCCTTCATGAAAAGTCAATCACTATCAAATAGTGATCAAGTCATCCATTACAAAGACGGACGACCTATGGCCACGTTTACTTTTCATCAATCATGTAACGTCAATGAAAGGAAATCATTTATCCATGTTTTGGGCTATGAATTCCATTGTGTGAATGACGCTACATACTACAGAAGTCGTACACCCAATGCACTAACTTTCAGTTCTTTATCTACTTGAACTCAGGCTTTTACTTACATCAAAGTGTAAGAGTCACACATGCATAGTCCTCCATCCATTCAGGATTTAGGTATACCACACTATGAATGTCATAAGTGAATATATCCATAAATAGATTCATTATTTATTCTTTTTGGGTTTAGTTCAATGTACTGTCATTCCAGTCAGTCACATCTATGTCTTTATCTTCTAAGAGTCATCCGCTCTGATGCCTAAGACCAAACATCTCCCTAATTGGACTTGATAGATGACATATTAGTCTTTCAATCGGTTTGCTCATTTCCGATTAGACTAATGACATGTTTAGGTCCGTCTACTAATACAAATTGTCTTTCTGTACTACGATCCAACCCCGTAATACCGCTTAGTATTATTTAAACATTAGAAAACCAATAAGCAACATTTGCTTCCATTTTACTTTGCATGCAAAAACCATGTGAGGACAATATACAAAGTATTAACGTAATTCATGAATAATTTTATTACTTGATCTATTCAAAAAAATTACAAGTGTACTTAGAAGAAAATATTACACTTAGGTCACCAGATCCAACAGTAATACCAATGAGAGGATATCATTTACCATGTCTCGGGTAATGGATTCCACTATTGTGAAGAACACTACATACTATAGAAGTTGTACACCCAATTCACCAACTTTTGATTCCTTATCTATTCGATCTCAGACTTTTACTTACATCAAAGTGTACGAGTCACGCATATATAGTCCGTCATCCACTCAGGATTTAGTTATGTCACACTATGAATGTCACAAGTGAATAAATCCATAAACAGGTTCATGACCTATTCTTCTTTGGTCCAGTCCGATGTACTGTCAGTCCAGTCAATTACATTTATGTCTCTATCTTCTAGGAGTCATCTGCTCCGATGCCTAAGACCAAACATCTCCCAAATTGGACTTTATAGACGACATATTAGTCTTTCAATCGGTTTGCTCATTTTCGATCAGACTAAGGACATGTTTAGGTTTGTTTACTAATACAAGCTATATTTTCGTATTACGATCCAAACACGTAATACCGCTTAGTATTAGTTTAAACATTAGATAACTAATGAGTAACATTTGCTTCCATTTTACTTTGTGTGCAAAAACCATATGAGGATATTATACATAGCATTAATGTAATTCATGAATAATTTTATTAATCAATCTGTTCGAAAAAATTACAAGTGTACATTGACGAAAATACTACACTTAGGGCACCAGATCCAACATCTTTCTTTGGACTAGCATCTAAATCCCAAATGAGTCTTTCTCCTATTTTCTTTCTTCTCCATCATCTGTCGAAAAATTACAAGTGTACATTGATGAAAACTGAGGTACTGTTGCCAGGGCTAAGGAGACATTAACATTCAGGCAAGCCACGATAACAAGGATAAGGTAATAATGTGAGATTTTGCAACCTGCTTCTAGGCGATAAACGATGATATGCTGCTTGCATGAACTAGGAAATATATGAGTAATCTATGCACGAATCTTTTTGTTGAGTTATGACAAGCTGATTACTGTTGTTTTATGATAGATGATAAATAGATGGATGTATTGCATGATAATTGGGGATAAACCTCAATGAGATAGATGAAGTTAGGATGGGAAATGGGGAGTGAACCTGTTAGATGCCGCCACAGGTGAAGCTTCAGGCCTTACGGAGAGAACACTACGGTGTTCGAGCATTAAAGTTAAGTAGTGTAAATGAGGAAATGAGAGGAGGATTTGAGAAATCAGTATTATGAAAGGTATTTCCCGTGATGGCGGTATCGACTAGTCCTTCAGGGTGACACCGTGACGACGGTATATGGTGTAAGACCATAGATGAAAGATGCTATGACAATCTAATATGAGGTACATAGCGTAGGATCTTAGATGAAAAATTCCATGATAGCATGGTACAAGATATAAGGTATATAGTGTAAGACCATAGATGAAAGATTCTATGACAACCATGTATAATGTGTAAGACCATGGATGAAAGACTCTATGGCATTATATGATAGCATGCCAGGATGGAGGATCAGTGTAAGACCATGGATGAAAGACTCCATAGCATCCACAAAATAGATAATTCGTTAGGACAGTAAACACAAAACAACTAGTTCGCCGAGACAGTAAACATGGGGTGGTCCGTCAGGACAAAGGGAATATGTGGTGAGAAAGGTGTAAGACCTTATCTCGACTAAGGCAACCAAATGAGTTTGACGGTAAGCGGGCGCAGATAGTTCGCCAAGACGTTAAACATGGGGATTATGCTGAGTCAGACCATGGTGGCATGACGTTATGATATTAAGGAAATTCTGTTGGGAAGGTAAATGCGGAAGGTCCGCCAAGAATGATACAAAATGGGTAAACAACATGTCAATTGAGTCCGCTAGAGAGGCAACGTATCTTATACAGTTAAGCAGACACGAGTCAAACTCTACTGGCCTAATGTCATGAGTCTTAGGCTAATGGAAGGTCTATTGGAAATCTATAGGGAGAAGAGGCGAAAAAAGGCTGGTTGTTCAAAATAGTTTGTTAGCGAACTATGGGAAATAGAGGTAACAACGAGTGATTAAGCAGAACCGAATAGTAGAGATTCGCAAGTGAAGGTCCGCTAGGGGCGGAATAAGTCCACTAACAACATCACGGAGAACAGTTCGCCAAGAATAGTGGAGAACGAGTAAAAGGTAGGGTTGAGGTACGGCAAAGCTAGGTCTACCCTATTAAGTGACCAATATCATGAAAGAAAGTGCCTGTGTCTCACAATGAGTTTGAGTCAGGGCAGTAAGAAGCTGTAAATGAAATGAAGAGACAACAACATCTCCGGTGAAATCTGTGATATACTAAAAGGAGACAGGAAGTTGAAATCTTTGTCCAAATGATAGGTGCTAAAAGTAACACGTTTTAATCTCATTCTTAATACATTTTTGGGTGATTATTCGATGTTAATGGTGAATTTTATGCTCCTAATCCTTTAAATTCATGTTTTTATACTTAAAAGAGAATTTAGGAGCAAAAAAATAAGCGAAAATAAGAAAATCAAAGCAAGTTACAAGAGCCACACGGACTGGACCATTCCACACGACCGTGTGAGTCACACGGGCTACCACACGGCCATGTAGCAAGCCGTGTTGATTTCGCGAATTGCACTCCAAACAGTGGAAAAATGTAACTTTTAGGGTTTTTCGGGCATCCTGAGACCTATATATGAAAAAAATAAGAAGATAGGAGTGAGCCGTCATAGAATACTCAAGAAAACAACTCGAAAAACACAATTGAAGTGGATTCTGAAGCAGATTTCCATCAAGATTGAAGGTTCCCTTTTGATTTCTTTGGAGATTATTATGAGTTTATTTGTTTCTTGTGGTTATACTGTATTTTGGATGTTTTTAATTGCTAGCATGAACTAATTTTCTAAATACCTAGGGAAGATGAACCCTATGATGAATTATGTCATCTGATTTTTATTTTACGCAATAAATACTTAGATCTTATTCTTAATTTTGTGTGCTTAATTCTTGGTTTAATATTTCTAAACTATTGATCCATGCTTGATGTGCTTAAATCAGAGGAGGAATAAACCCTATGTAAGAGTAGATCTACTGTAATTGAGTGGAGTTGCATGCAATCCTAAAATTAGGACAACATAAATCTATCGGATTAGAGTCAAATCTAATAGGGGAATCTATAGATTGAGTTAATACGATAATAGGGGTTTTAATTAAAAAGAAATTTAAATTAATCAACCTAGAGTCAGTTGCTCTAATTCTTGAAGAGAGATATTAGCATAATTTAGTGATTTCTACGAATCAATATACTAAGTGAAGAAATTACATAATTTAGATTGATAATGTCAAATGAAATCTAGGTGAATTATTTCCTGGGTATTATTTCGCTTCTTGGTTGTTTACTCGATTATGTGCCCATATTGTAGTAAACATGTAACTGGTTTTTATTTATTTGAACGATGAATAAATAAATAAAGTTAATTTTGTATTTTACTATTATGTCTTTTGTATTTATATCTTTTATATTTTGGATGTATAGTGAAATTGTGACAAGCAAATATCAACTCATTGATTGTTTAAAGTTCAAACTGAAGATAAGTGGCATTGTAAAGAACGTTTATATTGCGAGAAAGACAATTTACTTCAGTAGATGATCTAAATGAGTCTATAATCTTGTAAAAGAATTAAAACGAGCATTTGATTCAAATACTGAGAAGGATTATTATGCCGTCTACAATTCCAATTGGAGAGATGGCTAGTCTTGGCTATCGGAGTAGTTGACTCTACGAGTAGAGACATAGATGTATTCATTGGTAGAATGATACATTGGACTGGACCTAAGATGAATTAATTATGAATCCGTTTGTGAATTAATGCACTTGTGACGTTTATTGTGTGATTTACCTAAATTCTGAGTTAGTCACTGACCATGCGTATGCAACTCATGTTCTTTTATATAAATGGAAGCTTATGCTCTAAAGATGATCAAGTCTATAGTCGGTATGTTGGGTACATGACTTGTGTATGGCATGACTTTACTAGCAACATTGGAATTCATAGCTTAATTAAAGAGTTAATGATATCCTTTCATTGGCATTGTGTGGATTGATAAATATGGAACATGGCCACGGGTTGCTTGTTCTCGAACGAGCAATTTATCACAGTCATTTGTTGACAGTGATCATATTAATCATTAAGAAGACACAATGGTGATAATGGGATAAAATAGGATTGTATTGAGTGAACGGATTTAACTCAAATGAATTAAGGATATAATATGAGGGTAACACACACATGACGAAATTATTGGACAAAGCAGTTGGATGAATTGCTTTTTTAAAGAGTATACAATAAGGAGTTTTCAATTATGGTATTTCTTGTGGACTGACTCCATGATTAAGTAATTGTGAATTATCGGAATGATACTTCTGGATATAATTGCAATCACTAGAGCCTAATTGTATATGTCCAATTGGTCCTTCCGCTAACTCAACAAAAGTTCTATCGGACTGCATTTGAATTAGAAGAAAATTCTACGACTTTGGGAATAATTTAATTGAGTCGATTTATTCAATGTTAAATCGAATTCGATGGTCATGAGAATTGTTCAACTAGAGAATTTGATTAAAGAATTTTCTTGAAAAATTAATTTGGAAAATCTAAGCGATTTTTGGAAAATATAATTTTGATCAAGTAAAATTAAATTAATCAAATCAATTAAAATTAATATGATATTTTTGGAAGTTAATTTTCAAGTTAGACAATTTGCCCAATGAGTAATTAAACTTGTAAATTGGACCTAAGATTGTAAATTGAGTCCGGGAGCCCAAAAACGAGATCAAGACCCAAAAACTGGTCGAACTAGGCCCGGTATATGAACCCGGGCCGACAGTCCAACCGATGGCTAGACCGGCCTGGCCGGGTCGTCATTGACCCAGACCTAATTGGAAACAGCCGAACCAGATTGGGGTGTCGTAAGGGTGTCGCACCTACACCACCGGACATGGCAGTGCTGGTGACAGCGATGGTGGCGTCTCGGTGGCCGCCGGCGGTTGGTCATCGGTGGTTGAGCAGTTGAAGTGTTATACTCCTACTGGGACTCTACCAGAGAATTTGATTTCAGATTAATTATTCCAAAAATAATATTATTTTAATAATTTAATATTAATACTTATCTTAATAGTATTTTATTAATTTAATATTAAAGTGATTATTTTAATATTTAATTTAATTTTTGTAGATAAACATGCTATTATTTTAATAAGATTTAATATTAAATTTAATCTAATATTTATATTATATTATATTAATTTTAAATTGATTAAGTTTAATTATAGTTGAACTCTCTAAACTCTCCCTATATAAAGAGCATTGAGTCATTATTTACACACTTGAATTCAGGAGAAAGTTGTAGAGAGAAAATTCTCTGAAGAGATTATTCCAGAAATTTTCTAGAGATATTTTTCTGATTTACAACTTGACCCAAAAGTTTAGAGAAATTTCAAAATTACCCCACTAGTAATTTTTGTGAAAAAATTTCTGATTCGAAGCGAGCCCACACTCGGCAAACATGAGCTTGAGGGTAGCGAAGAAGACTACTAGGTCGAAGCGCTCATCCTAGACTAATCGAAAAGGTACAATTTTGATTAAGTATTTATTACTTTAGATATTACAACTAAGATCTTGTTTTGGAAATAAAATTTAAAACTTTGTTTTTTCCTTAAATTTATTTTTCTGCTGCGTTTTCCAAACCCGTTTTTTCCAACATAGATGCACTCGCCTTAGTCAAATTTTTAATTGGTTTACGACTGCATCACCAAACCTTGATTCTTTTCATTCTCTTGCCAGCTTGTTATATTATGTCATTTGGCAAATTCTCACTAAGTTCGTCGGAACTTATAGATTTTATTGTTTAATCACAGGACAGAGCGTGACAAGAAATTCGAATGGAGGGACCAAGCCAGCCATCGCTCATTCAATATGGCTAGTAGAAGTTGTACGTGTATGTAGAGGGACACCTGCAAAGGCCTTGCCTTGGAGGCTAAGGTAAACATAAGAATTGTAGAATCGTATTCAAACAGTGAAACTGTACACAAAAACTAAGGTAATAGGAAATCATTATGGTCTTTCTTTAGTGTATGATATTAGTGGCAATTAGGCCCATGTTTTCAAGTTGTTCTTACATGTAACTGAATTAATTATGATTATATAGTAAAATGAAACGGGTTCTTGTAGCATCCGGTATCCGAACCCAGTGATCGGGTCGAGTATGGGGTGTTAAGTGTGAGTTTCTCGACGATCCGCTTGACACGTTCCACAACTTGACAATCTACATGGAAAGGGAAACAACAAGTTAAGGGTTAATAAATGCTTAGTAAGTTCATAGGCATTTAAACAACTTACCTCAAATTACAACTTAATTCGATAACATACTAACTTTACGAGTTTGCCAAAATGTGGCAACCACATATCAACAAGGTGAGTATCAACATATATCGGATCATATAGTAATTCAAGGATATAACATCCCCAATCACTTATATCAACATTTATTCAATTCAATCACATTTTCATATCATATTCTATCTATTATAAACAATACATCCAAATTCAATATAATGTCATTCACTATTTCGTTTCATTATTCGAATTCTGAATCAAAATCATTAATTCGTCACATTTTCATATCGGCCCTTCGGGATCGTATAACAATTTCGCATGATCTTTCATAAATCACAATATGCATTTGTATCATCAAATCATATTATCAACTCAATTCGTATATCATTTACCACGTTTACATTTTGTACTCCTATTAACTTGACTCGGACTCGAACAGATACACGGAACCAACCAAACACCAAATTTAGCACCTAGTGCCTTATCGAACAAGTCCGAAGTAAATAAGTTGCGCCCTACGCTCATCGGTATAATCGAAGTATAAATGTGTCCAACATTCACTGACCTGTAGCCGAAATAACTCGAACTCAATCTATCCTATAACATGCCAAACCCGAACAGTTAATAGGGTAATAACCATTCAAGTATCAATTATAGTCAATTCACCATTTATCATATTCAATTCATCAATCAAATGATCAATTCATTCATATAATAACATGAATCATCCTAATTTCAAGCCAATTTCACTAAGTTGCACTATTTTCAATTTTATTAAATTTAATCCTCTATCTCAAAAACTAATCAAATCCATATCAATATGATTCAATCAAGCATAATCAGTCTTCAATTCATATAATATCTCAAATTATATTATTAATCATATTCAATTTATCAGTTCTTTACGATTTAGTCCGTAACTCATCATTTGTACCAAATTGTAAACATTTCAAAATACTACTAAACATACACAAATTCATAAATCAAATATAGAAAAATTTAATAGAATCATACCATATGAAGTTACCTAGTTAAATCAGCAAACAAATTGAACTTCAAGGGCTATTCAATAATTTTGTCTTTTCCCCGATTATTTTCGATTTGGTCCAATTTTCGATCTATATAATAATTCAATTCAATTCAATTTATTAGTTCCAAACATCTTATATTATCCTATTATATGTATATATCAGTTCAATTTCATTTTTAATGCTCCTTGACGTTTTGCATTTTATTTAATTTAGTCCCTAAAACTAAAATTGCTATAACTTTCAAATTTGAGTTTCGATTTTGAAATCGGTCTAAGTTACATCCTTCTAAGACCTCTACTGTCCATAATTACAGAAATTTCATACTAATTTTGAATTATTTACATTTTTTATCCCTATGTTCAAAACTAACAGTTTTCACTTTACAAATTAGTCTTTTTTTTCATATCTAAGCTTGAAATCTAACCATTTAACACAATTTCATCAAAAATCATCAGTGGTAGCTTTTAAAAACTTTAATCATTTTGCAAATTGGCATACAGGTTAGCTAAATCAAACCCCTAAGACCTCAAAAACATAAAAATTACAAAAAAAAAAACTAAATTGAACATACCAATTAGTAGCCAAAAGTTTAAAGATGAGTGAATGTCAATTTTTTTTATCATATTTTTAACTTATATACATTAATTGAAACTAATTAATTATAATTTATTCAATTAAACCTTAATTAACATAATCTAATGACAATTAACTAAATTGATGGATGAAATTTGTCATCCACTACCGTCTGACATTTAGAAAAAAGCTTAATTATTCAATTGGTCCCTCAATTAATTAAGAATCCATGGCGATTAACTTTTACCACTTTTATGATTTAGTCCTTGTACCTTAATTAACTATCAATTCATCAAAATTACTAGACCAAACTTTAATACATTATTATACTAACTTCATAAATATTATTATTTAATATTTATGGACTCGAACATCGAAAATGAAGTTTCGAAACTGCCATTTTTGACACCACTGATTTTCGAGTCATTACAAATGTTATGCTTTGAAAGTGTTAGTATGTGAGTATATTGTGTTTTAAATTTGGTTTTTAAGAGTTTCAGGTCATGATTTTAGTTTGGTAATGTTTAGGGCGAAAATAGGCGAGCTTGGAGGTAATTTTTGGGTCAATACATAGTTATTTTGGTACAAGTGGACAGTTGTTTCGGTATAAGTAAGTCAATAAGCAAAGTCGAATAATAACAAGGACTTATATCGATAAAAGTCCAAGGTTGTATCGATACAACTATGACAAAATATGGTACTTCCCCTATTTTAAGTTGTATTGATCCCCAAAAACTTGTACTCAGTCTCGATTACCTCCGAACACCTAGAAATAATTTTTAATTATTTTTAAATTGATTTTAAAGTCTAACCATTGAAATTAAGCAATTGAAATGGTTTGATATAAATGGATTCATGTTTGATTTTCTTATTGCATTCAAATTTTAAGTTAGTTGAGTTAACTTCGGCTACGAATGTGATGTCTCGCATTCGAACCTGACGACCAAGTCAAGTATGAGGTATCAGGCTTTTTTACCTGTATAATGCAAATAAAAAAAAATAAATACTGAAATAGTATGCCAATATTATTATTTACCAAAATGGTATGTTTGAAACAATAACAAGGGGTGGAGGGAGAGAGATGGGCGGCACCCATGATTTTTCTGACACACTCAGTGAATTATCATTACAAAATGATGTGTGTTTAAAAAAAAATATTTTTTAAGGGTGGAGGGGGAGATATGGGCGGCACCAGTCTGATGCAAAAATACAGTCTGACTGGTGGAGGATGAGAGAGAGGCGGCACCAGATTGAAATGTAATAACCTAAAATATTTGAAGACCTAATATGTAAATTTGTTATTTTAATTGACTGCTAAAAAACCTTTTAGGGTGCCGCTTGATAGTGTGGAGGCACCAAACTTCAAAAAGGTTAAATTGCTTTATAAGTCCTTCTTATTTACAGTTTTATTTTATTCTCTTTCAACACAAAAAAATAAAATAAAATAAAGAGACTTATTACCAATTAGCTCAAAAAGTTTTTTCTACCAAATTTTTTTTTTAAATCCGATTCCATCTGGAAATAAATTTTATTTATTTTTCGAAAAATAATTTTTTTGTTAAAATAAATATTTTTTGTTAAAATTATTTTATTCCACTGTTCAAATATTTTTTTTGTAAATTATTATATGAAATACCGGACAGTCTAAATTTAGCAACACTCTTCCCCCATGATCTATTTCGGGAAAAAGGATAATATGCAACTTCGAGCTGTCAATTATATCCTTTATGGAAATGGTAAACCAACTCAGAGAATATCTGACACAAGTATTCAACTAGTTCAGACTTGTATAGTGTTGAGGTGGGACCAAGACAACAAAAGTTCTTCCACCGAAAAGGTCTGTGCTTCCTTTGTTGAAGTAAGGACAAATGGTCTGATTCAAGATTTCCTAAGAATCGACTTAGTGAAATATCATATATTTATATATAAAAAAAGAAATGATTCGTCAGGTTCAAGATTGATTTCTGATAATAGGTCAGATTGTACCAATAAAAATCCGTTTTATTCCAACGCAAGGATTCAACAATCGTTTAGCCAAAATCACAGAACTATTCATACGCTCTTGAACAGAAATAAGGAATCCTAATCTTTGATAATTTTGTCTTCATCTAATTGTTTTCGCATAAGCCCATTCAACGATGTAAAATATCACAATGTGATAAAACAATCAATTAAAAAATATCCTCTAATTCCAAGTAAGAATTTATTATTTTATTTTATTCCAACAATTATTTGAATAAAAAATATTTTTCGAATAATAAATAAAATTTATTTCCAGCTGGAATCAGATTTTTTACAAAAATACTTTTTGGTAGAAATTTTTTTTGAGCTAATTGGTAATAAGTCTCTCTATTTTTTGTGTTGAAAGAGAAAAAAAAGAAAATAATAAATAAGAAGGGCTCATAAAGCAATTTAACCTTTTGAAGTTTGATGCCGCCACACTCTAGCCCTAAAAGCTTTTTTTTACAAGTCAATTAAAATAGAAAATTTACATATTAAGTCCCTAAATATTTTAGATAATTACATTTCAATCCGGTGCCGCCTTCTCTCATCCTCCACCATCTCTCCCCTTCTACCCTTAAAAAATATATATTTTTTAAACACACATCATTTTATAATAACGATTCAATAAGTATGTCAGACAAATCATAGATGCCGTTATCTCTCTCCCTCCACCCCTTGTTATTGTTTCAAACATACCATTTTGATAAATAATAACATTGGCATACCATTTCAGTTTCAGTATTTAATTTTTTTATTTACATTATACAGATTAAAAAGCCGAGGTGTCACAAGTGAAGAAACCCCTGGAGTAATTGGGTGTTTCTTTTGTTCATCGTGAATCTCATCATCCTTGCTCCCCTTCCGGTCTACTTCCATGGAGTACTTTGCCGAGGGAGACGGATTATCATGTTGTTGGAGTGGTTGGTTGATTAAGAAAGAATTTCCCAAGGGTAGGGGCGTCGTTTTATTTTGCTTGTTTAATACCTTTAAAGGAGTACTTGAAGTTTGTCCGAAACAAAATCTTGGAAAAAATAATCTAGTAAATTAAACATCTTTCTCCACTTTCTCTTTTCCCAAAGCTTGAGCATATTTCAAGTTTTCTTTACCAGCTAAAGGGTTGCCGCTCCTCTGAATATCCATGCTAGGTTGAGATTTCTTTGCCAATTCCTTGTTTTTGGATAGTCTCAGCCTTCTTATTGTATGAGATTGGCATTTGCCCTTTGGGTGTAAGAGTTTTCTCCACTTCTTTTTCTTTGCTCTGGCTTCCCAAAAATATGAAAAGTTTTTACCTATTACTTCTCTTTTATATTTCCTATGGGTTTTGGAGCCTGTTGACTGTTCTCTTCCACTTTTTCCTTTTCCTGAGACTTCAATTTCTTCGTATCTTTCTCTTGTTCGTTTGTTCCTTTGGGCTTAGGTTTCTTTCTTTGGACTAGCATCTAGGGCCTAAAGGTGTCTTTCTCCAATTCTTCTTTCTTCTCCACAAACCCGCCATCGTCAAAGGAATTTGGTGTACGTTGCAGATTGATGGAAGCCGTTGCTGGAGCAGATCCTTTTGTCGTCATTTTCATCGAACATGAGTCAATTTTGTAACCGATTAAACCACAATTGAAACACAAAAGATCAAGACACTCATTACAGTAGCTTCCTTCCTTCCATCCATCCACTAAAATCGAACTTTAAGAGGTGTACTTGGATACATAAGCGAACAAACTTACCTCATTCGCTATTCATGGTGACATCGTCAATTTGTAGCAGCCCACCAAGGCTCCTTCTTATCTTTCCTAGTATTCTCGGGTCATTCCGGGAGTCGAATCCAAACTGCCACAGAGCCGAAGGTCGCTTCAGAGGCCCTAAATTTTGGGGTCCATCTTCGTATGGTACGCACGGGCCAACATTTATCACATTATCGAAGTCTTCTCTAATCCCTAGCTTAACCAGGAAAAAATCATATCCCAGATCAATTAGTTCCATTTCTCCTCTAAGGCTCCATAGTTGGAATAGTTTGAAGCCGATAGTTTTCCTAAATACCTTGATAATTAAAGTATTTCTCCATCGACCCTTTATGGCTTCCTTTTATTCTTTGGAGAGATTAACCTTTATGATTCTATTCTTGTCCTCTGTGTTGTTCACTCTATTCCTAGCAGTTGACTAGGGCTCTCCACAGACTCTGTCCCAAGGAGTGAGTGTTTTTAGGAGACCAACTTCCTGCAGTTCCCGTCTTTGGATGACTTCTTTTTCTTCTCTAGAGAGAATATCCATCCTTTTTGTTTCTTTTACACTTTCTTTTTATGATATTATTCTGATCATACCTACTTAAAATTAACTCAACATCATTTAAAACCTGATTTAATATATAAAATTCTGAGATAACGAAAGAATTATGCATATATTATCTATCTTGAACTTTTAAAATCGAAATCAAAGTGCATTTCGATATTAAAAGACAACTCTTTCATTGAGAAAATGTCTAGATCACCTCCAAAAATGAGTTGCAAGTAAACTGATGTTTAAGGCTTGGAAAACATCAATATGCTCTTCTTGAGTGATATCCTCCAATCACAAGAGATTTTTCTATTTGAATGTCTTGAAAATTCGTCTTGTAGATAGATGTTGAGTTGCTTCGATCTTAGCCTTGTAACTGGTTCTTAAGAAAACTTGGGCTTGAATCCTTTGAGTCCATTGTGCACACATCAGATTTTTAATGCGAAACTTAAACAATCTATTGAAATAATATCTTAACTAATTTATGATTTTTATTTCACATGAGATACAAGTAATTTTATTAAAAATTGATAAAAAAAAAGAGAGAGGCTATTATAGAAAACAAATTTAATAAAGTGTGTACTTCATAATATATGATTGTTATTGTTATAGATGGAAAACTACTATATAGAATAAAAATAAAACATAAAAGTTTGATTCTACAATAAATTTGATTATTTTAATAAAATGTTATTATAGAAAAATCTAACTATATTAAAATATAACCAAACAAGTTTAAATATTACATTTTGGAGCAGCTTCTTTTTTTTTTTTAAATAAAACTAACTCAAAAAAAAATAATTAATTACGTAAATGACTTTTTTTATAAAATACGCAAATAACCTAAAATCTACACTAAAAGATGGTGGAGCTAAAGTGTTTGACGCCACCAACATGTCACGTCAATAATCGGGATAAAAAAATCAATTTTTTTGGTGGAGCCATGTAGAATGGCGCCACCTGTATAAATATTAGGGAAATACTGTGATTTTTGAAAAAAGTTAGAGGGGCTTTAAACAAATTTTCTTTTTTCTGATGGAGCCAAATAATTTGACGCCACCAGATTTCAATGCCCCTGCTGCATTTTGTCATTTTTCTGTTTTTTTTTATTTGTTTCTTTTGTTATTTTTCTGTTTTTTATTTGTTTTTCTTTATTTCTTTATTATTTGTTTTATAATATTTTACTTACATTTTTTTGGTGGAGCCATTCCAAATGGTACCACCAGTATATTTTTTAATTTATTTTTTATATTTAAAATTTTAAAAAATAATATTTTATTTGGTAGAGTCATTCTATTTGGCGTGACCAAATTTGTATATATAATCCTCTCAATGACACATGAATCTAAGTTGAAAGAAAAAAAAATACTTATACTTTGTTAGAGGATGAATGGGAGAGATATGAGAAGCCTTTTTTTTTTTTTTTATGTATTTGTGTTTTTTTTTTTAAATTTGAAGGTATGTTTTTGTTTAACGATAATCTAGTAGAGATTTGACACCGGTAAATTTAATGGTTATTTTCGGATGCTAATTATTTATTTGGTAACGGGTTCAAATTGGTTATGTAAGTGTTTCCGTTGGTTGTGGTAGGATGATAACGAGTTCAAATTGGTCATGCAACCAACGGGTGGATTATTTGAGATTCCCTAGGTCAATGGGAAGTTTAAAGGTTAAAAGGAATCCAAATCGAACCACACGGGTGAGATCATCAATATCGGCAGCATTTGAACTACAATTTAATAACACCGAGAAAGTCACTTTTGTTACGATTAAACGATTTATTTTTCAATTTGTAAGATAGAATGATGTCAGTTTTGAACAAAATCATTTAATTATGTTTTGTTTATAAGACACAATATTGTCGGTCTTGAAAAAAATCATTTATTTATTTTTAGTATTGAGAAAGTTGTTCGTGTTGTAAATGATATATTGTAAGTTACGTGAAACTATTTAGAATGTTTGAAATGTAAAATTATATTTTGTAAAATATGTTTTTTGAATAATGTAAATTGATAGTTATTTTACGAAATATAATTTTCATGTAAATAATTTATGTAATGTGAAATCAAGAAAATTAAAGGGACATTTTTAATAGAAATAAAAAAAGAAGTACCAAAAAATAAAAAAAAATTTAAAAAAAAGAAAAAAAAGTGAAAGTTGAATTGATTGGAAAAAAGGGATTTATTTGTTAAAAAAACTATGACTTTTTTTAAATATATATTAAATAATTAAAAATGCATATCATGACTGATCATATCGTGTCAGTGACGTCAATTATGTGACTGGTTAATAGATTTATAATGTTAAAAGTTATTAATTTAAAAAATAAATAAATAAATAGAAGGGGAGAAGAAGAATCAACTTCTCTATTTAAGAAGGTAGGGTTTTGGTCCCCTTCACATATTTTGTATTTTGTAAAAGAAGAGAAGGAAGAAAAGAGCAAAAAAAAACTCTTAAGTTTTTTATAGTTTGTATTTTGTATTTTATAGTTATTGTAATATAATAATTAATTATATTTAAATTTATGTAATTTTTTTAAAAATTATGTAGATATCAAAATATATTATTTAGTAAATATGGATCACACTTCATCGAGGATCAACGAAACAGTAAAATTAATTATAAATTAAATAAAAAATTTTTGTTTTAGTTTCTTGTTTTTCTTGCTCAGCGCGACTTTGCTCAACGTGTTTTGATTGCATGAAACTGATATCTATTTGGTGGTTATTAACCCTTTTTAACTCCTTTTTGTATGAAACTGATCTTTACGTGTTAATAATATTTTTTTTAATTTATGTCACATTCACAAATTTATATATTAATTATTTTAATATGACGACCTTCCTGCTTAATTTTGCATTGTTGCTGTGCTTGGTTCCATTTGTGGGGTACAAAAAAGTTACATTTGTCTTCCAGTAATTTAACACCACCTAAATAAAAATTAAAAATCGCATTCACACAAGGAAACTATGAATATATATTAATTTGGTTTCAACTAATCTATATATATGATATTATAAGTGTTCAAATCAGATTGAATTAAGCTCGGAATTATTAGAGTTACGATTAAATTTATCTTTAACGAGTGAATATATTTTTTTATAAAAATTCTCGTATGTAAGAGAAATTTTTGAATTTGAATATGCCTGATTTATATTATATGTAAAACTCTATGTATTATTATAGATATCGATTCAATAAAAATAAGTTTTTTTTTTTATTTTTATATTTACCCATACTATCTATGTTTTTTTAGGATAAATATTCGTTTTATTATTAATATATTATTACTAATTTAATTTAATGACTACGTGGGTATAATATTTGTTTTCTCAAGTTTTCAGTTTTAGTCTTTAATATATAATTTTATGTTTATCTTATTTTTATAAAAAAAATTAGCATATAAGATGAATACCGAGTTTTGAATTCACGATTTCATTTACCCTTTGAGTTACAAAGTTCAAAAAATATAAGCAAAGTTGGACCAAAAATTAGTATGTGTAGCAGAAGTGGAAAACACATTCCAATAAAAGATTCCCACGTATAAACATTTTGAGGGCAAACATCTGGTTCCTGGCGCCGCACCGTTTACATAAACCTCGAGGGTTTTACCATTGCAAAGAATAATAATTTCAAAGGAATACAAGAGAACCAATCTCTGAGTCCCATAAACAAAAGGGTAAGCTTCATAAAAGCACTAAACTTATTTTTAAATTTTGATCTGCTCTTTTGGCTGTTCATTCCTTTTCTTTTCAAAGGGTTTCGTTTCGTTACAGTATAGTTAAAATCATCTTTTATTTTTGTTTTCTACTTTCTTATAGTACCAGATTATCGTTTAGGTTTTCATATTAACATGTAATGATTTGCTTCCTTTGTTTTTGTTTTAGTTGCTTGAGTTAAGATCAGTGGAAGTTAGGGTTTCTGGGGATGATTGAGAATGGAGGTTTTTTTGGCATTTAAGCTTGCAAGAAATAAAAAGAGTTTATTTTTGTAAAAAAATCAAAATTTGGGCCATTTTGGGGGTTGGGTTTTAAAGTCTAAAGCACAATGGTAAGTAAACTTTATATCTTGTAAATGGGTTGCTCTGTTTTTGAGTTCAGAAGTCATAAATAAACATAAGACTGATTGTTGAAGAAAGGCCTTTTTTCTGCACTTTCTTTCTTTAAATATTGCGGATTTTATTTGTGAAGTTATTTGTCTCTGTTTTGTTATTAAATCCATTGTTATACCACAATTTAATTCTTCTATCAATTTCGCCGGTTAATCTAAACTTCAATTGTTTTTTGTTCTGTTAAGGTTGTAGCGATGGCTTTCTTAAGTAAAATCGGGGGTATACTTAAGCAGACTGCAAGTATGCAGCTCAATGCTCGGTTGTCCGAGTCAAGACCAGGCCTCTTTCAAGTGTTCAGAAGCATGTCCAGCGCCCCGAGCTCGAAACTTTTTGTAGGAGGTGCGCTTAAACTTTGTTTTCCACTTTAATATCAAACCATTTTCCCATCCCCATTTTCATAGGGTTTCTTGTAATTTCTTTCTTGCAGGTATCTCATTCCAAACGGATGACCAAAGTCTAAAAGAAGCATTTAGCAAATACGGTGAAGTTGTTGAAGGTATGCTACTGCAAACAAATTCCTGAATTCAATTTGCAAGTTCATAATGAAGATGAATTGGGAAGTCTTGAAATGCTTGAACCTTCTTCTCTACATATTAAACGAACTGTCATATTGGTTTTATATATGTAGCGTGTGCTGATTAAATTTTATACTGTAGCAAGAGTTATTGTGGATCGAGAAACAGGAAGGTCGAGAGGATTTGGATTTATCACTTACACCAGCACCAAGGATGCTTCCAGTGCACTACAGGCTTTGGATGGACAGGTGATATAAGTATTCAGTTTTTTCCGGAATTACTTGTAACATCGACAGAGTTGCCTGGTGTTTCAATAAACCCTATAGAATCCTGATTTGTTTTACAATGAAGAAGCTGATTGTATCAAGCATCTATTCAATAGCTATGAAATTGGTTGGAGTGCATTAATTCATTACCTAAATGTAAAGGGTAAAATGAATCGAAATTAGTTGCATTTTCAAATTGTCTAGGGTCTTTTGTTCTTTTCATGGTCGTGGAAGGTCTGTGAATGTTTTTGCATTGTGCTGGCAAAGTGCTTCTAGTCTTCTTTCAGATAGGGTGGAGATATACCTCTTGTGCAGACTTATAGATTCAGATTTATTGCATCTAAATTTTATCTATATGTTGAATCTATGTTACTTGATGTGGGTGTGTTGGACATGGTACGTGCCGGACGTAGATACATTCATTTTTTTTCTAAGATCTTCATGTATTTGGAGGGTCCTTGAAGAATTATTATCCCCATCTCTTTGTCCAAGCATGTGTCAAACATGGGTGCCAAACACGGGTACTTCAATAAAAATGAATAGTCAGAGTAACATGGCAAACTAGTGTGCCCTTGCTATCTTATTTGGTTCACTTTCACATATGCAAGTAACATAAAAATTCTCAAATCCTTTTCTATCAGATCAGGTCCATTCCATTCCTTTGCTTTATCCCATTTCAGTACAAGTTTCACATTAAATTTACCCACTTCTCAACTTATGAATATTTTTCTTTACTTGAAAATTAAGTTATTTAGGCCTTAATTTGAACATGTATGTTTAACTATAGATATCATTGCTTGGTTTTTTTTTTTTTTTTTTTTTTTTTTTTGAGTTAATCTGTCTGGTTTTGTCTGTCTGAATTCTTGTTGCAGATTCTACATGGCCGTCAAGTAAGAGTAGACTATGCAAATGACAGACCTCGTCGTAACTTTGGAGGTGCTGGCGGCTATGGTGGTGGTGGTGGCTATGGGGGTGGTAACTATGGAGGTGGCGGCTATGGCCGAAATGATGGAGGTAACATTGGATACGGTAACAGTGATAACTATGCAGGCCAAGGAAGCTATGGTGGGGATAACTATGGCACTGGTGGTGGTGTTGGCTATGGAAGTAACTTGGGTCAATCCACCAATTACGACAATGGGAGTTTCGATGTTGCTGGTGGTGGCAGTGGCAGTGATGGTTTTGCAGCTGGTGGTGAAAATGTGGGATTTGGTGGTGGTGATCAACTCGGTAGTGCCGAAGATAGCTACAAAGAGGAAACCGCAGGTTTTGGCCTAAACGATCCACCGAGTGACAACTTCCGGGATGAGGAGGAGGACAGGAATGGTGACTTGTCCAAAAGGGTATGAAATAACTCATTTTAATTTGATTTAGGGATAATAGTTGGATTGTTTTGGTTTAAGTTCTCAAACACTCTCTCTTAACTAATTGTTATGTGTTAGTGATTCATGCGCCTCTAGTCGCTGTAAAACCTTTTGAGTGTTTCTGATGGAGAAAACTGAATATTCAAAATTGAAGTGCCTAAAGTCATTTGGCAAATGGGGTATTTTTGTTGCGTCTGTATTATTATATTATCGTAATGAGTAGGTTTGTGACTGTTTTGGTTTCATTTTTCAATCTACAAATTACATGCATCAGTTGCTTCTCTAATGTGATTGTTATTCAAATAGATATTTGTCCATTTCAAATAAATATTTAGTTGGATAGTTGTGTTTATATGCACATAAATGGAATTTCTTGAAATTCATTTATATATATTATTGCAAATCCCTTAATGTTCTTGTTATACATTATTTAGTGAATTACTTTGTGTTAGTGCAAAACACATCTTTGCCAACTTTGCATTTAGATATGGTATTATTTGTGTTGTGATCTTTGTTGCATTTGGTTATATAACTAGAATTCGGAGTTATTCATGATACATTATGTAAATGCTACAACAAATTAAACTATCATATTTTTTTTTTAATCCATATTAAAAAGGTTAAATAAAATTATAGTCATATAAGTTTCACTACTTTGAAAATCTTATTTAGAGATGATATAAATCATGTATCATACGTATGATTAATTTTCTATTCCAGGTAAAATAGTAGACAACACCAGTTTATATAAATAAGATTATTGTTCAAGCATGATCAATTTTTTAGTGAAATTATGTAACGTGATAATCTGTTTTGAAATCCAAATCCATGTTCACATGATTTTTTTATGATTGAAAAATGGACCAAATTTTAAGCTATTTAATCCACATCAATGAAGGAAATTCCAAGTATCACTAATATTAAACAAAAATAAAATTTCCGAATTCATAAATAAATACACCACAAGCACCTCTATGTTCTGATGTACATAAATTATTCTATAAAATATAACAGTAAACTTTTTGCACCAAAATTGACTCAATACTTAGTCAACCACTTTTGTAAATGATTGTATCATCAAACTTTTGTTTGTTATACCAATTATAGGGAGGACGACGGAGGGGTAAAGTTTTACAAAATGTAAACTAGTAGATTTTACAAAGGAGAGAAAAGAAAAATTTTGAAAAGTAACTTGAAGGAGAACTTTGAGTCAAATTTTTATGTAAACCTTGAATGCCCCTTTTAGGCGTCTTATAGGAGAAATTTATAACTCTTGTTTAATTGAATTTAAATCCCGCATAGTTTCCTAATAAGGATGGTATCTCATCTTTGATTGATGATATTTTTCTCTTATTGTGGTTACTTCCACGTTTTTTTTTGTCTGGACCACATAACTTCCTTTTTTTGTCTTTTTTCTTGGTTAGCTTCCTCTGTCTATGCTATCCTTTTTGGATATTGTCCATATTCATTTCTTCAATTTCATCTAGATTTAATGAATCAATTGACAATCTTAGTGACTTCCAACTTTCGCATTTATTTTTAATGTCTTCAATTATGTGGGAAGGAAAATCATCAATCTCCATTTTAGCCATCTTTTTTAATAGTTGAACGAATTCTTTATTTTTATCATCCTTCAATATCTAGCTCTAGCATCGTATGCCAGTATTCTTCGACCATCAGTCCAAAAGCAATTAAAATCTTGTTGAAGTATATATTGGGCTTTGACCATTAAATCTATTCTTGCTTGGATTTGATAATAACAAAATTAGTATAACACTTGTCAATATATTTTGTCAAGTGCTCTTTCTCCTTTGTAGCTACAGATAGGTTGCTTTCTTCGAGCATTTTTGAAATAGTCCAAATTTGATATGATTGATAAAATTTTTCTTTCAGTTATATCAATAAGGTTACTGATTTCAAGATGAAAGTAGTAAAAGAAATCATCTTCATACGTAATAACATAGATTTAATAAATGCTGTAAATATTTTAATAAATGAAAAGAAAAATTTTGAACTGTTATTTCTTGAACAAAATCCCATTTAACATAACTTATATCAAATGGTTCATGATCGAGTCTAAATTTTATAGTAGGAAAATTTTCTTCTAAATGATTTGTAAAAACATAAGCTTATTGTAAACTCTGACTTATATAGAGTTTTTTTTTTTGACACCTTTTTATTTAATAAATAATGTTAATCCCAAGTATTTGATAGTTAATTGGGTGAATTTTGTTCATATTATGACAACAGACATGGTTTAATAAAATATGCAAATTTGTGCATAAATTAATTATTTCACATTACATATTAATGTGCTATATTTAATTATGCAGTGGGACCATGAAGTTGATATGATGAGAAGCTCATTATAATTTTTTGCATGGACATGAGCTATTCTACCCTAGTTGGACGACAAAAGCATGCAATTTGGGTCATGAAGATATTACATTGACTCGATTAAAAATGGTATCCCATGATGGACAAGTCTGACAACTTAATGGGTCACAAAACCGTCCAAACAAGGGGAAGAGAAGCCCAATTCGGCAAGGGTACTTGAGCAACAAAAAAAAAAATCAGCTTTTGGGATAATTAATCGGAGGTCCCCACACTTGGAAAACAATTGAAAATCAGCACACCAACTTTGCCCAAGAAACCGTCCACCCCTTGCTTGATTCATGCACCCTTGCTTGATTCATACATGCAATCAAGCATAAATCAAGCAACCAACAACTTCCCCTCTCCACAAATTATGGTCGGCCAAGGGTGAGAGAAAATTAAGGGATCATTGATGCTATTTTTAGTAAACCTATGAGCCATCCTTCAAGTATAAATAGAACCTTCATTTCACTCATCAAATCATCCCTTAATCATCCCCCACTTAACATTCATCCTTCATTTCGTCTCATAATTCACTAACTTCTCATTCATAAACTTTCCATTTCCCCCTTTATTTAGTTAGCAATTCCTTGAGAAAATTCTCTCTTGACTAGCTACCTTGAGGAGCATCTTGCGAAGGAGCAACTACGAAGATCGGAGGAAGCCACCACGATCAAATCTGGAGGATTGCTGAAATTATTTTAAGTGTTTTCTTCTTTAATCTTTATTGTTCTTCTTCTTATTCAACATGTTTGCAATTTGCTTTAAAGTTTTTCCATTAATAATGGTAGCTTAATTTTGTTTAGCTAGAATGATTGCATCAATTCAATAAAGTTATTTAAATCATGTTATGATGTTCTGTGCCTCAGTCGATCATGTTTTCAATTAAACTCAAGCATGTATTTCATTCATACGTGATTGAATACATTAGAATTAGTTGAGCGATCCTAACCAGAAGACGACTAATGGACATGTAACAGCCCATTTTTAGTCAAATCAGAATAGTGGTTTTGGGACCACAAATATGAGGTCAAAATATTTATTTTATTATTATTTTAATGTCTATGGCATGAAAATATGATTGTGTGAAAGTTTTGTTTAAAAATTTTATCGTTTGGTTGGTCAATTTGATAAAAAGGACTAAATCGCGTAAAATATAAAAGTAGTGTTCTATTAGTTAAAGGTGTTTAAAAGCTATGGAACCTTATAGTAAATGTCCTTAAGTGGTAATTAACCCATTTGAGAGTTAGTGGATGATAGTGGCATGGCAATTGGTGTAATTATAAAATGTTTTAAAGGTTAAATAAGTAAATTAGTTAATAAAGATTAATTTAAACAAAACAAATTCATAAATTTTGTTCATCTTCATGCTAATAGCCGAATTTAACAAAGGAGAAAACCATTCTTAGGGCTTGAAGCATTCGGCCAACTCCTAGCTCAATTGTAAGTTCGTTTTCGTCCCGTTTTTAATGATTTCTATGTTTTTGAGATCGTTGCAGCTAGTACTAGCTAGCACAGGGACTAATTTGCAAAGCTGTTAAAGATTTTGAATGTTGCCATTGATGAATATGTATGATTTTTGATGATTGATGATAGATTTTGAATGTTTGTTAATAATTAAACAAGTTTTGTAAAGTGATTTTGAGTAAAAATGCAAAATAGGGATTTATTTGTGAAAATGTGAAAATGTGTGGTTAAATGTGTGAATAAATGAAAATATGGGCTGTTAGGGGCATAATAGTAATTTGGCTAGCATGGGTTTATTGTGAATTTCATGAATTTGTGATTTTGTGTAATAATGACTAAATTGTAAAAATGTGAAAGTTTAGGGGCTAACACATTTTGGATTGAATTGAATAAATAGAGGAATAAATAAGCTGATTTTGATTACTTATAGATCAAGAAAAGAGGAATTTGGACTTAGATCGGGGAAAAAGCAAAATAATTGAATAGTCGGTCCGTTTCGTCATTTCCGTACACGAGGTAAGTTCGTATAATTGAACTTAAATGTGTATTTATTAATTGAAGGATGGTAATGTGATTGTATTTATCTTATTGGTTAAATTTGGAAGATTTTGAATTAAATGTACGGTTCAAGTAAGAAGAATTGCTAAATAAGACCATAGCTGGGCCATGGCAAATCAGAAAATAAGACCATAACCGGGTTATGGCATGTGAATGTAAGACCAAGGCAGGGCCATGGCAATGTATGTGTAAGACCATAGTTGGAATATGGCATCGGAAAATCAATGTACTCGTACCGTAAGCATTTATAAACTCGGATGATTTTGATAAGTGAATTGGTGAGAAATAGATACGTCTCGGTACAAGTATGTATGGAAAACTATTCAAATAACGAGCTAATGGAAGTTGAGAAATTTATGTTAACTTAGTGATTGATGCATTAATGCAATTTATGTTATCTATTTAGAAATGTTAATGAATGATGAGATTATTTCATTTTACATACGAACTTACTAAGCTTTATAGCTTACTTTGTTTATTTTTCTATGTTTTATAGTATTTCGAAGCTAGCTCGGATCCGGGGATCGTCAGAGACTTCATTGCACTATCGAACATCTATTTTGGTACTTTTGAAGTTATGTATATATGGTATATGGCATGTATAGGCTTGAGTCATTTTGGTATGTTTGATGAACATGTATTTTGGCCATTTGAGTTGGCTTATGATGATGAATTTGATGATGTTTATAAATGTGTAAATGATTCTATTTTAAGTTTAGTAATTGACCTATATTGTGTGATTGAGGTTGAATTTATAATGCTTAATGATATTAGGTAATTTGATTGCTAAAAGGGTTGATAATTTGAGAAGTTATGTGCTTGTGAATTGGTGAATGATAATGCATGTTTGGAATGGTTTAGTAAATTGAATTGTATATGTGAATTAGGTATGTAGTTAGATGGCAAATTGTGACATATTTGTGACTTGTATGGTTGGTAATGAAATAGTATGAATTGAATATTGGTTGATGATATTTGACTGCTTATTTGTGTCTTGAAATGGAACTATTTGAGCTTGTATAGGTATGTGCAAAATGGGTGGCAAAATGGCTTGGTAAATAGCCTATTTTGTCCACACGGGCGTGTGTCTCAGCCGTGTGTGACATATGGTCATGTTACACAACCGTGTGTCCCCTGGTGTTGAATTTGAAAACAAGTCAGTATGCTCCACACGGCCACACACACGGGCGTGTGACTTGGCCGTGTGGCATAAGCCAGTATACCCTACAGGTTTGACACGGTAACACACGGCCTGGCACACGGGCGTGTGAGGCCACTTCAAATGGTACACGGGCTAGACACACGAGCGTGTGGTTGGCCTTGTGACCCAAGTCAGTAAGCTCATTTGTTTGGACATGGGGTAGGACACGGGCTAGGACACAGCCATGTGCTCCCATTTCGAATATCCACACGGCCTGTGGCACGGGCGTGTCTCTCACACGGCCTAGCCACACGGGCGTGTCCCCTATTTTGAGAAAAACTTTCAAAGTTTCGTGAAAGTTTCTTGAGTTATCGATTTAGTCTCGTACCACTCTCAAAACATGTTTAGGGCCTCGTAGGCTCGTACAAGGGACAAATTGATTGAGATTGAATGATGAATGCTTGAATTGAGAAAATGTATGCTAAATGGATGTTTAATTATTTTGTAAGTCTGGTAATGCTCCGTAACCCTATTCCGGCATTGAATACGGGTGAGGGGTATTATATTTATTGGTATCAGAGCTACGATTTAGTCGATTCTAGGACTAACGTAGCGTGTGTGAGAGTCTAGCTATACATGCCATATATAACCTGTGATAGTGTGATGATTCCTGACATTATACACTATGTTTTTTTATAGTAATGGATCCCGAACGAGCTGTAGCTGATGAGGTTGAAAGTAATGTGCAGCTCTCGCTCAAGGGACAACGCTGTAGCACCCCCTAACCCGTATCCATCGCCGGATAAGGGTTACGAGGCGTGAATCAACAAATCCCAAGTCAACTTATATATATAAATTTTAATGCGCTAATAAATATACCATAACTAATATCATTTACCACATTTGGTACGAATTTCATTCAATTAACTAAAGTACTATTCAATTGAGCATTTTCGCACACTATAGCTAAGTATATAAATATATAACCGAAACATTACTAATTAAAATTCACACCTAGATCAAAACCATACTAGTGGTTGAAAACTTTTATTCACTCATTCACACGCATGTATCATAATTATCAATAACTGACTTATCCAATAATTATAGGTAATAAGTATAACATCAATCAATCTTTAAAATTTTACTACATGATTCATTTCAGATATCTACAAGCCTTCGGATATCACTCATGCACATTATATATATAATGTCGAAGAACGACTTTCAAATTTGCTTATGACAAAGACCGAACCTACATGATTAGTAGAGCTAATATCGAACACATTTTTAAAACATCATTAACATAGAAACATTGCCATTTTCACATGGCATTTATAAACATATCGATTATAAAAGACTTAAGAGAGTGATATAGCCTATACATGCCATAATAGTCATAGTTTACTACTTCAAAAGGGTACCAAAAATAAGTGATAGTGCGGTGAGCTTCTGAAGTGATCCCCGAGTGCAAATTGAGTATCCAAAAGTAACCTACGCGTTTAGAAAATAACCAAAAACAAAGTAAGCTTTCATAGCTTAGTAAGAGTTAAGCAATTATTTTCCCTTTCCATAAACTTATTCAAATAAAAATAAAATAAGTAATTAACTAAATAACCCTATCTATGTATAACCATTAGACCGAATAACCAAACCCTCCAAAAGTTGAATGCATAACAAAAATTCAACTCACACATCAACTTCTATCACTCTGAAATTTATAGACATGATACTTACCTCTAGTTTGCTTACCAACCCCAAACTTAGTCATTCATGCATATTCATAGAACAATATACTCAATCATCTTTGTATACTTATTTGCATTTATAATAGAAGACTTTAAAACGAACCCCACACCTGCACATTGTTAATATTTAATATTTCTCGTAACGTATCGCTCACATAGAGCCGTTACTTTATGCTTATCGTAACGTATCGCTCACATAGAGCCGTCACTTTATGCTTATCGTAACGTATTGCTCACATAGAGCCGTTACTTGATGCTTATCGTAACGTATCGCTCACATAGAGCCGTTACTTCATGCTTATAATAACGTATCGCTCACATAGAGCCGTTACATAAGAGTCTCCGTAACGTATCGCTCACTTAGAGCCGTTACATAAAAGTTTGCATGTATAGTGCGCATTAAACCATTTCGCAACTTATGCTTCTCATAACTCATTATTCATTCAATATGCATACTTTACATATATATTATTTATATATTCATGATCCAATCCATACCATTACATGCACGCATATTCACACTAGCATAATATTACAATCTCATGCTCAAATAAAATTTCACATTCAGCTATCATAATATCGAGTAACTAGCTTCACTTGAATTATACACTCATATCAAAATTTAATACTCCATCTAATTACATGCATCACAACAATTAGATATACACTTATTCCTTTAAATTTCAAGTCTCCAAACAACCCCACATTGAGCTAGCTTATACCAAATGTAAATACACATTCGGCACTTAATGTTCAAAATATTAGTCACCCCTAATCTTAGACATAATATCAAATGTAGTTCAATTTAATACAGTTGCTTAAAACTTACCTTGGTGGTTGGAGGGTAAGGATGTCCCGGCTACTCGTCTAGCTTAGCTTTTCCCCGATCCTTTTCCAATTCTTTCTTTCCTTGCTCTAAATAAAATTCGAAAGGAGTCTATTCAAAAGAATTTCATTCATCTCAATTTGAACACCACATAGAACCCTTCTTTCAATTAATCATTCATAGTTTCATAATCTTTACAAATTAAATACCAATTCTTTCCATTCATTCGAATATATAAAAATTCATACACATTTAGCAAATGCTGAATACCCCTTCAAGATGTATTTATTCTCTTTATACATTAAAATAACTCGTACTATGAAAATTTTCCAATTCATCGATTTATCCCTCTTATTTCGGTTTTCTCACAATTTAGTCCCCTAATATAAAATACAAAAATTACATGAAATTTGAACTAACACCTTAAGAACCGAATTTTCTCCACTCCTATTCTAGTCTATAAAAGCCATTTATTTTGCATTTATACCCTCAACTAGTTAGTTTCGAAATTCAAGTTTCCATTCATCCCTCTTATCCAATTTCCTACTCAAACATGTTCATTCTTAGCTCATACTAAAAGAAATCTCCTATCGATCATGTTTAAAACAATGTAATCATCCATGGCCGAACCTAAAATGAGCTTCAAACTCCGAAATTTTCACATGTACTTTGAAATATACATGACAACTAACACAACCGTGCAAGATTTAACAAAAATGAAGCTTAATTTCTTACCTTAATAGGACATGCAAGAATCGACCATGGAGCTCAAATTTTCTACCCTTTTTCTCTTTATTTTCGTGGAGAAGATGAAGTAAGTGAGGAGAAAGATGTTGGTTTTCTTATTTTATTATTTCTTTAACCTTAATAAATCTATATTAAAAATATCACCCCACTAACTAATGATAATAATAATCTAATGTATAATATAATACATATATATTACTCATGGTAATTGCCGTCCACTAAGAGTAAAAATATGGTTAAATTGCAACTCAAATCCCATGTGAAAAGAGATCAAATCTCTTTAGCCCTAATTTCCACAATAGCTACTTTCTCATTTACTCATTTTAGTCCTTTTCTTAAATTAACCACTCAATCATACAAATAACTCCAAAATATTTAACACACACTCGAATGCTTAATCTAGCTATCAAATATATATATATTACGAGATTTCTAAGTCAGATCCGTGGTCCCGAAACCACCGTTCCGGTTAGGGTCGTATTTGGGCTGTTACAAGCGCCTTCTGAATCTAGACCCGTATCGGGTAGTCAGGGAGGAGAGGCTAAACAAGCCTTCTTCCAAATGATGAACGAGTGGTTCACGGAGTTCGTTCGAACGAATCTGGATGCTTAACAACTTCCACCCCCGCCAATTCCTCAACCAATCCCCGCAGTTCCTCAAGTTATTGATCCTATACGATTGAACAAGCCACCAGTTGATAAAATTCGTAAGCATGTGGCTGAAGAGTTCAGGGCTACAATTGACGATGATCCTGAGAGAGCTGAATTTTGGCTTGAAAATACAATCAGAGTATTTGATGAGTTATCGTGTACACCCGAAGAGTGCATTAAATGTGATGTATCCTTGTTGAGAGACACTGCGTATCAATGGTGGAATACTTTGACATCAGTGGTACCGAAAGAATGAGTTACGTGGGATTTCTTTCAATATGAGTTCAGAAAGAAATATATCAGCCAGAGGTTCATTGATCAGAAACACAAATAGTTTCTAGAATTAAAACAGGGCCGTATGTCCGTGACAAAATATGAACGAGAATTCGTGAGGCTCAGTAAATATGCCCGAGAATGTGTTTCAACGGAAGCTATTATGTGCAAAAGATTTGAAGATGGATTGAACGAAGATATCAGATTGTTAGTCAGAATTCTAGAGTTGAAAGAGTTCATGGTACTCGTCAGTCATGCTTGCAAAGCTGAGGAACTGGGCAAAGAAAAGAGAAAGGCTGATTCTGAAGCTAGAGATTTGAGAAAGAGATTGATGAATAAACCCTATCACTCTTCATCCAAGAAATCACGAGATGTTTATAGCCGATCAAATGAATCGATGGAGTACTCTAATAGAGATCGTGGGAAGCAATTTACGAGTTCTAACATGTTTGCAATTTGCTTTAAATTTTTTTCATTAATAATGACATCTTAATTTTGTTTAGCTAGGATGATTGCATCAATTCAATAAAGTTATTTAAATCATGTTATGATGTTTTGTGCCTCAGTCGATCATGTTTTCAATTAAACTCAAGCATGTATTTCATTCATACATGATTGAATACATTAGAATTAGTTGAGCGATCCTAACCAGAAGACGGCTAATGGACACAATAATTGAAAAGTGCATGCTTAATTTAGATCCTAACCCGACTAAATTAAAGGTTCATAATAACTCGAAAGAGCTCTATTATCTTGCATGGTTTTTAGGTTTATGTGATTAAATTGTTTCAAATATAACCCATCCTTGTTACTTCACATGAATTCCAAGAAACCCTTAGTTGAATATAATCAGTAAAATGCATTTTTTTCTTAGTAAAAGATTTCGAAAGCACTTAATATTGGTTTCAAGCTCATGAAAGATCGAGTTGCCATGAAATATTTTCTGGAACACTATTAACCTGATGAAAATGAAATAAGTTAATTGATGTGATTATTCTGGCCTATTCATGTTATCATTGTTGAAATCTTGTGAATTCTGCTGCTAAATCCATCTCAAACATTTTATTGCATACATTATCTAGGGATCATTTTGCATCTAGATAATTATTTTTGCTTAACATCAACCAATCAACATTATTGTGTTTTTCTCATCAAATTGTTAACTTTAATTTTACAAAATATTGATTAACATATACAGTCCCTGTGGAAACGATAACTCTTATACTTACTTATTACTTGATAACTGTAGTAACCCATTTTGCCCGGCCCATAAAACCAGAATAAAAAAACAGAAAATAAATAAACCAATGTTGTTTAAACAGTCCTTTTACAAGCAGATCCAACAGACCTTTAGCCCAAATGTAATTTACCCGTGGCCCAATTACACTTATTACCCAAACAAATATTGCTAGACCCAAACCAAACCCAATTACCCATTACACCTGAGCCTAACACCCGATTAGCCCAAAAGCTACGGGGCCCAAAAGGTCCAAAACCTAAATCAAGGTTCTGAAACCCTAAGTTCCCTCGCGCCGCAAGCCAGCAGGATTCCATTCGTCGCGCCGCAATTGCTTCAGTAGCCTCCGATCATGCCTCAATCGTCACGCCATCAATTCGCGCCGCAGTTAGCGCGCCTCGCCATCGCCCAGTTAAATCGCCGCTTCAACTCGCGAAAAAGGAAAGCTCCAAAGAAGAAAGAGAAAAAAAAGCAGCAACAGATCATAGCAAATATGGAAAGAAATCTTTCTTTCCTTTTCTTTTTCTCATTTTATGGGTTATAAAAACCCATAGTAATTTGTAATAGACAGAGGACAGATACGAAAAAAAACAGAAACACAAATACCCAAAATCAGTGAATACAAAAATTTTTAGAAAGTTCGAAGGAATAAAAGTCAGATTTGGCAGAAGGTGATTTCCTCTTAGTATTTCATTCTGTTATTTGTTTTTTTTACATATATATATAGTTGCGCATATAACCACTTTTTAAAAAGTATAAAAAGGGGATTACCTTTCGAAAGACGACGAAGAACAGAGGTTTTTTAGGCCTCCGGCCACCGGCCACGGAGGCGCGTGTGGCGCAGAAATCCGGCGATCGGAGCCCAGGCGAGGAGGACGAATATTTCAGAGAGTTTTTTCATTTTTTTTTACAGATGATGTTTAAATGATTTTTTTTTGGAAATAAATTGGTTTTTATAAACAAAACGGAACGGCGTCGTTTTAAGTTGGCAGGACCCGCGCGTCAACCCGATGGGTAAAAAAGATCCGCGTGTTTTTTATACTAATGGTCTATTTGTCCATTTAGTCCTTCCACGATTTTATTGTTTTTAAATCAATCTAATTCACATTTTTATTTTTATAAAATTACCCCCTACAGTTTGTTTTTTATTTCAATTGAACCCCCGAATTTCTTTGAAGGCTAAACATAAAACGTTGCCGTTTTAAAACTTGGCATAATTACCATTTCGGACCTTGCGGTATAAAATGATTTTCGATTTAATCCATTTTATATTTTTAAATTGCTATTTAATCCTTCTGTCTTTATTTTTTTTAGATTAATTTAATATTATTATTTTATTAAAATATTATATTCATTATTTATATTAATTTCATTTATATGTAAATATTATTTATTACTTATATTATATAAACTAGCATATTATTATATTATGGATTTCAAATTATTATTATTTTATTTTAATTATTTTTTGATTACATATGATTTTTAGTATATATATACTATATTATATATATTTAACTAAAATTTATTTTTTATGTATAATATATTTATTTTTTTCTGTGTAACTTTATATTCTTGTTTAAAATCATTATATATTTTTATTTTTATGACTGTTGTTTGCTTCATTATTTATTACATGAGATTATGTTTCATCATGTATTTGTAATTGCTTTAGTATAGGGATTGCTATTTGCCATATTTTATATTATTATTACCTTTCTTAAATGTTAGTACACTATAATTACTTTTAATATTTATGTTCGATAAATGCAATATTGTTACATGGATTATTATATAAAATACATTTTTTTTGTAAAATTACTATATTTCGTTTAAAGTTTTTTTTTAAAATAAGGCAATGTTTTGGTATTTAGAAATTCGGGAAATAGTGCCCTAACGTGTTGGGTGCGATTTTCAGTTTAGCTGAATAACTAAATATCCTTTTAACAAGTTTGGTAAATCGTGAGATGATTTTGATTATGAAGGTTCTCAAATATCATGTCCTAACGTGTTGGATGTGATGTTTATATTCCTTCGGAACAAGAAAGTCTCAAATTTTTAAATTGCTCAAAGTTTCTTTAAAGAAATCATATTTTTAAATACTTTTAAATTTTAAACATTTGGACATGATTTTATCGATTAGATACCAATTTTTGGGCGTTATGAGGGTGCTAATCCTTCCTCATACGTAACCGACTCCCGAACTCGTTTTTCTTGTTTTTCGTAGACCAAAATTAAATATTTTAAAATAAAATGTTTTGCAAGGTGATCCAATCACACCTAAATAAAAAGGGATTGGTGGCGACTCCCACTTTTATTTTTAAAAGTCGACCCCATTTTCTAAAAAAAATTTAAAATGGTTTCGACAGCTTGGCGACTCCACTGGGGACCAATAACAGAGTCAAGCCGAAAAATCGATTAGTTACTGTTCAAATGTTGAAAATTTGAAAGTCGGATTTAAAAAGTCATGCTTTTGTTCTTTTATTGCATGTGATTCTATTTCTGCATTGCACTACATGACCGTTGTGGTCGCACCTTTAAGTGGGAGCGAGAAGCTATGCCTTCGTGAGGTTTTCACCTCCGCATGGGCTAGTGGGCTGCTTCCGGAATACATCCGTACCTATGTCTCCGTGATGTTTTCACCTCCGCATGGCCATAGGGAAATGTATTCCCCTGAACCAAACTCGGTCCGTATGAGCCTATAATGGGTGAGGATCGAGGAATCTGCTGGTTCAGGTACCTCAACTTTAGAACTAAACCGCATTTAGTAAACCCTAAGAACTTACCTTAGGTAGAACAATCCCAAATCTTAGTAGTTACCCAGATAGGTGTGTTTATTTCACTTGCTTTATATTTTATTCTGCAATACTAACTCGTGGTGTTTTATTTTTTGTGCATGTCATTTCATTTTTCTAGAGGTATCGATTCACGGTCAGTTTCTAAGTTAGAAAGCTGGTTATGGAGAATGGGTTCCTTGATAAAGTGGGAGACAATGCAGCCGTTCGCGCTTGGTCAGAGCAAACACAATTAGAGAAGGGGAATAGCTTAATTGACGGGTATGTGTCTAAACTTTGGGATTTTACTCGTATTAGTATTACGCAGAATGAGTTTAGAGAATTGAAGGATATATGGACTCAATGGGGTGATGAGGCAAAACAGCTGTTTTATCGTGATTATGGTGATCTACCTTACTTGTTAGATATCAAGGTAGATAAGCATCTATTTCAGGTCATGACTCGGTTTTGGAACTCGCTTATAGTCATTTGTTTCACTTTTGGGGAGATAGATTTAGTGCCCACATTGGAGGAGTATACGACCTTGCTTCGCTGTTCGAAGTTCCAAGCTGACAAGGTTTATTTTAGGGCTCCCAGTGTCCCGAATTTTGTAAAAAAATTGATGGGTATCACAGGGATGAGTGAGCAGTGGGTTACAGCTAGGATTCAAGAAAAAGGTGAAGGTAAATGCATACATTGGGTGAGTTTGAGGGACTTGATTCTGACACATCCAGATGAAAAGAAGAAGATTGACGTCTTTGCTTTATGTATTTATGGGTTGGTGATTTTCCCCAAAGCACTACGACATATAGACGAAGCGGTTACCGATTTGTTCGATCGACTTAACAAGGGAGCCACGCCTGTACCTGCGATTTTAGCTGAGATATTCAGATCTTTGAATGCGTGTCGGAAAGCTGGTGAGGGTAGATTCATTGGATGCGCACAGTTGCTAATGGTTTGGTTTCACAGCCATTTTTGGAGAGTTGATAGAGTTTCTTACCGAGTGTTCTCTAAAAGTTATTCCCCTTTAAAGGAGGCCGCAGCTACGACAAGGAGAGACGATCTATCAGAGGAAAGGTGGATGGAAATTCTTCAAAACCTCCGAGAGGAAGATGTTGAGTGGAGAGCCCATTGGTTGGTTCCCGACGAAGTCCTTTATCGGTGCAGAAATTTTGATTGGGTACCTCTACCTGGACTGTGGGGAGCTGTGGGATATGCACCGTTGCTTGTACTAAGGCAATACAAAGCAGGACAGTTCATACCGGTAACGCATGGGTTAGCTCAAAGCGAATTCTCATATAAGGGGGAAAGTTATAAGAAGAGGGTTTTAGAGATTTCTAAGGCTTGGAAGCAGGCTCGCCGTATGAAGATAATGACTCGAGGACTGATAGCAACTCCGGAATATAACGAGTGGTTGAGAAAGAGGATCAACGATAACATTCCTAAGCCAAGTATGGAGGGGGCTCGATCATTGAAGGAGTGTTTACAAGTCATCCCATCAGAGTTAGAGATTATAAAGCAGGATTTCGAAAAGCAAAGTTTAGAGCTTGAAAAGAAGATAGAGAAGTTAGAAGAAGAGAAGATGTACTTGAAGCTAGATGTGGACGCTCAGAAATTGGAAGCCGAGAAAGCAAGAAAGGAGAAGAGAAAGATTGAGGAAGATCGAGATAGCTTGAAGACTGAATACAAGAAAATGTGTCTATCGATGAAGAATACTGGATTGGGGAGGACTTCGGAACAATGGCGACAAGAGGTCCAAGAGGAAAAGGCCAAAGCTGACTATTGGGAGAGAAAGTTTCGAGAAATGCAAGTGCGAAATGAGGCCTTGGAGAAGAACTTGACAGAAAGCCTAAATAAAAAGGGAGAGTTGCAAGCTAAAGTGGCTGAACTAGGACGGTCTCTTCATCATCATCGAAGCCGTAATTCCGTGATTGAGCTAAAGTCAAGCCTGAACAAGGTCGAGGAAATGAAGGGTAGGATTGAAGAGTTAGAGTCAGCGTTGCACAGTCACGAGCTCTGAATTGAGCTTCTTAAAACAAGAGAAAGACATTTGAAGGAAGAGCTCCACCATTCGCATGATCAAGTTAAAAACCGGGATCATCTCATGGGGAAAGCCATAGTTCAGATTCGAGAGGTAGCTGATCACATACAGACTTTGGTAGCGCGAGCCGACGTATTGAGCATGAAGTACGAGCTACAGTCAAATCGTAGTCAGGAGTTAGTTTCGTTATTAGGGAAAATTAAGACTTTAGGACTTAGGGCGAAAGCTTATTTGTAGTCCATTTTATGTAAAAGAATTTATTTTCTAATAAAGTTTTCTAAAATGAAGTTGATCAGAATCGATGCCTCTTTGCATTCATGCATTTGCATTACATCATAACATTTGCATTTAAGTCCATAGAGAGAGTCTAATTAGTTGACTTTATAACACAGAAAGAGAGAGACAATAAAGGAAATCTGGAAGCTGAACACCCTTACGGTACACGTGCTAAAACCAAGAAAATGGACCAAAGGATGGAACAATTCCAAAGAGATATGCAAGACCAGATGCAAGAGCAAATGGAAAAACTCCAACAAGAGATGAGAGATCAGATGTTGGAGGCTCAAAAGAACATGATGGCCCAAATGGCCTAGATGATGAGCGGGATAATGGACAAGGGAAAAGGACCTATAGTCAATGCTGAGGATAATGAGGATTACCCTAGAAGATTTACTCCACCACATGTGCAAGCACAGCCTGAAGAATATCCCAGAAGGCCACCTGTTATAATTAGGCCTCAGTAAGGGCAAGCTGATACTGGAGTGCCCGTAAATTTTCAAGTTGGCACAGGATCCAACCCAGGGGATAATTCTGCCAATCCTGTTATTCCTAATCTGGACATAGCGGAGAGAGAAGGAATTAGAACTGAATCTTGAAGACAGTTGGAAGATCGCTGTAGATGGTTGGAGGAAAAATTCAAGGCGTTGGAAAATGCCGACCATCACCCTGGTGTTGATGCAAAGGATTTGAGCCTGGTCCCAGATCTGGTGCTTCATCATAAATTCAAGATGCCGAAATTTGAGAAGTACAACGGGACTAGCTGCCATGAGGCCCACATCACTATGTTTTGTAGGTGCATGACTGGTTACGTGAATAATGATCAACTGTTGATCCATTGTTTCCAAGATAGTTTAGTGGGGGCAGCGTCTAGGTGGTACAATCAACTCAGCCGCGCTAACATTAGCTCCTGGAGGGATTTGGCTCAAGCCTTCATGAGGCAGTACAATCATGTCGCAGACATGACGCCTGATCAAATCATATTGCAAAACATGGAAAAGAAATCAAACAAAAGTTTCAGGTAATACGCACAAAGATGGAGGGAAGTTGCCATGCAAGTTCAACCACCTCTCTTGGAAAAAGAAACCACCATGTTGTTTATCAAAACTCTAAAGACGCCTTTTATCACTCACATGATAGGAAGCACCACTAAAAGCTTCGCGGACATAGTCATGGCGGGTGAAATGATAGAAAATGCCATAAGGGGTGGCAAAATCGAAGCAGGGGAAACCACTAGGAAATCTGCTCCTAAAAAAAGGATAATGAGGTGAACAATGCGAGTACGTATAACAAAGGGTACTCAAAGGCAATTACCGTTAGTCAGCCAAAAGTAGTCACTGCCGGACAACAAGGGTCAACAAGACAAGAATCAGGCCCCAGACAAAATGCTGAAAAGATTCAATTTACGCCAATCCCAATGATGTATAAGGAGCTGTATCACACTTTATTAGAAGCACGTGTAGTGTGCCCGTACTATCTACAGCCGTTGCAACCCCCATATCCTAAATGGTATGACTTAAACGCACAATGTGATTACCACGCAGGAATAACGGGGCATTCTATAGAAAACTGTACTGCCTTCAAAAAGGTAGTTGAGAGGCTTCTTAAATTGGGAGTTGTCAAGCTTGATGATACACCTAGTGTAGAGAATCCATTACCCAATCATGGAGATAATAGGGTAAATACGATTGGGGAAGATCTCGTAAGAAATACCAAGGGGGTATCTTGGAGGTGAAAACTCCGATGAGAATAATCTGGAGGGAAATGGTAAAAAGGGGACTGATAAAATCAAGTCTCGAGGAAAGAAGTGAAGAATCAAGGGTCTGCTGTGAGTTCCACGGAGCTGATGGACATGAGATCCAAGATTGTGCTGAGTTTAGGGCATTGGTACAGAACCTTATGGATAATAGGGAGCTGAAGTTTTACGAAGAAGGCCCAGAGGGAGGATACATATATGCAACCGAAGGAGAGTTGACAAGTCAAAAAGTCAATTATCCAAGGGTCATTATTTCCCGACCGAGGAATGCAGAGGGCGGAGCACAAATTGCGCCTAAGGTGGTAATTCAGAGACCCGTGTCCTTTCCTTACAAGGATAGCAAAATGGTACCATGGACTTACAATTGTAACGTAACGACACCGATAGTAGAAATCTCAACAAGCACTTCTAAGGAGATCTAAAGAAAGGGATTTTATACACGAAATGGGAGGCGTTTCGATTCGGTAAATGTCAGAACAGAACCAGTAAAGTCAAAGGATGTGCCTGTTGAGCTAGAGAAAGAACCTGAGACCCTTATCAACGTACCTATGAAGGAAGAGGAGGCTAAGGAATTTTTAAAATTTCTAAAGCATAATGAATACAGTATGGTAGAGCAGTTGCGCAAACAACCGGCTCGTATTTCGGTGCTAGCATTACTTTTAAGTTCGGATGTTCATCGTGAGGCTTTGATGAAGGTGCTAAACGAGACTTATGTTACTAAGGACATATCTGTCAATAAGCTTGACCGATTAGTTAGTAACATAAGTGCTGATAACTTTATTTCCTTCAGCGATGATGAAATTTCACTTGGGGGTATGGGATCAACCAAGGCTCTGCACATAACTACTCGTTGCAAGGGATATACTCTACCAAGCGTGTTGATCGACAATGGATCAACCTTGAATGTCCTACCATTGTCGACACTGAAGAGGTTGCCAATAGATAGTTCTCACATGAAGACCTGTCAGAACATAGTGAGAGCGTTTGACGGTACTGAAAGAAGGATGATGGGGAGAATCGACATACCATTGCAGATTGGGCCAAATACGTATGAGGTGGACTTTTTGGTGATGGATATAAAACCTTCATACAATTGCTTGTTGGGAAGACCCTGGATTCATTTAGCAGGGGCAATACCCTCATCCCTTCATCAAAAGCTGAAATTAGTGACGGATGGTCGACTGATCACTATAAATGCAGAGGAGGACATCATAGCGACTGTTACCAATGACGCGCCGTATGTGGAGACAAATGAGGAGGCCATTGAGTGTTCTTTTCGATCTTTGGAATTTGTAAATGCAACATTCATTTTAGAAGGGAATGAAGTTCCGGTGCCCAAGCTATCCAAGACCACGAGGATGGGTCTACGAATGATGGTGGGAAAAGGAGCCTTGCCAGGAAAAGGATTGGGCAGATATCTTCAAGGGGAGATTCAAGTACCGATACTGAAGGAGAAGAGAGATCGTTTTGGCTTGGGTTTCAAGCCAGATTTTAAACAAAGGAGGAAGGACATAGAGAAGAAGCAGGAGAGAAGAAGGGCACGCTTGAATAGAGAAGATGTCCAGTGGGAGCCGATGACATTCCCCCACATATCTCAGACCTTTGTATCAGGAGGGATAATTCACCCTAGGAGAGGGTTATTGGAAAGTCCTCATATCAATGGCATACATGAGGAGGGAAATGAACAAAGAAACCTGTTAGGCATTCGCCATTATGAACTTGGAAGCGTTCTGGACAATTGGACTGTAGAGGAACTTCCTATAGTTTTTAGAGATTATACAGAGTAATATTCAGAACGCTCTTATTGTTTTTAGCCTAGGAACAATAAGATTTCTTTTGTGAAATAGGCTCATGTTCAGAAGTTATTATTTCAATAAAATACATATTTGATAATTAACTTGAGCGAATATTCTTTCATTTTATTCTTTTGACTTCCTAATTTCATTCTAAATTTTATACCTTTCATTCATATCATGTGAATAGTTGTCCCCGAATTCATTTGTTCTTTGTACATTCTTTGATATCCATCACATGTCCCTAGATATCAATGACTTGAGCAACGATAATACAGATTCAGAAGTCCACTTTGAGCAGGACATGTGTTTAGAGGAATCTCAGGATTTTGAAGATGACCAAGATTGTGATTTATCTCCAGATCTGCTAAGAATGGTAAAGTAAGAAGAGAAAAAAATTTTACCGCATAAAGAGGAAATAGAGAACATAGCCTTGGAAGAAGGAAAGGTTGTGAAAATTGGGACACGCATAGCCAAAGAAATGAAGAAAGATCTCGTTGAGTTGTTACGGGAATTCAAGGATGTCTTTGCATAGTCCTACGAAGATATGCCCGGACTCAGCACTGATATTGTGGTACATCGCCTTCCCATTAGAGAAGAGTACAAGCCAGTTCAGTAAAAGCTACGAAGGATGAGGCCTGATATAGTATTAAAAATAAAAGAAGAAGTCCAGAAACAATTTGAGGCTGGTTTTCTACATGTGGTCAAGTACTCAGAATGGGTTGCCAACATTGTTCCTGTCCCAAAGAAAGACGGAAAGGTCCGGATGTGTGTAGATTATAGGGATCTAAATAAGGCTAGTCCAAAGGACAATTTCCCTTTGCCGCATATTGATACGTTGGTAGATAATACGATAGGATTTTTATTGTTTTCTTTCATGGATGGCTTTTCAGGATACAATCAGATCAAGATACACCCTGAGGATATAGAGAAAACTACCTTCATAACACTGTGGGGTACCTTTTGCTATAAAGTAATGCCATTCAGATTAAAGAATGCTGGAGCAACATATCAGAGGGTGTAACACCCCCAAACCCGGCCCACGAGTCCCGTCCGGATCTGGTTATGTCACTGCGGAATGACGGTTAAAAATTTTTGTCTTTTGAGTAAAACTTGAAAATTTGTTAACTTTCGGGAAGTAAGTCCATTAAAATTATTAGATAATATAAGCTTGGTTTGAATTAAAACTTTATTATAATTTATTATAATATAAATCCTTTGTAAAAATATTACTAAATACGATATAACCTTTATCAACTATAAATAGAGTACTTTAATCAAAAGTGGCCCTTATTACATCAAATAAATTAAACCAAGTACTTCAAATTAAAATGCTTGAAATAAAAATATTCAAAACGTCTACTACATGAAAATCGCATTCGCATGGCCACCTTTGTATCTACTCCAACCCGGTCCATTAATCACGACTCACCGCGATGTTTAATAAGTTGGGTGAGTCATACGACTCGATGTGTAATTAAACCACCGATATCCACCCACATGCTAGCCACAAATCAACCCAAATATCAAATGCAACATATAAATATAATCATTTAAACATTACCACAACTGGGGCTTGGCCCACAATCAAATCATATCAAATCTTGGGCTAGGCCCTTTTCTCATCAATCTCATCGATTCTTTGGGCTTGGCCCATTTTCACGTATGTTCTCAAAACATACAAATCCACAAAGTCATATTGGGCTTGGCCCATTTCCATATCAATTCATAACGAAACCATGCAATCATGATACCCAACCCAATCCTAGGGTCCATCCGCTACACACCCCCTTATCCACCTACCACACACTGGGGACTATCGAGTCACCCTCTCCTTTCCCTCCATAAAGGCAACCAATGCCATCCACGATGTAGCGTATAGCTAACATCAAACCACGATGGAGCACACAAAGAATCCATCGAGCCACGATATGGCATAAAGCCCATATCAATCAAGGTAACCACGCGAACCAAATCGCAAAGATCCACAACGCGACCTCGATCGGCGCCAATCCACGATGTAGCACAAAAGTCGACATCAACCACGTGCTCGAAGTACACCCGCACCTTCTTTCAAAACCCACCCATGCACATGTAACATAATATGATGCTTGAGATGATGCATGTACATGATATTCACAATCATAGGCATGCTCACATAGTTAAAATCAATTATCACATATCACCAATTTGCTACTAACACAGTCGTCATCATACCCCTTTAGGGTATCCATTACACATATGGCACTCGCATTCATTAGTAAACATATAACACAACAGAGATATCATACAAATCCGGAAACAATGGTCTAACTACACACCTTATTACTTGGAGTTCTAGACTCTCGATCCTCGGCGCTATCGTTTAGTGAGACTACGGCTATTTGCCTAACGTTTCTATTCTTTGGCCCACACCCGGTGGCCAATCTCGTGCAATGCGAAAACGGATCTCTTCTTGAACTTTGGGATGGGAGCTTTTCCTTGCCCACTTTGGTAGCACTCGCATCCATCGACGATACTTAATCGTAACCACACGATTAATCACAACAATCAAAACCTACAAATATCGAATCTAGATCACCTATTAACATCCTTACCAAATACTGAGATCCCGAAGGCTTTCCTTTGCTTCATCGATTTGCCCTATAACCAAAGTCAACATCGGTCAACACAAGAACATATCTAATGGCCTAAGGCCGAATACCCAAAGGATCACTTACCCACTTACTCGGATCCTGAAACACCAATAGTCTCAAGGAGTTGCCGAAAATCCCTGTTACAAAACCATCAGAATCGGCCTACAACAACAATCCATGAAAAGGCCCTTTTGGCCGAATACTCACCATCACCTTACCTTAGATGATCGAATCCAAGAGACTTCCTCAATGTTTCCTTCTTTCGGCTACACACAAGAGAACATACTTAATGGCACTATGACATTCGGCCATGTTATAAAAACTAAGACCAATCACTTGGTTTTGGCCACTAAAACAAGGAATTCATAAATCGATTACTAAGGGCAGAACATACTTACCACTCTTGCTTAAGATTCGGCCAACCACACTAGGACACCAAGGGAGATTTCGGCTTCAAGCAACGAAAGAAACACCTAACACTTTCGGCTTTAAAACAAGTCACGAGAACAAAAATAGGTGAATGCTATAGTGGTTCGGCTATGGCTTCCACAGAATAAAAGAAAAAGAGGAAGTGTTTTCCTTGACTCGGTTTCGGCAAGAGGCTAAGGGAAGAATTAGAAATAATTTGGCATAAAAGAAATGGGGCTAAAATTCGGTTAAGGGATGAGCACACCCCTATTTATAGCCTTCGGTCACTACTCCCACGTGAAGAATCCATCATTCGGCCATCAGCTACTAATTCAAATTAATTTGAATTAGACAACTCCTTCACTATTTAATCCATATTTATCTCTTTACCAAATCAAAAACAATAACCCACTAACAGCCATTATCTCTAATTTCAACTAAAATAATCCTCTAATTATCTAAAATAATAAAGTAATCAAATGCTTATCACCTCCTACCAGCCGAATTCAAAAAGCTAAACAACTCCAATTAAATATTATCTTCATCCATTCAAAAACAATTTGAATGGTTCCACTATTATCCCACCTATTAAAATAAAGATTAAAAAACAACCACTAGATAAAATAAAACCTTATCCTCACCTACCTAAGACTCCATGTGCCGTCCACACCTTCAATTTGCTGCCCAAAAAGAATAAAAAGAAAATTAAAACTCCAAAACGCAACTCTCTTGGTTCGAACCTGGGACCGAACTGCTGCACACCTCTCCTCCAACGCCCAGGCCACTCGGCCACTTTGATTTTTATGCCATAAAGCCACACCATTTAATTTTTAAACCCTTCCTACTCCAAACCCATAACCGCATATAAAAATAAACACGCCCAAAATGCTGCTGCAGGCCTCGAACCAGCGCCCCTCGCTCACCTCTAGCTCCTATGTGCCGCATGCGAGAACCACTTGGCCAAGTTGTTTGCTTGTGTCAAAAACACGCCCCACTCCTTCTAAGGCTTCCTACCTTGCAACGGCAACATCCAAAAATTAAAATCGGTTTGTTGCCGCTTGGACTCGAACCCAGTGCCCTCAATGGCGCAACTTCCAGCCCCTTTAGCAACGCATTGAGCCACTTTGCCAATGCCTTTCTTGTGCCATAACCTTCCAAAAATTATTTTAAGGCCTTCCTGCCCTATTTCCCCTTTTTACACTAAAAATCCAAAATTTTCCAAAGCCTTCCCCTTTCATCCGAGCATTCTTAAAACTTTAAAACACATCCAAAAACACCCCAAAAATCTTCCAACACCTGAATTATACTTAAATTGCATAGCCCCTAAATCAGGGTGTTACAGAGGGTCATGGTAACTTTATTTCATGACATGATGCACAAGGAAATCGAAGTGTACGTTGATGACATGATCGCCAAATCTCGAACAGAAAAGGAACACATCGAGGTGTTGAAGAAGTTGTTTCTAAGGTTGAGAAAATTTCAATTAAAGCTCAACCCGGTAAAGTGTACTTTTGGAGCTCGGTCAGGGAAATTACTGGGTTTTGTGGTCAGCGAGAAAGGAATTGAAGTTGATTCAAACAAGGTTAAAGCTATACAAGAATTGCCTCCACCGTGTACTCAGAAGGAAGTTCGAGGTTTTTTTGGAAGGTTAAATTACATTGCTCGATTTATTTCACAATTAACTGAGAAATGTGATCCCATATTTCGCCTTCTCAAGAAACACAATCAAGGTGTATGGGATGATGAATGTCGAGAGCTTTTGACAAAGTCAAACAATGATTCACAAATGCAAATGCACGATACTATCTCCGCCTAATCCAGATAGACCATTGATACTGTATTTGTCAGTATTTAATAACTCTATGGGATGTGTGCTTAGACAATACGACGAGACAGGAAGAAAAGAAAAGGCGATATACTATCTCAGCAAAAAGTTCACTGATTGTGAAATGAGGTATTCGTCAATCGAGAAATTGTGTTGTGCTTTGGTTTGGACAACTCGGAGATTGAGAAAATATATGCTATACCATACAACTTGGTTGATTTCCAAGCTTGATCCGTTAAAGCACATGATGGAGTCCACTGCTTTGAATGGGAGGATGGCTAGGTGGCAGATTTTGCTATCTGAATTCGATATAGTCTATGTGAACCAATAGGCTATAAATGGGAGTGCAATAGCAGAATTCTTGGCTAGTAGAGCTTTGGAGGATTATGAACTCCTGAACTTTGATTTCCCGAATGAAGAGTTGATGTATGTGGCGAATACTGAAGATTGTCGGTGGAAGCTAAATTTTTATGGAGCATCAAATGCTGTGGGAAATGGAATTGGGGCAGTCTTGGTATCCCCTACTGGTTATTATTATCCATTCACATGCAGATTGGATTTTGACTGCACAAATAACATGGCAGAATATGAAGCATGTATTATGGGACTTCGAGCAGCTTTAGAACGCAAGATCAGAGTGCTAGAAGTATATGGAGATTCTGCCTTAGTAATTTACCAGCTTAAGGGAGAGTGAGAGACAATAGATTCCAAACTAATCGATTATCGAAAGATAGTTCTGGGATTGATTGAGGAATTTGATGACATTACCTTCAATTACCTCCCACGCGATGAAAATCAGATGGCGGATGCCCTGGCGGCCTTGGCTTCTATGATCAAAGTAAACAGACCGGAAGATATGAGGCCTATTCAGATGAGTATCTTCGAGGTTCCAGCCCATTGTTATAACATAGAAGAAGAGGAAAGAGATGACCATCCTTGGTATCAGAATGTATTGCGATACGTGAAAAATCGTGAATACCCGGAGAATGCCACTGAGAATGAGAAAAGGACTTTAAGAAGAATGGCCTCTGACTATGTTTTAGATGGAGATATCTTATATAAGAAGAGAAAAGATCAAGTACTATTGAGGTGTGTCGATGTTGTTGAAGCTAAGCAAATCCTTGAGGAAGTTCATGAGGGCGTTTGTGGAACACACGCTAATAGATTCACAATGGCCAGACAGATAATGAGATTTGGATATTATTGGTCTACTATGGAAGGAGATTGTATTAACTATGCTAAGAGATATCATAAATGCCAGATTTACGGAGATAAAATTCATGTGCCTCCTTCACCTTTGCATGTTATGACTTCTCCATGGCCTTTTTCCATGTGGGGCATGGATGTTATTGGGTCAATCTCACCAAAAGCTTCGAATGGGCATCGATTCATCTTCGTAGTAATTGACTACTTCACGAAATAGGTAGAAGCCGCTTCATACGCTAACGTTACTAAGTCAACAGTTAGTCGGTTCTTGAAAAAGGAGATTATTTGTCGATATGGAATGCCTGAGAGGATCATATCAGACAACGTGCTGAACTTGAACAACAACTCGATAGCAGAAATTTGTAGCCAATTTGGGATTAAACACCACAATTCGTCCCCCTACCGTCTAAAAATGAATGGGGCAGTGGAAGCGGCCAACAAAAACATCAAGAAGATAGTAGGGAAGATGATTGAGACCTACAAGGATTGGCATGAGAAATTACCGTTTGCACTCTATGCTTATCGGACATCCGTCAGAACCTCTACTGGGGCAACGCCTTTCTCGTTGGTTTATGGGATGGAGGCTGTTCTACCCATTGAAGTGGAAATTCCTTCTCTTCGAGTGTTGTCAGAAATAAAACTGGATGAAGCTGAATGGATTCAGGCTCGGTATGATCAGTTGAATTTAATTGAAGAAAAAAGGCTAAGGGCTATTCGTCATGGTCAGATGTACCAAAAACGAATGATGCGAGCCTACAATAAGAAAGTTTGCCCAAGAGAGTTTCACGAGGGGGACCTTGTATTAAAAAAGATCCTTCCAATACAAAAGGATTTCAGAGGAAAATGGACGTCGAATTGGGAATGACCATATGTGGTGAAGAAAGCTTTCTCTGGAGGAGCACTAATCTTGACCGAAATGGAAGGAAAAAGTTTATCTAATCCTGTGAACTCTGATTCAGTCAAAAAGTATTTTGCGTGAAAATGAGAAGAGGCCAAAGTGAAAACCCGCAAAGGGCGCTTTGAGTTTCAAAAAAAAAAAGAAAGAAAGAAAAGAAAATGGAGAGGCCAATGTGAAAACCCGCAAAGGGCGCCTTGAGACCAAAGGGGTTTTGAGTTGAAAACCCGAAAAGGGCGACTCAAATTCTGAATGGACACGCAATCATCTTGCTACACTTGAATCAACAATGAAATAACGAATGTTGCATATCGGGGCATCAACAGAATACTTTGGGTCTTCTAAACACATGTTAAACTCAAGGCAGTCTTCATAAAGTTTGTATATAGAAGCTCAATCGGCGATATCTAGGGCCTCTGATTTTTTTCCTATTCATTTTATTATCTTGGGATTCTTTTTCTTCTCAAAGATATATTCCAGTTAATTTTTCTTTGTAATTTATTCAGATTTTAACCCTTCTTTTGAAATCAATTTATTTGTTACCCATTATTCATAAATATATTGCATTGAAATAATGATTGATGAACTAATAATTTCACAAAAAGAAGTTTTACATATTACTTTGGAAATTTCTAGATAAGACAAGGAGCCAAAACAAGACAAATGTTTAGGATTTCCATGTGTATAGAAATATTTGAGAAAGAAGAGTCTGGATAGAGACTATTTCTCTGAATTCTTTGTCCAATTGATGAGTGGATGTAATGTCAGCAGATCATAACAATTGGGGTTGATGATGAATTAAGAAACCCTGAGTTGTGGTGGAATGGGTTGGATTTGAAATAAACCCTATATCCCAAAAATTTGTGGAGGGGTCAGATTGAAAGAGTTTCGACCCTCATTATGGTAGGATGGTACAAGCCTTATGTCCTCAAGATCCAAGTGAAGTTAACTCTGAAATTACATTAGGGGCAAGCTTGATGAGCAGAACATGATTGATGAACAAAGATGAAGAACAAATGAGTGATAACACCTAGAGTAGGAATCATACTCATAACATTTTTGCATCATTAGGAGCATCTGATTCATTCCAATCATTGCATCCTAATCCTTTAAAAGAAATCATTCTCATGACATGTTACATTCGTGTCACTCATAACCCATGTAGCTAGAAGCATTTGATTCATTCTGATCATAGCATTTTAGTCATGTGTCATAAACATATGGAACCGAGTCTACAAGACATGTCTTTCAGTAGACAGTGTAGAAATATCGGTGAATTTTCAGATCTCACCTTCCTGAAGTTGTAGGAAGCAGATCAAAAGACTCTTTCAGCCTTATCTCCCTAAAGTTGTAGCGGAGCAGATTGGAGTAAAAGATCTTATCTTCTTGAAGTTGTAGGAAGCAGATCAAAATCACTTTTAGTCTTGTCTCCCTAAGGTTGTAGTGGAGTAGACTAAAGACAGAGGATCTTATCTTCCTGAAGTTACAGGAAGCAGATCGAAGATACTTTCAACCTTGTCTCCCTAAAGTTGTAGCGGAGTAGATTGAAAATAGAAGATTTTATCTCCCTAAAGTTGCAGTGGAGCAAATCGAAAACAGAAGATTTTATCTCCCTGAAGTTGCAGTGGAGCAAATCGAAAATAGAAGATTTTATCCCCCTGAAGTTGCAGTGGAGCAAATCGAAAATAGAAGATTTTATCTCCCTGAAGTTGCAGTGGAGTAAATCGAAAACAGAAGATTTTATCTCCCTGATGTTGCAAAGATGGTAAATCGAAATGTAAGATCTCATCTTTACGAAGTTGCGGAAGCGAGATCAAAAGACATTTTCAGTCTTATCTCCCCGAAGTTGCGGTGGAGTAGATTGAAGAAAGAAGATCTTATCTTCCGAAGTTGCAGGAAGCGGATCAAAAGACACTTTCGCTTTTATCTCCTGAAGTTGCAAAGGTGGAGTAGATTGAAGGAAGAAGATCTCATCTTCCCGGTTGCGCGGAAGCGGTCGAAGACATTTTTAGTCTTATCTCCCTGAAGTTGTAGTGGAGTAGATTGAAGGAAGAAGATCTCATCTTCCTGAATTTGCAGGAAGCAGATCGAAGACATTTTTTAGTCTTATCTCCCTGAAGTTGTAGTGGAGTAGACTAAAAATAAAAGGTTTTATCTCCCTGATGTTGTAGTGGAGTAAATCGAAAACAGAAGATCTCATCTTCCTGAAGTTGCAGGAAGTAGATCAAAGGCACTTTCAGCTTTATCTCCCTGGAGTTGCAGTGGAGTTTGAAGCCATTCGAAGAAGACCAAGAAGCCAAGGCTCCGCCAAGACTGGGCAAAATTGGTCCTTTTATAGTCTTTGCTCCATTCTCGTTACACGACAATGAGCAAAGATGGGCAGCTGTAGTAACCCATTTTGCCCGGCCCATAAAACCAGAATAAAAAAATAGAAAATAAATAAACCAATGTTGTTTAAACAGTCCTTTTACAAGCAGACCCACCAGACCTTTAGCCCAAATGTAATTTAGCCGTGGCCCAATTACACTTATTACCCAAACAAATATTGCTAGACCCAAACCAAACCCGATTACCCATTACACCTGAGCTTAACACCCTATTAGCCCAAAAGCTACGGGGCCCAAAAGGTCCAAAACCTAAATCAAGGTTCTGAAACCCTAAGTTCCCTCGCGCCGCAAGCCAGCAGGATTCCATTCGCCGCGCGCGCAATTGCTCCATAGTCTCCGATCATGCCTCAATCGTCCACGCCATCGATTCGCGCCGCGATTAGCGCGCCCGCCACCATGCCGCAGTTCGTGCGCCTTCAACTGCGAGAAAAAGGAAAGCTCCAAAGTAGAAAGAGAAAAAGCAAAGAAACGAATCATAGCAAATATGGAAAGAAATCTTTCTTTCCTTTTCTTTTTCTCATTTTATGGGTTATAAAAACCCATAGTAATTTGTAATAGACAGAGGACGGATACGAAAAAAAACAGAAACACAAATACCCAAAATCAGTGAATACAAAAATTTTCAGAAAGTTCGAAGGAATAAAAGTCAGATTTGGCAGAAGGTGATTTCCTCTTAGTATTTCATTCTGTTATTTGTTTTTTTTACATATATATATAGTTGCGCATATAACCACTGTTTAAAAAGTATAAAAAGGGGATTACCTTTCGAAAGACGAGGAAGAACAGAGATTTTTTAGGCCTCCGGCCACCGGCCACGGAGGCGCGTGTGGCGCAGAAATTCGGCGATCGGAGCCCAGGCGAGGAGGACGAATATTTCAGAGAGTTTTTCCATTTTTTTTTACAGATGATGTTTAAATGATTTTTTTTGGAAATAAATTGGTTTTTATAAACAAAACGGAGCGGCGTCGTTTTAAGTTGGCAGGATCCGCGCGTCAACCCGATGGGTAAAAAAGATCCGCGTGTTTTTTATACTAATGGTCTATTTGTCCATTTAGTCCTTCCACGATTTTATTGTTTTTAAATCAATCTAATTCGCATTTTTATTTTTATAAAATTACCCCCTACAGTTTATTTTTTATTTCAATTGAACCCCCGGATTTCTTTGAAGGCTAAACATAAAACATTGCCGTTTTAAAACTTGGCATAATTACCATTTCGGACCTTGCGGTATAAAATGATTTTCGATTTAATCCCTTTTATATTTTTAAATTGCTATTTAATCCTTCTGTCTTTATTTTTTTAGATTATTTTAATATTATTATTTTATTAAAATATTATATTCATTATTTATATTAATTTCATTTATATGTAAATATTATTTATTACTTATATTATATAAATTAGCATATTATTATATTATGGATTTCAAATTATTATTATTTTATTATTTTATTTTAATTATTTTTTGATTACATATTATTTTTAGTATATATATACTATATTATATATATTTAACTAAAATTTATTTTTTATGTATAATATATTTATTTTTTTCTGTGTAACTTTATATTCTTGTTTAAAATCATTATATATTTTTATTTTTATGACTGCTGTTTATATCTGCTTATTATATGTTCATATTTGCTTCATTATTTATTACATGAGATTATGTTTCATCATGTATTTGTAATTGCTTTAGTATAGGGATTGTTATTTGCCATATTTTATATTATTATTACCTTTCTTAAATGTTAGTACACTATAATTACTTTTAATATTTATGTTCGATAAATGCAATATTGTTACATGGATTATTATATAAAATACATTTTTTTTTTTGCAAAATTACTATATTTCGTTTAAAGTTTTTTTTTTTTTAAAAAATAAGGCAATGTTTTGGTATTTAGAAATTCGGGAAATAGTGCCCTAACATGTTGGGTGCGATTTTCGGTTTAGCTGAATAACTAAATATCCTTTTAACAAGTTTGGTAAATCGTGAGATGATTTTGATTATGAAAGTTTTCAAATATCATGTCCTAACGTGTTGGATGTGATGTTTATATTCCTTCGGAACAAGAAAGTCTCAAATTTTTAAATTGCTCAAAGTTTCTTTAAAGAAATCATATTTTTAAATACTTTTAAATTTTAAACATTTGGACATGATTTTATCGATTAGGTACCAATTTTTGGGCGTTATGAGGGTGCTAATCCTTCCTCATACGTAACCGACTCCCGAACCCGTTTTTATTGTTTTTTGTAGACCAAAATTAAATATTTTAAAATAAAATGTTTTGCAAGGTGATCCAATCACACCTAAGTAAAAAGGGATTGGTGGCGACTCCTACTTTTATTTTTAAAAGTCGATCCCGTTTTCTAAAAAAAAATTAAAATGGTTTCGACAATAACGACTGTGTACACTTGCACAAACTGACGAGTTACACTTGTAAAAATATTCAAAAAAAGCTTTTGAAATTGAGCTTACCGATTGCAAATAGCTCCATCAATTTTATTAAAAATTTCTATAGGTTAGATAATTCTAGCTTTATTATATAAGCATAAGTTAAATATTTTATTTATAACTGGATTATTTGTTCCCTTGTTAATAAAATATTGTGATATATCAAGAAGATTGTTTATCTCCTTAATATTTAAGAAACTAATTTCTCGTTCTTCCCATTCATGATATAAAATAGAATTTAACAATAAATCATGAATTTCATGTTCTGTAGTTGTTTTCTCAACTAAAAATTGTGAAAGTTTAGTAAGAGGTCTTCTAAAGTTTGCTATTTATTCAGTAATATGAGTTTTCCATATTTCATTAATAAAATTATATAATTCCAATGGTAAGCCTGGATTATAAAAATCTTTTATTTCCTAAATTTGTTGTGGTTTCAACAAATTTTCTGTTGCACAAAATTTTTCTGCTCCTTGAAAAATTTCAGCATAACTAGCTTGGTACACTGAATTTGGATCTTGTGACTAAGGTAGTTGACTTACCGATTGTGGTGTAAATGATAATTGAGTTCCAATTGATTGTTCTTACCAATGGATATGGAATATAATATCCTTGATTAGGATAAAATGATACTTGAGAAGGGATTGTCACAAATCCTTGATTAAGATTTTATTTTATTTGAAGGTGTTCCCTTTGTTAGGCTTTTTATAAATGGTAGTCCATTCACTGACTTTTTCTAAAGGTTGTTTACCTCTATCCATAAGGCTTGCTAAGATAATCAATAATAATATTGTCAGTACCTTTCACATATAAAGCTTCAAAATTAAAAGTACAAAAATTCATTATACCATCTAATTCTTCTTGATACAGATTCCAAACTTTTATTAGTAAGGAGATGTTTAATTGCCTGATTATCAATTTTTATGATAAAATTTTCAGGTGCTAAATATAAGAAAATTATTTATTCCTTTCTTTATAGCTAATAATTCTTTTTCATATATGACATAATTAATTTCATTTGGTTTAAATTTTCCTATATTATATCCACATATTAATTCTTCGTTATTTATTGTTATGCTTTTTAAAATACAACCCAAATTATTTTGTGAGACATCTGTTTCTAAAATTAATTTATCTCCTTTTTTAGCTAAATAAACTTTTGGAATCTGATTGTTTTTAAAATTTAATTTTTTTTTTATAATTTTTGAGTCTTTATAATTCCTAGAAATTGTTGAAGCTGCTTTTTATTTTTAATCTTTTTAGGAAATTCTTTTATTTTCCCTATAATATGATCTTGTAGTTTAAAACTATCTGCAGATAATTTTAATCCTAAAAATTCTATTTCTATTTTTCTAGCTCTATTTTCTTAGGGCTTAATATGATTTCATGTTTTATGAATTCTTGGAAAATAATATTTAAATGTTTTCTATGTAATTCTAGTGTATTTGAAAATATCAAGATATCATCAATACAAACTACACATAATTTCTTATATTTATTAAAAATAGAATTCATCCATCTTTGGAATATTTGTGGTGCATTACATAATTCAAATGACATCACTTTTTATTGGTAATGTCTATTGGGTGCACTAAAAGCTGTTAAAGGTTTGAACTCTTCTGTTAGCATGATTTGCCAAAATCCCGATTTACAGTCAAATTTACTAAAATATTTTGCTTGTTTAGTCTGATTAATTAAAACATATTTTATTGGAATAAAATAACCATAATAAAATAATATTTTGATTTAATATTTTATAATTAATGACCATCCTAGCTTTTCCTCTTTTTATTTCTGCATGATTTCTAACCATAAAGGCTGGGCTAGAATATGGACTACTAGTTTTTTTCTATTAATCATTTTTTTTAATAATTCCTTAATTTGTATATCGAATTCTTCTATATCCTGTTTTGTATAGATCATAGGTTTTACTTTAATGATTTTATTGGGATTTTCCGATTTAATACTACAATATCTAGGGCTATTTTGCCATAATTTTAATGGTTCTTCACTAAAATTATTATCTAATATTTTAAACAACCAGTGACTTGTTTCAAATTGTTTAATTTGTTCCTTTTTTTGTGGTGAAATTTTTTTGTCACAAACAAATTTATGATTTTCTACTAATGGTATTTATATAGAAGTTTTTTCTACAGATAACATAATTAAATTTTTATCAATAGAAAATGACAAATGTTGATATATAAAATTATTTCCTAATAATATATCTCCATGCATTTATGGAAAACATAATAATTTAGGTATCACAAATCTTACATCATTTATGTAGATTGGTACGTTTCTAGCTTTATATTGAATTATAATTTCGTTACCATCTATTCCTATGGCTCTTATTGGATGCTTCATATGTTCCTATTTTTCTAAAGGAATGACATTTTTTCTGCAACTACTAGTTGTAGCTTCAGTATCTAATAAAGCATGTAAATAATATGTTTTATATTCTCTAAATTGAAATGTAATTTCAAAATATGTGTAATATTTCCTGGATTAGAAATTTGAGAATGTAATAAAATCACTTGTTTCAAGTTTCATTTGTAGGAGTATTATTGAAGTTTGTATTTCTTCAATTCTAGTGTTTCTAGAAGATACAGAGTTTTTTACTCGGTTCTGTAGGAAAAATAAGAATATGAACTGTTTTCATTCCTATTACTATTGAAGATATAGAACTTCTACTTGGATTTTGCTAATCTTCATCTATTTGAGTATTTGAGGGTAAAACCAAATCATCATTTGTATTTGTTATTGTCGTATTTTTAAAATATAATTTATCACTAGACGATACATATTCTATTGTATTAACTGGTTTAGATGTGCTTGAACTATTAATTCTTTCTACTCATCCAATCTTTTGGAATTGATAAATCTCTTAGATGTAACAATTTTGGTTGTATTTCAGTAGTAATTTTATCAGGTTCAAAGAGTTCAATAATTTTGTTATTAATTTCTTTGATTTCTACTTTTGTTGTATTAGCACATTCATTAATAGAAGTCCAACTTATTACTAGATCTTTAACTAAATAAATAATTTCAGAGTTTTTTGTCTGAATTCTAAGACAAACATTCTTCTATCAAAGGATCTGTAATAGATACAAAGTAATTTGGTTTAATTTTAAATCTTATTACTCCTGAATGCAAATTTGATTAAATTTCTCCAATAAGTGCTTTTATTAGATTTTCAAATCTTCTATCTAATAATACCGCTATTATTGGTCTATTATGCCCTCTTCTAAGTAATGCTCTTATAGTTATCATTATAATTCTTAGATGTATATATCTAACTTTGGGATATTTATTTTTAATCCCTTTAATTTTGTCTTTAATAAATAGTGAGATTTCTGTTAATCCACCTCTAGTGTTTTTGACACCAAATTTTATATTTAGATATTTTATAAATTTCTTCTTTAGAAATATGATTTTTATTAATATTTTCTATCATTTCATTAGAAAAGTCTTTTTCTTCTCCGATTATATTTCCTAATCTTATATCTTGTTGTTCATTCTTAGGAATTTCTTTTAACTGATTATTAAAACTACTTCCTATATTAAACATAAATATATATTCTTCACAATCTGTTTCTGATATTAATTCGTATAATATTTCCTCAAGATTTATTTCCTCTTCGGAACATATTTCTAAATATTGTTCTTCAAGTGTTTTAATTATTTTTTTGCACTTTTCCCTTTATTGGGACAATTTGATGCTATATGATCTTCATCACATGCGAAACATTTACAATTTTGCTTTTTTTAGGAATTTTAGAAGTTTTTCTTCTAATAAATCTTTTATTCTTATTATTACCAGAATTTTTTTATCTTATTCCAAGGTTTCTATCTCCTATTTTTCTTTTTATGTTTTTATAGGTATTAGGGCGTATTGATTTACATCCAAATTCCCATTCATTTTCTAAAATTTTTGTACAATGTTAATTGTTAACTTGTTTAGAAGCCTTACTTTGTAAGCAATAACTAGTTATTCTTTATTTTGCAAAATCAATTCTATTTCCTTTAGAATCTATAGTTTCTGAATCTACACCAGATATTTTGCTATGCTTTTCTAAATAAGAATCATATTTTTTTTATACAAATCTCATCACATGGTGGTGGCAATTTATGGAAATATTATTTGTTTGTTTTTTTCCAAAATTCTATATTTTCATTTTTTAGTTTTTGATATTCATGAAGAAATTTTTTAGAAAAATCTTCTAAATATCTAATGTCACATAATTTAAAATTTGACAATATATAACTAGATAGACTATCTTGATCTCTTTTTTTATTATAGCCACAAATTCTATTTTTAGAATGTATGTTAATCCTTTTAATACATCTTTGTGAGTTTGAATCTGATTGATTAACTGCCTCTGATTCTTCCCATCTTCTTAGTAATTGTTTAAAATTTTTTTTGACCAAGTGTTGTTTACAACTATAGTCATAAACTGTGCCCAATCATCTATAGTTTTTTTATTAAAGGATATTAAATAATCATCTTTTAGAATATCTGGATCTAATTTCCTTTTTCCATTAGTTCAGGAATATCTATATTTTCATCTTCATCTGTTGAAGAATTTTCTTCGTCAGATTTATAACTTGTAACTTTTATATCTTCTAAGTTTATAGAATTATTAGAACTATCACTAATATCTATAAAATCATAGTTTAGCATATAATGATAATTAAATAACGCAAATAGATATTTATATTTTTCATAAAATTATTCTATAAGTTTTAGATATTCTTTCATTTTTATCAAACGTCTTAGTAAATTTATAGGTTATTTATAGGACTGTTGATATGTAACTTCTCTTTTTTTGTTTTTTTAGAATTTTTATGGGTTTTCATCTGAAAAATCTAATATTACATTGCTATTCTTTTTCACATCAACATATACAATACAATAGAAGCAATATAACACGACTTCATCAATTTCTTAAAATTTTATTCTTAAATAGTTAAAACACTACATATATAGTTAAAAAAAACATGAATACAATACTAATAAATGAATATGTCAAAATTTATTAGTCTACCAAAATTAATGCAAGTATAAATTATCTTAAACACAATTGTGACATAATATATATAGGAAAATATGAAAACCCTCTTGATAAAATTTTTAAACACAATCATAGTATATGTATCAAAATATATAAAATATTAAAAAAAAAAGGAGATTAGGTTGCAGCACATTTACATTGCATTTGATGAGGGGAAAATAGGGAAAATAACATATAATTCTTCTTTCGCATCCTCAGACGCGGGCAGGTACATGTTTTAAGAAAGAAATAAGTAAAATATCTCAAGACACCATAGAATTAGTTTCGATTCCCAGAAATGAAATAAGTTTCAACATTGGGGGAATCATACAGTAGCTCGACAACACATTCAAAAAAGAAAAGGGTCCACTCAGATTTTATTTCGTCATCGTCAGAAAAATCGAGCACTAAAATGTTTAAAACTAACCCTCTAATGCCGATGCTCCTGATATAATCTCAATCAACTCAGTTGTGATTGAAGCTTGACGGGTTCTGCAACACAAATACGACACACAAAATATCTACTTCAGAGCTATGAAAAGAGGAATAAGAAAATTAGAAAAAAAAGAAAAAAACCAAATGATGCTCAACACGTGACTTTAAGAACACCATGAAAGCATGCATAAATGATAAAAATATATCGAGACCTGTTGTATGTGAGAGTAAGGCGATCAAGCATGTCACCAGCATTTCTACTCGAGCTATCCATAGCAGACATCCGTGCTCCTTGCTCACTACAAGCATTCTCCAACACCGCATTGAACATAGTCTGTGGGAAATATGAGAATCCTTGATGGTAAATTCCGAAGACTAAAACACTTACTGTAGATAAAAAAAGCCAAATAAAGAAAATCTTAATTTTATATTATTTTGAAAGGTACTTTACTAGTAAGAATATAAGGTGGCCTGTACATTCTTAAGATTAGGGATACACAGATGTTCAAATTCTCTTACAACTGCCTGTACTTAGTCATCCGAATTGGTTATTCAAGAAAGTAAAGGCTTTGCCTGGAAATACCGGTCAGCAGAATTTGTCATAATGGTGGTCAACAAGAAAACTTAGAGCTCTACCAAAATCATAGGAAGCTAACCAAGCTTTTACTTTTTTCACTAATATCACAGGGATCATTTCCATAAATGAACGGTACACGGCAAAAAGATTCTTGTCATCATAATACAGCTCTCTTACACCTAGGACATTGTCATCATAATACAGCTCTCGTAGACCCAGGGCATCAACAGATATTTGCAAATTCCATTATTCATAGTTCATGCCTTCACAGTATCAACTTTCATGCATAATAACAAGAAATAAAGATGTTTGGTTCAGACGGAAGGACATACACAAGAGAACTGAAACTCTGCCAGATTTTGAAGTATTTCGCCCTTTGTCTCACCACCCTCAACTTCATAGGAGTCTAGATCACCAAGCTTTCCCCCAGATTCAGCTTCCCTTTCAACTATCTATATGAACAAATCACCAAACATTACAAAAAACAAGAAACTAAAATGAGCAATATTTAGACAGGAAAAAGGAAACTCATCAAGCTCAAAGATTCGTGTCATACTCACTTCAGGTGATAATACAGTTGAAACTGTTGGCACAAAAGAAACTACTGACTGAAACTTGTTGAAGACAATCCTCAAAGCGTCATACTCCACATTCTTTAAAATCTCATCAGCAAGAACAGAGACCTGAAGATGCAAATGTTTGCAAGTGAAGACGGTTAACACAGCCAAACTGCAATCTACAACATTGGGACAAAGAAATTCATGAAAGACAAGGTTCTTCAGCAAAGAAAGTGGGCAGAGAGAAGTCAAGATTGAACTTCAGGAAATTTGGAAACTGGGTCTTCCTTTGCTGTTAGACAATCGGGGCATCATTTAAACTAGAATTGCTATTCGCAAGTGTTAATGTTATGTTCCCTTGGGTTTACAGTTGCAATTTTTTTTTCCCTAAAAGGCATCATACCAAGCTTCAACCATAGCTTAAATTACTGTTACAGATACTATTCAATTCTCAGGCTAGCCGTCTGGTTGAATTTTTATTTGCGTTTTAACCCTCAAAATGGAATCTTTCCTTTCTAAACCAATCAATAACCATAATCATTTCTATAATAAAAAATTAAACCCTATACTTCCAGGATTTTGGCCAGAATATGACCATATTTATCTCACTGCGATAGAACCCTCCTTCTGGCACATCACAAGGAACCAGTCAACAAACAATGCATTTACTGAAAGTCTGAAACATTCTATGTAAGTTATAAAAATCCTGCTCTTGCATGACCAAAGATGGCTTCAAAGAAAGAATCAAGCATCCCATACAACAATCAAAATTTCAACTTCCCCAGAAAGGTTATTTCATAGGAAAATCGCAGGTAATAGCACAATGACGAACCTGAGTGTAGTTCAAAGGATTCTTCTGCAGCTCAGTTATGATTAACTCAATGTCCTTTTTAGAATCACGAACTAATTGAGCCTTTGCCTTCTCTCCCAAAATAACATATTTTGTTTCTTTTTCAGGCCCTGTGACAATAAAGATGGTTAACTTCAGGAAGCATCCAATTAGGCACCAGCTAAGAAAGAACAAAACAACCAGAAAAGATTAAGTTGCTTGGGAGAAGTACCAGAGTTCAACTTATGGAGCCCCTTGCTTATCTTGACAGATGTAGAGTTAATTCCACCACAAAGACCTTTGTCTGAAGAGATGGTGACAACAACGTTCTTCTTAACATCAGCACCTAGCATTGTGATAAGAAATGTTAATAAAATAAGGCTGACAAGAAAATAAAGATTTGATATAAGATTATTAAACAATATAATGAAATTGTAGAAAGATCAAAGACTCTACAACCTTATCCAAGCAAATTTTAGAAGAATCTTATTGATGGCATTAAGCAGCTAAGTTACAAGTCAAGCTAATGCACTTCAGATAGTGAGTGGATCTATTAGTTTCCAGTTTTGTATAACTTCAGTTTTTATTAACCACTAATGCAAAGAACAGCAGTCTATTTCAACATGAACCAAGTAATATTATTAATAACTAAGTCAAGCTAGGTACAATTGATTCAGAACCAGTTCTACAACTCTTTAGAGCTTATATTCTTTCAGAGGAAGGCCAAACAGGAAAACACATATCAATGTTATTCTATAAATTATCTACCTACATTAATCTCAGGATATATAAAGGATATATGCATCTAATTCGCAAGCGAATAATGGTAATATGCATTTATAAAATTGCAACTAATCTGCTCAAGCTGTTATCAATCAATAAAAGTTACATTTGTGTAAAACTTCTGGATAGAGAGGGTAGGATTAAAAACTGAGCCACTACCCCATAGGTTCACTACATGAACACCAATGCAACATCAATGGAAGTGAGCAAAAACTAACCGTTACTAGCTTGAGACAAACATTTAGCAAATGCAAAGAGAAAACAGGTTCAATTGAGCATGCTCAGTAAAGAGATACATATCAAAGGCTTGTTCATAGACATACTGGGAAGATCGCCAAGAAGTGCAGTAAATGGCTGCCAGAGGCCACGAGAATTCTCAGTTTTTGTTTGAATTGCTCTCAACTTCGAGGCTGCAACCATCTTCATTGCCTTTGTGATTTTCTGAATATTCTTGACACTCTTCATCCGGTTTCTAACTGCACAAGCAATAGACCACCACCCTTAATAACCTTCACCGACTCTAAAAGAAAATGCGACAAGCATGCATGCATAACATCATATTGAAAAGAAACAAACAGAAAAGAGAGAAAACTGAAACAATTCTTACCAACTTGAGTCGAAATATGACGAACTCCAAGGGGACCCTCATCCCTGCCATCCAAGTTAATTTATTTAGTACTTTAAGATTCAAATTACACCAAAGAAAATTTTGAAAATATAAATTGTTACATATCTTAAAAGGTTCAATCATTTTTTTGATCTATTTATCTTTCCCCCTCTTTTGAAAACTTAAATGATTGAACGGACCACTATCAGTACCAACTGTTTAGCTCAATTTTAGATACACAGGGGACAAAAGCCGAATTTACAAAAAATAAAATAAAAATCACTTCGATTAGTATAGAAATGAATTTAAAAAGTATTTTTTTAAAAAGTTCATTTTCTTTTATAATGAGATTGATGGGAAAATATACAAAAAAAAAAAAAGAGAGAGAGGGAGAGAGAGAGAGAAGGAAAAGTGAATTGCACAAAATTTCGTTCTCTCAGCAATAATGGAAAATCTAATCACCACAATAAGCAAAATAAAATTATTTTCAATTTGGTTAGCAACAAAGCAAACGAAAATGTATCATTTGGGCCTAAAATAAGAGAAAAAGGGAGGGGGGATCAAGGTAAATAAGGAGAAACGTGATGCGAATGTGTATGTGTATATGTATATAAATATAGAGAGAGATGAGAAGGTGAGAAATGGAAAAAGAGAGACCCATACTCAAGAGTAGGATAGAGAGGAGAGGATCTGACGGCGGTTATCGGACGAGGAGAGATCAGAGGGGCCAAACGCCTCCCTTCGCGTCTGAGAGCAGCCATCGCCATCGCTTACCGATTCAGACGAAACCCTATAAATCCTTGCTGTCGTGGATGAAAGTGTTTTTTTTTTTTTTTTTTTGGGCGTTTTGACGGAATTGCTACCAGCTCCAGTAGGGAAGTGTTTTACTGTTCCTACTAAAATGATCGGGACTCCGGTTTAGCGTACGCCAAGAACTAGTATGATGGTTGGGTTGGGCCGTTATTTATTTATAATAATAAGGTAAAGTCCGAATAATAAACATAATTAACACGACTCAAATTTAAGTTATACTTGAGACGATGAATACCCTTAAACATCATGCAATCAAATGGGGTTCTCAATTCAAATTTTATTATATGTATATTTTAATTAAATTTTGTTGTAATTAAAATATTTCAGCTCGAAATATAAATTTAAAAATTATTTATAATGAGATTTGAATTAAAGAGATCATGAATATAAAACCTTTTCATTTACCATTTGAACTAAAATAAATTTTCGTTTATATAAGAAACTTTAATAAATGTATTTCTTATATACTTTTTTATATATATTTGTGTATATTAATAATATTTATTGAGTTAGTGTCATAAACTAACTCGACATCATCTCATGATTGATGACAAATTAATGATAAACAATTGTATTTGTTATACCTACACCATGTACCCCAACAGGGTCTTCTAGTGGAGTTGGTCCTCTAGCGAACCATGTGGATCTGATGAACCTGACTAAGCTAATGTACCTTCCACTCTTTACTACGGGTGAACCTTAGCCTGGCGAGCCTCATACAACACCATATCTCCACCAAACATATGTGAGACGTACGTGGGAAGTTCAAAATCATTGATTACCCAACTGTCCTAAGATGTCATATATAGGACGTCAATCACCGTCACTTCCAAAATATTGGATTAAATCTCAATGTTATTAGTCTTTAAACACATAGGCAATCTTGTCTCCCACTATAAAAAGGCCCATGAATCAAATCACAGGGCATTTCTTCTACTTCCATTATATTTTTTTCCTTCTCAACTTGACCACAAAAAAAGCCGACCCAACTTCAGTGGCTCTCCGCTTGGTCTTCAAGTGAACCACCTATCAAACCACCACTTCCTTCCTCTGTTAATCCAACTGGTTAATATTTGGTGCAGTGAGCATGAAGAATCATGACCAATCTAAGTACCAGTATCCCTTCCACCGATGAGACTGATCCCACCAACAATCAACAAACCCAGGAACCTTCAAGAGAGGTATCACTCCAATATTTATCGTCCCAAAACCAAACAAACCCAGTATAAAATCCTTTGCATGCCAACCAAACTCCTCATCGACATGTTGGAAAATGTGTCCATATTGTAGTAAACATGTAATTTTTTTCTATGTATTTGAATGATGAATAAATAAATTTCACATTTTATTGTTATGTCTTTTGTATTTATGTCTTTCATATTTTGCATGTATAGCGAAATTGTGACAAGCAAATATTAGCTCATTGATTGTCTAAGTTCAAACTGATGATAAGTGACATTGTAAAAATATTTACATTGCGAGAAAGACAAGTTACTTCAGTAGATAATCTAAACGAGCCTATAATCCTGTAAAAGAATCAAAGTGAGCATTTGATTCAATTACTGAGAAGGATTATTATATCTACAATTCCAATTGAGGAGATGACTAGTCTTGGCTATCGGAGCAGTTGACTCTACGGGTAGAGACATAGATGTATTCATTGGCAGAATGATACATTGGACTGGACCCAAGATAAATTAATTTTGAATCAATTTGTGAATTAATTCACTTGACATTCATGGTGTGATTTACCTAAATCCTAAGTTAGTCACTAATCATGCGTATGCAACTCATGTGCTTTGATATAAGTAGAGGCTTATGTTTTAAAGATGATTGAGTCGATAGCCGGTATGTTGGGTACATGACTTGTTTATGGCATGACTTTACTAGCAACAGTGGAATTCATAGCTCAATTAAAGAGTTAACAATATCATCTCATTGGCATTATGTGGATTGATAAATATGGAACATGGCCGCGGGTTGCTTGTTCTCAAATGAGCAATTTATCACAGTCATTTGTTGACAGTGGTCATATTAATCGTTAAGAAGACACAATGGTGACAATGAGATAAAATAAGATTATATTGAGTGAATGGATTTAACTCAAAGGAATCAAGGATATCATATGAGGGTAACACACATGACAAGGTCATTGGACAAAGCAATTGGATGAATTGCTATCGTAAAGAGTATATAATAAGAAGTTTTCAATCATGGTGCTTCTTGTGGATTGACTCCAAGATTAAGTAATTGCGAATTATCAGAACGATGCTTCTGGACATAATTGCAATTACTAAAGCCTAATTGTATATGTCCGATTAGTCCCTTCACTAGCTCAACAAAAGCTCGATTGAACAACTTTCGAATTAGAAGAAAATTCTACGACTTTGGAAATAATTTAATTGAGTCAATTTATTCAATGTAGAATTAAATTGGGCGGTCGTAAGAATTGTTCAACTAGAGAATTTGATTAAAGAATTTTCTTAAAAAAATAATTTAGAAAATCTAAGTGATTTTTGGGAAAATTAATTTTGATCAAGTAAAATTAAGTTAATCAAATTAATTAAAATTAATATGATATTTTTGAAAATTAATTTTCAAGTCAGACAATTGACCCAATGAGTAATTGAACTTGAAAACTAGACTTGAGATCGTAAATTGGGCCCGAGAGCCCAAAATTGAGACTAAGACCCAAAAGTTGGTCGAATCGGGCCTGATATATGAAATCGGGTCGACAGTCCAACTAGTGGCTGGATCGGATTGGTCGCCTATCACTGGCCCGAATTGAACCGTTAGAAACTGAATTAGCTCGGGGTGTCGGCGACTAGGACAGCGGCATTTTGATGGTCAGAAAATGGTCGGCGACGGTGATCTGCGGTGGTTGAGCAGTGGAAGAATTACACTCCTACTGGGACTCAATTAGATAATTTGATTTCAGATTAACTATTTCAAAAACAATATTATTTTAATAGATTTAATATTAAATTAATATAATATTTATCTAAATATTATATTAATTTAATATTAAAGTGATTAAGTTTAATTATAGTTGAACTCTCTAAACTCTCCCTATATAAAGAAAGTCTTGGGTCATTATTTTTCACGCACTTGAATTTAAGAAAAAGTTGTAGAGAGAAAATTCTCTGAAGAAATTATTTCAAAAATTTTCTAGAGATATTTTTCTTATTTACAAATTGGCCAAAAAGTTTGGAGAAATTGTGAAATTGCCCCACTGGTAATTTTTGTGAAAAATTTTCTGATTCGAAACGAGCTCACACTCGGTAGACCTAAGCTTGAGGATAACAGAGAAGGCTACTCGGTTGAAGCATTCATCCTAGACGAATAAAAAAGGTATAATTTTGATTAAGTGTTTATTACTGTAGATATTACAACCAAGTTCTTGTTTTGGAAAAAAAAAATTAAAACTATGATTTTTCCCTAGATTTATTTTCTGTTGCGTTTTTCAAACACGATTTTCCAACATTACAATCATCCACCTTAGGTTCATGTTGTTGCTTCTCTAACTAACTAAGGTACTCAAAACCCTCATTCAGGATCTCAACAGTACATTGACATATAGGAGAGAATGAAGACGATGGAGGAACAAATATATTCACAATAGAAAAGATACGAAGAGCAGCAAAAAATTATTCAAGAGTAGATAAAAAGCAATGCCAAGTGGATGAAAGGAATGAGAGGAATGAGAAACTCATTAAAGAGTTAAGAACAACCAGAGCTGCTCGAAGGCAGGACCTATTACATAAGGAGAAGGAAACTGTCCATTTTGCTTGAAAGCACCATCATGATAATAGAGGTAATGATGATCTCAGTGATAATTAAGATGATGATAATGTTGATGTGGATGGTGATGATAGTCAAAGTTGGAATTTAAGTAGAAACACAATAGAAAAAAAATAGAACTATTAGAAAAGAACATGTAAAAGTATAAGAGGAATAAGTCATTGAGTTTAGTTAAGAAATATACAAAAGAACCATTGGCTAATGAAATATTGTGTCATCATGTCTCTCCAACTTTTAAATTCCCTAAGACATCATATAATGGTCAAGGTGACCTTGATGATCATTTGGTGCATTATGTGAATCATACGAATATCCTGGGTGCTTTAGATCAGGTGAAGTGTAGGGCATTTTCAATGACATTAAAAGATGCAACTTACGCTTGATATTTTTAGCTTTCACAACACTCTATCACTAGTTTCGAGCAATTGATAGACTTATTCATGAGTAGATTCTCGACGAACAAGACACTACAACAATCATCAGAGTATTTAATGTCAATTAGGCAACATGAAGACAAATCTTTACAAGATCTTGTAAAGAGATTTAATGCAACGACAATGATCACTGAATATGTCTCAAAGGAGTTTACAGGACAAGCCTTCATGCCTAGTACTACTAATCAACACTTGAAGTATAATTTAGTTTACAAGTCCCCTACTAGTTATTTGTCCTTTATGAGACAACACATAGGTTCTTTGAGAATGATGAGATGGAAAAAGCACAAGTAGGATCCCAACAATGAATATCGATGAATTTCAATGCTCCTAGACGTGACAAACACCCGTTGGAGGACAAGTCTAGAAGGGATTATTCATGTCATTCGTACGTAGGAAGGTAACAGAGTTATTATTCCAATGACTCTCTTAATTTGTATATAACTGCGAGAGATGACAGCATTTATCAACAACAACAAAAGAGGCCACATAGAGCTTCTTATAACTAGTTCCACTTATAATCATGATTTAAGAGCCTCTTCGGTGCATATATTGAGCTAGATTGAACATCAGGGAATACTCAAGTCACCAATCTCTCTAAGGTCGAGTGTTCGCAAAGAAGACTCTAAGGAGAGATGTAAGTTTCATCATGTACAGGGCCATAAAATGAAGGATTGTGTTCATTTGAAAGATGCAATTGAATCTGCAATATGTTGGGGGCAATTAAAGCAGTTTATGGCTCATTTGGATCATACATCAGGATATAGAGATTTCAATGGTGATGATGGTCCTTCAAGTCCTTCGAGTTCACATGATTAAAATAGAGGAAAGGGTAAACATGTTGTAAGGGGTGTAATCAATGTCATTGTTGGATCCAATGAGGAATGGGCTAGGTCCAACACAAAGGGGAAAATGTTATGTGACAAAGTGGAGTTTGTGATTTTGAGGGCAATGATTCGTTAGTTGTTTCATCTTTAATAGCTGGGTTTCAAGTGAAAATAATTTTGATAGATACAAGTAGTGTCATTGAGGTATTAAGGTGGAACACATTCAAGAAAATAGACCTAAGTGACTGTAACACCCCTTGCTCGACCCAAATACCGGGTCTAAGTTATTGGGTGCTACAGTTGTTGCCGGAGCAACGACCAACAAATTCACAATAAAATCAGCATTTCACATCATCAATCATGCAATCATCAATAAAATAATATTAAATATCAATGAACATTCTTTCTCAGGTCTTATGCAAGCATACAAATACTTTAAAGTCAACTCAATACCAATTAGGGATCTTTTTATGACATTTTTAAAATGTGAGAACAAGTTCACCATAAATAAATCATTCAAATATTCAATCATGTCATAAACACGTAGATATTATGATACACAATCAAATCTGAACCTAAGTCGAGTTTACGAAAGCTCTTTTAATGACCTAGACACAAATTAGGACCAAATTGTAAGGTTTTTAAAGTTTCCAAATCAGGTATTGATACCCCTACTAGGTACGATACCATTTTGAGCTTCGATGTTTCAAAAAAATCAAATTAAATCAAGAAGCATCGATACTAGGTTTGAAGTACTGATACTTTTCTTTAGGTATCTATACTTTCCTTTGGTATCAATACCATTTTAGCATTTTGTTTTACAAAATATTAATTGAAAAATGTAATGTATCCGTGCCTCATCTAAGGTATCGATACCTTATTGCCAAATATGTCAAAATCTTTTATTTTGGTCCCCTTTTTAAGCCCAAACCACCAACCTATGCGTTTGGTACCTAGAAGCACATTATAAACCTGTTCAAAATCATCATCAAACATACTTCGAACTTTTATTATACAACCTTAACATCATCTAACCAATATGCCATCATTTGGCACCAATTCACAATAACATATACCAATTCTAATACCAGCTAGTCTATCATAAAATTCAATCCTTTCTAAACAACATAAAACATATCAATTATCTTCCACATTTGCCATACATAAGATTCATAGGCAATATGGCATATTACCAAGCATACACACACATTTGTACACATTCATTGACAAGTCTAAAATCAAACATTCATCAAGGATCCAAAACATGACTACCCTCTAAAATAACACATATATTAACCTTATACACATCCCAACCCATTTTTCAAGCATACATGCCACACTCAGTTACCTTTAAGCCTAAAAATTAGAAAATAATTAAGGGGTTAAATTGAAAGAAATCGTGAGCTGGCGGTCTCTACTGAAAAATTAGAGAAACATAGGGTCTGGTTTGGATATAGTTGAGCTCCAAATCTAGCTTTGTTAGATTAGAATTAGCTGGTTCCTTAGTAGGGGACAAAATGATTGTCAATGGATAGTTTCTACATGGTTGAAGACTGTGTGAGAAGGGTTATAAATAGCTGAGAAATGACTTCCTGAGGAGACTTCTTCTCCAATCTATTTTATTTTCTTCATCTTCTTCCTCAATAGCTCCGAGAGGAGATGGTTACAAGAAAGCTCTGCATTGAGTGATGGTCATGAGGATCAAGTAGAAAAGTACAAAATCCAACGAGATGGTAAGATACTGAGACCTTTGGTATTTGTAGGTTTAAGAAGTAATACTAAGGGTTTCTAGAACCATTTTAGGGGTTCTGCATGTTTCTAGAAAATTGAGGTTTAAGTTAAAAATACTGGGTTTAACCCATAATTTGGTTGACATGCTTAGTTTCCAAGAGAATGGAAGCTCTAGCGTTTGAAGAAGCTAAACTAATGAGGCGAAGAAGGATGAGGTCAGTTTCTGTACTCCATTCCTAGAATGATGAATGATCTCTGCTAATTTTTTATGTTATGCATGAGTAAGATTATATGGTATATGGGTGTCTGCCATAATAGTTCAACATGCATGAAATAGTTAGGACTTCATGTTTTAATAAATAGCGTACACTATGATAGTATGTAAAAGAAATGCGTATATCGTATGATTATAATAGTGGGAATTATTGACAGAATTAGGCGAAGTTAGGATTGGGAAAAAAAGGGTGATTCTGTTAGATACCACCATACTGTGTTGCTATATGCAAAACGTGATGTTCGAAGCTCCGGGCCTTGCGGCCCGTAGGGGACACTGTGGTGTTCGAGCGTTAAGGTATAGGACAATGGAGGAACAGGTGGAGGAATAGGGAAAAAGAAAAATTAGAATTCCATTTCAATTCTACCATCTGGGATTGCTTGAAGCAAACCGCGATGTGCGAAGCTCCGGGCATTGCGGAGGGGACACTTTGGTGTTCGAGCATCAAAGTGGATATAAGATAATATGATATTAATGGTTATTAGGTTTCATAGAGCAACACATTGATGGAAGTCAGTAGGCTTTATGGGGCGACACCACGACAATGTTAAGGTTTTTCAAGGCAACACCTCCAAGAGGTTAAATGTGTAAGACCATAGCTAGGATATGACAACCAGGATAGTTCGCCAAGGCAGTAAACACATGATAGTCTGTCGGGACAGTAAACATGGGATAGTCCGTCATGACAGTAAACACTGTATAGTCCACCAAGACAATAAACACGAGATAGTCTGTCGAGACAGTAAACACAGAGATTATAAGATGTAAGATCATAGCTCGATTATAGCAACCAACAGAGTTTGTCAGAACATCAAACATGAAATCTGACGAGCAAGACCATAGCTCAACTATGACAATTTGTGGAGTCTGTTGGAACACTAAACACAGGGTAGTCTACTGGGACATTAAACACGAATGGCCAAATAGGACAACAATAGTGGGACATTTTGCAAACAAGGAGAAAGGGACTAGAAAGAAAATGGAAATATGGACATACAATAGTTAACCAGTGGGTCGAAAGAATTCACTAATTAATGGAGAACATAATGGAAATAAGAAATGACTGTTGGAATAGTAGTCGTGAAAACTAATAGGGCATATGGATGATAACCCAGTAAGAAGTAATCACGGGAGTTGACACACTAGTGGTGCCTGGTGTACATGTGAATAAAAGATGATTTAACTAAGGATCGTAGACAAGGATCCGCTATTAAGAACCGCTAAAGGGTGCTCTAAAAAACCCTGTAAGTTAGAGATGCAACACAAAAAACACAGTTTGGTCAACAAGAAAAAAGAGGAGTTAATTAGAATCGATTGACTAAGAGGACATACCAGGTGACAAATATGTATGTCAAGACTATTCTTCTTCAAGGGGAAAACCATTGGAGAAGTACCAGTCAAACGACAAGTTCCATAGGGAACTAAAATAAGAGAGAAATCTTGAAAATAGATGGTCGCTTCAACGATAGTCTGCGGGGTATGAAAGGCCAAAATAGTCCACAACAAATGGACATGACACAATTTCGAGCATGGTATCTCGAATATAGTGGATTACAAGGAAATAATCTAATTGCTATTCATCCCCAGTGGGACTTAATCCTCCAAAGGGATGGACAATCTCACTAATTATCCCAAAGGATGGGATGAAAGCAAGTCCTTCGAGACTAAGGCAAGAGAAAGAGTCTGCCACAGACTAAACAGATTGGAATGATCGCAAAGGGGGCCCCCAAGGAGCATTAAAAGGGTAGATCATAAGACTACCTTATAACGATATAGTGGAAAGAAGATTTCCACATTAGGGATAAATGGAAAGAATAATACAAGTAAAGGAATGACAGAGTCCATGGAAATGTCGAGACATCTAAGGAATCCATTAAGACTAATTGTGGGCTGATAGGATTGCCCAGAGGTAATTCATTTAGCTATCTATCCATAATAGATATGATTGAGGGATTAATCAATGCCGTTACGACGAGTTTAAGAGTAATTACTGTAACACCCTAAAATAGGGTCTAAGAGTTTTAAGGGTAATTTAGAAATTTTAGCCTTAGTGTGTTCAAAATTTTGCGACATGGTATATCGGTAATGTTTTCTTTATTATGATTTTAGAAAATTAAATCAATTTCTGAAAATGATTTTAAAGACCTTTAACTTTGAAAATAGGACTGATTTGTAAAAAAGTCAAAACTTGGAATTTTTAAGAGGCAATTAGACTAGATTTTAAAATTCATATCTTCCCCCACCTAGTTTATTTTTACGTTAGTTTTTCTTCTCCCTCATTCTTGTGCCGTCCCTTGTTCTCCCTTGCTCTCCCATTCGATTTTTTATTTCCAAACTCTAATCTTTTGATTCCTATCAACATCCAAGCCTTAAACCTCCATAAAATTCCAAGAAAAACACCAAAAAACACCATAGATTCCTCTATTATCAAGCTTGTGGGTTTTTCGGGTTTTCGATTAAATGATTGGTTTTTCGTCAACTAAGGTAACGATTCATTTTTGTAATTAGTTTTAAATGATGCCTGGTCTTTTTAACAAAATTTTTAGCCATTAAATCGCATGTTTTAAATAAAAGTCGAAAATTGGGTCGTTAATGATGAAGTTCGAGATTTTGGGTAAAAAAATGGTTTCAAAGTGTTTTTCAATCAGTTTTGACATGATTAGAAAGTTTCTAAACTTACTTTAAAGTTTCCTTAAATATTTCTAATGTTTTGATGAATTTTCAAAAAATAGCCAAAAACATGTTGAAAAAGTCGATACTATGAATTGAGTAGTTTTGTGTAGTTTAAAGGTTGAGAACTAGTCATAGGTGATAGATGAATGGAATCGATTTTAGGCAAAAATACTAAGTATAGACCGAGATATTCGAATTTTAAGTTTCCTATGTCGAAGGTTTCGATCCAATGAGAACCTAGCTTAGGCTTCTGTTTTTGGATTGTTTGATGTGAGTCTTTGGAAAAAATGTTAATAGTGTTTTTGTGTGATTTACTTTGTTGAAGCGTGAATCGATAAGACCTTCTACGAGTAGAGATAAAGGCATGGAAAAGCTAGTTTGAGTTTTAGGCTTTTTCGGCAAAAGTGTAATATGTGAGTGTTTGGAATAATTGCTTATGGACATGATTCAATGCGTTATTTGGGAATTTAGTAGTAGCCTAAACCCCTACCCTAAATTACGAGTGTAAGCTTTCTCATACCTATGTTATCTTGTGAACTATGTGCTTAAGTGTTTGTGACTATTTGAATTGAGATGAGATGCTATAACATGTGATATGTGGTTATGATAACATTTGTGAAAGTGCAAATGTGTACATGTTATGTATATTTTAAATTTTAGTGACAATGTTTTGCTAAAAATGCAAATATACAGTGATAGTGCATGGATAATCGGTAAGTAATATGTGTTTGATTTCAGATATTTTGGCCTTGTGATCTTGAAACTGTTGGATATAGTTAGCATGCAATAGGATTGTGAGTTCTCACCTATATGTACAGCGATTTTGGGCTTTGAGGCTCTGGAACATGTTGGAGGGATAAGGGAATGTGAGCTAAGCTCCATTCAACGGGACACGTGAGGGGAAATAAGGAGAGTGTTAGCTTTATACTTCACTTTTGGGACATGTTTGACTCTATAAGTCTATGTGGTGTGTTGGAGATCCGTGTATCCGATGAGTGGTGATAGTGCCCAATTTTACGTTTCATAGCTCAAGTGTCAATTTATCTATAAACATGTTTTTGAGTATTATGATATATGCTTAAATGTTATGTGATTATATGAGTAATGTGATATATGCTTAAATGTTATGTGATTATATGAGTATTGTGATATATGCTTAAATGTTATGTGATTATAGGTGTATTGTGATATATGTTTAAATATTATGTGATTATATGTGTAATGTGATATATGCTTAAAAGTGAATGTGATTACCATGTAAATGAACTAGTAAATAATGCATGAGTGAGTATAATATAACTCTAGAGTTGGAACTGCTAAGGTTGTGCTATATGGTTGTTTTTTTAATGCTTGATGAATTGTTTACATGGTAGTTGTTCTAGGTATTCACTAAGCTTGTTAAGCTCACCCGCTCCTTTTAAACCCTTGCAGAGTAGTTAAGTGCTGGTGTGAGCAGTGTGGTTCCGAGGAGTGATCCAAGCAAGTCCATTTCTATGATTTCGTAGGTGTTATTTTTATTTGCTTATGTTTTGGGAATAAGGCAATGTGGTAGACTTTTATTGGTATCTACCATGATGTTTTGAATGCTTCCATAAATTACTTGTTCCTAAGTTTATGAGATTCATTTCGTATTACATTGATTATTGCTTGGACTTGCTTTTGATGTTTGAAACTATTACTACGGTTGTTTTGATGTTTATTTGATGATAATATGATAACATGATGAATTGGTACAAGTTGGAATGAATTATAAGCTTAGAAATGTTGTATTTTTCTGGTCTGAAGTAGAAGTATCGATTTTCATGTTGTAAAAACGATACCTCTATGATTTAAAATGTATAGGAAGTCAGAATCGTAAATTGGAATCGATACCATATCACGAGTATCGATACTCGAGGTAAAATTAACGATACTTTTCGAAAGGTATCGATAATTTCTAGAATTTTATTTTTGGATGAGAAACAAAATGCTATTTTGGTATCAATTTTCCAAGCGATATCGATACCCCTGTGCTAGTACCGATACTTACGTGAATTGCTTTGGTATTTTGCTAAGTGGTCCAAATGCTTGAATTTTTAACACAGATAGTTACATTGATGCATGCCCAGCATGATTTAATGATGATTAATGTATGTATGTCTTAAAACTTGTACAAATGTTATGAATGACATGTGTCGGCTTTAAAATAGTGAACATTGTAATGTACAAGTAGTGAGACGATGGTGTGGCATCTTTATATTTAGGATTAACGATCGGGCCAGGTATAGGGGGTTATAATTACTCGCATAAGTAGGGAGTTATTTGTGTTTAGTTCTTTCTCTTTAAATCTCTGTAAGATGGGGTCTAATTTCGCGTAATGTAGAAACTCACTAAGTTCATTCGAACTTACAGGGGTTGACTTGTGATTGCAAGACTTGCGTGGCAAGAAACTCGATGAGGGACTAAGCCAGGCTAAATTAATTCAAGGATTTGACGTTGGTTTGGAGTCATGCACATAGGAAGAAGGTACCACAAGAGGCATCACCTCGGGGCCCAACACGTTGTAATTAAGTAAATCCTTTTAGGTTCGAAGTTGAGACAATAGACTTTGGATTAAAATTTTTATGCATGTTATAAAATTTTTATTTAAATAAATAGGTAATACAATCTGATTTTAAAAAAGGGAGATCTAAATGAGTATATTAACTCGTTTCAAATGTGACACTCTGTACCCAAATTCGATGAACGGATTGGTTTGGGGTGTTACAAGTTTAGTGGTTTTAAAGAACGATTTAGTCAATCCTTTGGATGTAGAGAGGTTGAAAGGAGTTCCCCTTTTATGCATGACGTTTGATCTGGCAAAGTCCCTTGAGGTCTTGTTTAGTTAAGTTAATATGTGATATAAATAGATACATACGCCGGAATTGGTGAATGGTGATGACAGTAGAAATAGACGATTCAGAAAAGGAATACAAGAAAAGTACAATTAAGTTAATACAGTGGTTGAAAGTACAATTACTGGAGAAAAAAATTTCAATAAATAAATATACAAAGGGAAGCAAATATTTTTATTTGCCTAGCGGGCCGCTGCCTCAATGGTGTCTTCACTTCTTCTTGGCTAGTCCCTGGGAAGGAGTAGGAATGATCGAGCTAGATGCTTGAAAATGAGGAAACCGTCGAATTCCTCATGTCAACCTCCTTATTGCAACTAGAGGAAAGGTGAGATCCGCATTAAAAAGACCTCTAGCAACGGGAAAATTTAGCCGTGAGTTTGAAACCTGGCAAGAAGGACCATTGCGTCAGGTTTGAATAGGGATTAAGTGAGGAAGTTGAGAAAGGAGGTTCGCCTGGATGCCATATTTGGTATCTGCCGAAGGATTCGGTGGCTCCCCATTTTGCAACTGCATCGTTTCATCGGGATGCGGATTCTACCCATATCGTATTCGTAAGCCTTCAAAGGCTTAAACTTAAACTCCTGAGGTGAAGAGGTAAGTGTTGTTGAAGTAGTCTCTTCCCGATGTTATAGTAGGAGTTGCCATGAATTGGGACCTGGAGAAAATTGGGAAGAGGGGGAAAAAAAGACCTCTATCGGATTTTGAGGCAGATCCTTGCCTTGTTCTAGGTTGACTAAAAACAAAGATATGTAACCTCCCGTAACCAAACATCTCCTCCAAAGGGGAAAGAGGTAGTTATTAGCATCGCTTAGTCGACCCTTTCCTTGGTTCACCCCAAGAACAAAGACAATGAAGGGAAAACAGATTTCCCAAGGAAACATGTAAACCACCATGTTGTATCCGATGGGTGTATCCCTGTAAGTTGGAAATTATCACCTTGCCTATGCCTTTTATTGAGGAACCAACCAGTAGACAAGCTAGGAAGGTCGAGAATGGAGGCTTTATCTTCGAGAATCTTGACATCGAAGTAGTAGGGGAACTACACTCCAGAAAAGAAAATTTGAGGAAGGAAGGAAAGATAGGAAGAAGAGACTGAGGGATACAAGAAAAAATGATCAAGTAAAAGATTTGTGGAGTTGTGAATTTCCGTTAGCAGAAAGCAAATAAAGATGGCCAAATAACGATCCAAAGCAGAAATGAATCGAAAAGATTTCCAGAGAATGAAAGAAATTTTAAACATTGAAAAAGAACACTTAAAGCCAATTCCTCAATTCTCTATTTATCAACAAATAAAAAACTCTTCAATTATTATAAATTTATTCAACACATTATTATCCACCCACTCGCACATTATCCTCATAAATAATATAAATTTACCCACTCACAATAAAACAAGTGAATGGATTATAATCATTTATTGTGATTTTCTAGAAAATTTAACAAACGCATCGTTCAATCAAAACACACTTCTATAACTTCTTAAACAAGTTAAAATGCATATCTCACCTTAAATTTGCAAACTCAAATTTAAATTTATAGATAAAAGTACAAATATATGAACCTCAATTTTGTTATAACTACTCTTAGTCAAAGAAATCCTTTTCCTACCATTTTGTGACCCTCTCAACAAACTTGCGAAGGTTACTGTATAACCTTCCCTCATTTGGGAGGCAATTGTTATACTTACACCACGTATCCCAACATGTGGCCTCCAGCAGAACTGGTCCTCTAGCAAACCATGTGTATCTGGCGAACTTGACCAAGCTAGTGTACCTTCCACTCTTTACCATGGGCAAACCTCATACAACACCACACCTTTACTAGACATATGTGAGACACACGTGAGAAGTTCAGAATCATTGATTACCTAGTTGTCCTAGGACGTCATATCAACGTCACTGCCAGGAAACCAAATCAGATATTAATGCCAATAGTCTCTAAACATGTAGGCAATCTTGTCTCCCACTATAAAACACTCATGCGACAGCTCACTAGACACTTCTTCTACTTCCACTATTTTCTTCTCCTTCTTCTCAACTCAACCATAAAAAAGGCCGACCTAACCTCAATAGCTCTCTGCGTGGGCTTCAGGTGAACCACCAGTCAAACTACCACTTCCTTTGTTAATCCAATAAGTTAACAATATTCATTTAGTATCCTTAATCTGATATGTTTTTATATTGAAATTTCATTTTACTCACAATTTGATATGATTTTTTTTCATTCTAATATCATACATTTTCACGTGTTACTATTAATTAATTCTAAACCATAATTTTTGTTATTTATTGTATGTTACTTTTAAACACAACTCTATATTCTAAATATATAACTTCCACATGCATGCGTGTGTGATAATTTTTCTAGTAATATGTTATAAACATAAAAAAATATGTTGGGCCAAGCTCAAGCCTTGGATGTTCGAACCCCAAATCTAACCCGTATTTTAAATGAACCTAATTTTTTTATCCAATCTCATTTTTTGAACTTAATTATTTTATTCAAACCCTTTCAAATTTCCAATGAAACTTCCGGCATGAGTATTAAACAGGAGATACTGAAGTATTGAGGTGGAGAATGACAAAGCATGGTTAATTCAGACTTTGTGCAGCTGAGATTCGACGTAGAGAAATGTTCAGACACGTTAATAGGAAACAAAACATTTGGGCTGATGTTCTGGCCGAAATTAGAAGAGCAGGTGGATCTAATTTGTATGTTTTAGATAGACCTCCAGATGGTCCGGTACTCTGGTGGAATGTTTTTTATCAAGGGAGGACTGGCCTTGTTGCCACTATGTAGCTAGACTGTATTAAGGTTCCTTTGAACTTTCTTTTTCCGCCAAAAAAAATAATACCTTATTAAGTATAGGATAAAAATATACCATTATACTCTTTCTAATAATCTATAAGTAACTAAATAAAATAAAAGTATTTATTTGATTTATAAAAGAACAAGATGGTTAAAAGAATACAACTCGAGTCCAACACCGGTGTAAGCAACGACGAATTAAGCCCATGTTGTAAAACACATGAGGTTATTATGCTTGACTCGAAAACTCAATTTTGTTACATTTTAAAATTTAACTCAATTCCAGACAATCAAATTTGCTTCATTAGGTTCAATTAAAATTGATTACTAAGTAAAAATCAACTCCATATTCATGCTTGACTTTTTTTATGTTTTTAAGCTAGAATTGAGATATTTCTAACATTAATTAAAAATACAAAAAAAAATCGATTAAATTTGCAAGTCACTTCAGTCAAACATTAGGACATTCGAATTCAGCTAGTGCAATAGCTGGACTCCTTGTGCTTGACACAACAATGACCTTCAAATTTAAGTTTTTTTTTTTTTTTAGTCAAATTCAAGTAGTTTTGAATATACATAAAAAAAAAAAAACCATATATCTTCATATCGAACATATGCTCTAATCCAACCCTCACTTGAATTCGGATAACATACAATCAAAATATTTGTTAGTTATACAGCTGCTTAAATACCAATTAAATACACAAAATGGATCAATATCACACATAATAGCAGGAGATTACCCTATCATCTATTGTCAATTGTTGGGACAAGAATGGCTTAACTCTGTACCATTAATGGCTAATTACTTCAGAAATTTGCATCTAAAATATGGCAACAAAGAGTTGCAATAAGCAATCATAAGGGTTTGGTGGATGCTACCTGAATGTAAGTCGTCGCTTCCTCTTCCGAAAGTTGTTTGCCTTCAACAAGGCCTCTTACTAAGGTGTCAGCATAATCTTTGCTAGGAGCACATAAAGGAATCTCTCCCGACTTAAAGCTTTCAATCACAGAGAGGGGACACCTGAACATCATCGAATAAACAAAAAAGCAAAAGCATTATACAAATTATGCAGAGGTTTTTAGATGAGTTCAGGGAATGATAATCGAGTTGCCAAGAAAGTGTGTTTAAGCGTACGTCATAGTCAGTATAGGTATATCATCCTCCTTTCCAAGGTAGACAACATTATGGTACCAACCTCTCTGCAAGAGAAACATAATTGCTTGTAAGACGGCATAACCCTTAAAACATTGACAGCAGAAAATGCAAATGTATACATGGATTACCTTGACAGCCTCCACAGGAATTGAACCTTCATTGAGTATCGAGTCTAAAGCATTTAGATCAAATAAAGGAGAATTCATGTCATGATCAGGAACATTTTCCTGCAGCAGAACATCATTGAACTGCTCTAACCTGTTTAAGATGCCAAAGAAATGACAATTTCGAGAGAGTTAAAACTCAAGCAGGCTAATCAAACACATCCAAGAGTTGTCTCTAAAGCATTGCAACAGAGATTGAAATTATCACCTATCTAAGAGGAAAAAATTTAAAATAGAAAAGTACAATATTGAAGAAAATACGTGATCTTATAGAGGCACATGTATGCTTTATCTTCACTGTTGCTTCGAGGATCAAGGAAAGCAACCCCTCCGGGACCCCAAGTTTGTGTAAAATCACGACCAAAGAAAAGACGATGAGGAAAAGTTTTCCAGCGAGTCTCCTTTGGAGGTTTTCTATCCACAGAACCAGAACACAGCTTTTTCATGCCTATGACCTAGAATCATATTTACGAATTTCATGATTAACATTAAGTAGATTAAAGTGGGATAAGCGAAAAAAAAAAGGAAAAGAGTGGGGGAGAAGTGGTCTGAAAATGAGGAGAAATGGTGCTCCAGTGCTAAAACCATGGTGCTCAAGAAAACAAAAGACCTATGTTGCTTTGACTCTTCATTTTTCTTGAAGCATCCATGTACATGCATAATATGGGTATAGGGATATGATCCTTCAAAGGGTATCCAATGCATTTAAAAAATATAAAGAATATGCTAGTATCAGATTCACTTCAGTCCGAATCATAAAAAAGGACATCAGATCAAAAACAATATAGAGTAAAAGCTAATACAACAGACATTCCAATAGACAAAGCTAATGCATTTCTTATGCTCTTTTTTGGGAAGCATCTAGATCCTGGTTAATAACCCCAATATGTTTCCCAATTAAAGGAGTTAATGAAAAGTGACTAAAATGGAGACTTTTTCCTCTTATGCAAGCCTTATGAAACTACATCAGGAAAACACTACATAATCTCTAAAGCTATTGGACGAAGGCATACTTCAATAGTAGTTTTTTTAAGAAAAAGTTCATTTTCCATCCTCCTCCAACTTCCACCTATCAGTTGCTAACCCGAGTTTAGTAGGAAAATACCTCGATATGGAAATATTAGAAAGCATAAAAAATTAAATAAACATGACATTTTACACGACATAACACAAAAACACGCGCATGCACCCGCACACAAAAAATACGACACAAATAGATAACTGCCTAAAAATTTATACAATATGGAGTATTAACATGTCTAATTATAAATATAAACATGTTAAGAATGATTATAACAAGGAAACTACACAAACAGGACACAGAAACATGAATCGTTAGGTCTAATGACACATGGTTATGATATTAGTTAATGTCTTAAGGCTACCAGATCTAGAAACATCTTTGATTTCATATGAAGGGATTCATCCATCTTTGTAACATAATGCATACCTGTCCACCTTCGATATAGCAGAGGAACCTTGACTTCCACATATTTGATCCAAAACTGGCATACCAAATGTCAGTCTTGGATAGCTTTGATCTCCACAGGGCACTATTTACTTCATCTGCATTCAACATGGAGTTTATTCTTTCAAATAAAATCAAGACTTGATTGTTTCGAAAAAATTGGCTTTCAGAAAGTTAATTAAACAAATGACATTTTCATGAAAAGATTTTTGAATATTTACATGGCTCGATAAAAAATCTTTTGACTAACTAGTAATTTTCTCAATAGTTTGCACATTTTGTCAAATAGTAATCTTGACATACATATTAAGATATTTAAAATTATTTAAAAATGTAATTTTATCTACTATTAATAATTGAAAATATTAATAATAAAATGAAGTTTTGGTCCAAATAATAATAAAAAGATTACCAAACAACAACACAAGCAATCTAAACATTGCCAAACGAGGCCTAGATGGCCATAATATATCTCCTGACCTACTATCCTGCATTAGAAATCAATTAGATGCACTATTGTCAAGCACATATTCAACCTAAAACTATTGTCAAGCATATACTCAACCTCAAACTATTGTCTAACAAAGACCCACACTCAATGGACATGTGCTATTATACCAACATAGGAACAAACTAAGGCCCAAGGAAAGACCAAGCCCACGAGGGTCCAAGCAACAGAGAATGCCAGTAATTTGGCAGACTTGTTGTATGAAGGGCACATAAGTTCACTGAAGTCGAATTAAGAGGGTAGCCCGTGGTACTTTTCTGAGGGATGATAGGCAGTTTAGAAGTCATCAGAGTGCACGTAACCAGCAAGGTCATTCTTCCCAGAACCTGCGAGTCCAAGGTGGGGGCCAATAAATGAGTTCATTCACAAAATGAGTTGCCTAGGACATTCCAGAGGCCCCAAGGCGAGCACACGAGAAGGTACGTTCCCCGTGGAAAATTTGAAGTTTACACTCCTTTAAATGTTTTGCGTACCTATATTCTTAACCAGGTGAGAAGCTTAGGAATTTTGTCAAGTCCACCACCTATGCGGCCTAGTCAGTTGAGGTCTAATTTAAGGGACAGATGTAGTTTTCTTAATGATAGAGGATACAAGACAGAATATTGTTTTTCTTTGAAGGATGTCATCAATGAGGCTGTCAAAAATGGCTAACTAAAAGATTTTGTAGCACAAGAAGCTTCACCATCAAGGCGGGGTTTGCGAGGTGTTGATAAGGGCAAGCAAAAGGCCAGGGGTACAATACATATTAAAATTGGTACAGATGAAGAATGAGAGACGTCCAACACAAAAAGAAAGACGCACCTTAGGAGTGTGATGTCTGTTAATTCGCTTAAGATGCCACGTCAGCAAGAGAAATGGCGGGTAGAGTTTAGCGAGAAAGATGAGGATTCAGTCTGCAACGAGGAAGGGAACGATCCTATGGTGGTAACAACAACTATTGCCAGGTTTGAGGTTAAGAGAATTCTGGTTGACAGTAATGGTGTTGTTGAGGTACTGACTTGGGAAGCGTACCATAAGTGTATTACTTTACCTGTTACCCTTAGGGATAGTAAGCATACTACTACAAAATATGTTTAATTTTTCGTGGTAGACCATCCCATGACCTACAACGCTATTTTTGGACGCCTTATCATGCGGATGGCTAAGACAATGATCGACACCTTTTGCATAAAAATCAAGTTCCCTACTAGAACAAGGGTGGGATTCATGAAGTTTGATTAGCATTTGGCCAGACAATGTCATATTTTTTCGGTCAAACAGACTCATGAGCAGGAGGAGCGAGGCCAAAATTCGCAGCAAGTGGTGACAGCCAAATCAAATTTTAGACTTGGACAATCTGGATGTGATGAGTGAAGAGAGGGCTCACAAGCTCGAGGAGAAGAGGTAACGAAAACTTTGCAGTTATTTGATGATGACATAGAGAAATTTGTGAAGATTTCGCCGGCGTTGGTAGAAGAGAAGAAGAGGAGCTCGCGGTATCGGCTCGCAAGAGTTGAAGGGAGCTTGCAGTATCAGCTCGCATACACCCAAGGAGTTCACTTGGAAGGGACCGCGAACTTTAGCATGGGACTTGGAACGATACACATGTCCAACATGCCTGAGGCCTACTCAGAGTGTTAGTCCTATGAATAGTGAGGTTAAGTCATGAACAGTGATAATATGTATAAATACCCGAATGTTTCTTTTAATGGGACACACAACAAATTACTCAACAAGATTACTGGAATATTAAGCAAGAGAAGAGTACAAAGATGTATGGAATGATTATAAGCTAGTCTAATAGTATAAAGAATTGATACGAGTAAGTGTGTAGTGGTTGGCGCATAAGAGTAAGTCCAAAATTGTGATAGTATCCGCCAAAGTGTCAGTCCTATGAATAGTGAGGTTAAGTCATGAACAGTGGAGTAAGATCATGAACAGTGATAATATGTATAAATACCCGAATGTTTCTTTTAACGGGACACACAACAAATTACTCAACAAGATTACTGGAATATTAAGCAAGAGAAGAGTACAAAGATGTATGGAATGATTATAAGCTAGTCTAATAGTATAAAGAATTGATATGAGTAAGTGTGTAGTGGTTGGCGCATAAGAGTAAGTCCAACATTATGATAGTATCCGCCAAAGTAATTGAATAAACAAGCATATGGTAAAAATGATCCTCAACTTCATAAGTAATCACTAAGGTATTTTTATTTGACTTTCACTAAGTTCTTATGAACTTATTCATGTTGTTACTGTTTTAGATTTTGACATTGGGTTTGCGTTGGGAGGGACGATGCCAAGACTACGCCAAAGAAATGGTGTATTGGAATATTATGCATACAGAGTTGTGTAGTAGTGTAATGTAGGAATCTAATTTAATGAAGTTGTATACATTAGATGATTGCTTTAGGGAAGATTAGTTGTAAAGTTTTATAATATTTGTATTTCTGTAGTAGATTGATTGCTGAGACGGTTCATATTTGAGTTTAATGTATTTATCTGTAGTAAAATGATTTTAGTTAAGATTTGTGTGTCGTAACCTGGAGATCCAGATCCGGTGAATCAGATCGGGTGGAGGATGTTATAAATTGGTATCAAAGCCCGATTCAACCGGTTCACGAACAGTTAATATGGTAAGAAACCCTGTATGCATAATACATCGAGTTTGGCTTAATCTCTCAGGTATGTGAAATTTAGTATTGTGAGAAAGACAATAAAATGATTCTGAAATAAGTAAGACAATTAGAGACAAAAGGAGTAGATTCATTGATAAAGTTGAAATACATCATCGAATTAACGAAAAGTAAAAAACAAGATTTAACAAAGAATTTCAATCCTCTCCCTCATTAGGCTGATTAGTAGGTTTAGTTGGGACTTTTTCAATTGGAGGATCTTCAAGATTTTGATCCTTTGTGGCTAAGCTATCTTCATTGTCTGCAACGTTGGGTGTAGTGGGAATGACAAAATCATCAAACTGTTTCCACTCTCTTTGAAATGCTTCTTACTCTTCACCATCAGGATGGTAAACGTTAAAATTAAGAGACACAAAAGAAATGTCCCTGAGACAGTTGAAATTTACGTGACTAAGATCAAGAGGAATTGCAGCCACTTGGGCGTGTAGAATAAGATTTGATCTCCATTCAAACAGAGCATCATTAAAATTCTTCTTGGTATCCTCTTGAAATTTTCTGAAAGTTTCTTCACAGGACTAGCATAGACTTTCTAACTCTACTCTATGACATTCCTTCTGAGCTCTAAGTTTCTCTTCTAGAGTAAACTTCTCATCTTTCAACTGATTGACTTCCTCTTTTAATTGTTCATTCTTAATTTGAGCATTCTTATATTTACCCTTCAGAGTTATAACCCGAGAATCCAACCTTCCAATTAAATTGGTAAATTCTTGATACTTTTGGTGTAGTTCAGTCAAAGAGTTCTCGCCAGTTTTCATAGACTTTTCTAAATCTGTAATTTTCTCATCAGAACCCTTGCTAGCATCTGCAAGAGCCCCACTCCAAAGACTGTTCTACAAATAGGGATTGTGAAATTTGGGTCATGAGGGACAGAGGAGACATTTTAGAACTAAAAGGTAAGAGGAAAACAGCTCTCTTAACTGTTGAGGCACTAAATTTTGTTTCTGTTAGAAAATGGTATTGAGTGAGATTGACATTGGTACTGACTCCAAAAGATCACGCCAAGGAAAGTTTCTTCCTATTTCTACGAAAGGAGCATCTTATGGTAGAGTACTAGGAGGAGGAGCTGATTGAATTAAAGGTATTGCCTCAGTAGGATTCTCTAACAATGGGGGATCAAAAACTTGTATTGAAGAGCCCAACGAGAAAGGAGTTGGCCCTGACCTCAATAGATCTTGCCAAGGGAAAAGTTAATCTAATTCACTAGTGGAAGGATCGTGAGGAAGAGAACTGGAAGAAGCGACTGGCTAGCTTGGGCGTATTGTCTCTGTTGGAACCTCAGCCGAAGGAGGATCAGTGGAGTGGACTTGAGAGTTTGCAGAATGGGTGGACTCCACTGTCAGGGTTGGTGCAGGAGGAAGGGTAGGAGTAGGAAGGGGAGATAGACCAGAACCTCAACAAATATCCAAAAAGAAAATGCTACTTTTAGTTGATCGATAAGTCATTTTTCTTTTAACAAGTTAATTGTCAGTCAAACAAACAACTAAAAATGTAAAACTCTTTTATTGAAACCTGTTTTTGCAATAGATAAATAAAGCCTAAAAACAAAAGAACTTACTCTTCACTTTATTACCATGATAATCTTCAATCTTCAACTTCAAAATGGGTTCTACAACATCCTCAATAGCTTGAACTAGGTCTTTTGAAATGATTTTTGAAGCTTCATCATCCTCATCATCAGATTCAGAGCTTGATAGTAAAATATGCTGGATTGCAAACAACTATATTAGAAAGATGTATAGGGGCAACAAATAACATTGCGTTAAAATTAATAACAAGAACCCTAAAATAGGTATCTCACAAAGACACCGATTCTCCCAATGGCTTCATCCTTAATGACAAGAACCAAAAACATTCATCTTGCACATCTTTTCATATTTTCCATTTAAATACACTCTTCTTTCCATAAATAGATTTAGATGCATTCAAAAGTCACATGATTTAGCATCACAAACCATCCATGGACTAATCATAAATAAACTTTTCCTTTTCTTTAGTGGTTATAGGAGAATAAAGTAATTGTTGCATCTATCTATACTACTTATAATGTCCTTGAATGAGTTGGTGTCACGAGTTAAACAAACACCAACTCAGTTGGGAAATGACAAAAAAACCAAAAATTTTAAAAGCATCAAATTTTATTATAAGGACATTTATGTCTTTCAATAATTCTATAATTGTGTTTAAATTAAATAGCTTACAGTACAACCTCAAAAGAAGACTCAAGGCCTAAGTTGGGAGATTTAAGATACTTTGGGTGTGGGTTTGATCATTGGTGTTGATTTTATATATTTTTTGGTATAATTTGTTTCCTTTACTGACAACTTGAATGTCACATAATCTAGTTTCTATTTATGTTTATGCTAATGAATTTTAAAATCTCCAGAATATGACAAATTTAATAAAAACAACGCATATTAATCTACCAGTAACCACTACCCAAATTTGACATGATGAAAGCATGACAGTAATTTTGCAATCAAGATGAAAAAAGCTTACAGGAGGAGCTTTTTGATCGGTCAATTTTGTTGGCAGTTTATCTGCTAATGTTGGCCAGTATGCACTCAACATCTGACGAACCTGGCAAAGAGTTCAAGCATGCTTCAGCCAAAAAAAAGACTAAAACAAGCACAAATTACTAACAACTGATTAGGAGCCAAAGTAAAAAGGAGGAAAAGAGAGCAGAGTTAATTCTGCTAACAGCAGGAGTGGCTAAAAAGCTCAGCAACAACTTTTAAAAGATTATTACCGCTTGTATTACTCGCCATGTAGACTCAAATGGATATGCCTCAGACAATTCGGAAATAGGTTTGTCTTCTAACAAAACTTCCATGCAAGCTAAGGCTGAATTTGCAAGAGAATCAAGATTGTATCCCCCTTCTAGTGCCAAGACAATCCTACCTTGAGCAAAATCCATCAACTGGAAAAAGAAACGTTGCATTAAATGGAAAAGATATAGAAAACAATCTTTTCAGATATAAATAAAAGAAGCAACAATGTAGATCTCACTTCAAAAAATTATGAACAGGAAAGGGTACTTAAAAGTTATAGATCAACTACATTGGGCACAGAGAAATCAAAAGGGAGAAGTTAAGGAAATGATAAAAAAATAATCACTAACCTTCTTCAACAAAACTGAATATCCATGAGGTGTTAACCTACATCCCCCTAGAGGATCACCAATAGCTGTTACAAACAACATATAAGTAAGATTTATAATGATGAAGAGACTTGAAAGCAGCTGAAACTCCAACAATTGTCAATGTCAATGCGTAAGTTGGTTTATAACCATCAAACCTGCATCAAACCCTGCAGATACTAGAATTATGTCAGGATTAAATTCCTTAGCAACAGGAATTAAAACATGGTCCCAAACTGCTAGATAGTCAGCGTCCCCACAGCGGCCATTCTCCCAAGGGACATTTATATTATATCCTGCACCTGGCCCTTCTCCAACCATGGTGTAAAACCCATCAGAATTAGCAGGGTAAAAACTACCAAACTCATGTCTGCAAGAGAAAACAAAGTAAAGCGTTCACCTAAGTTAGGTGCCAACAACAATATGCGAATAAATATCATAAAAAAACATATTCAATTTGAAAACATGCACTTACAAAAAAAAGAAAAAGTTGAACAAACATGGCAAAAAAGATTTAAAATATGAAAAACAACCAATAGCATATACAATTGCCACAAGCAAATTAAGGGTAAGAACATATCCAAAGTGATACACAAAAATCATTGGCTCATACTAGTTCTGTACCTGTGAACAGAAAAGAAAAGAACACGAGGATCACTCCAAAAAGTTTTTTGAGTACCATTACCATGATGAACATCCCAATCAACTATCATAATCTTGTTTATACCAAGTTCAGGCTGAAAGAAAACATGAATGAATTAAAAATTCAATGTTGTAACTTTCCATGAAGACTTAGCAAGCTTCATTGAAAAATAGGAAAAATGACTCTGACTTGTAAAATCTAGCTTTCGTTTCTTACCCTTTGATCAAGTAGAAAACTTGCTGCTATGGCTATATTGTTGAATAAACAAAACCCCATTGCTTCATCATATTCAGCATGATGTCCAGGTGGCCTAACAATAGCAAAAGCAGAATTCAATTCCCCTTTTGCCACTTTCTCAGCAACCTATATGACAAAAAAAAATAAAAAAAAATCTGTTTTCAGTTTTTTAATTTTAAAATGCGAATCTAATGTTTATAGAGAATACTTTTATAATGTACCTCAATGACAGAGCCGGCTGCAAGGTATGCAGACTCTGATGATCCTTCATTCAAATATATAGAATTTAACTTGGAAGCAATCCGATTTCGCTTTGAATACTCTTTGGAGCTTATATTTCGAATCAGATTAACATGGGTTTTGGAGTGAACAGCGCAAATATATTCTTCCTTGGCTTCTTTTGCATTTAAAATCACACATCTAAAAGATAAAGACAACGAGAACGAAATTTTAAAAAAATAATAAGAAAGAAATGAAACTAATATAATATGAGGATCAATTTAACAGCTAGGTATTAGGGTTTAGGATAACAATAGGTTTCCAATTCAAATAAATTGAAGATTTGAAATGAAATTTGCAATAGAGATCATTTTCATTTACTTAGTACTCTAAAAATTGACTTAAAAAAGGAATTCTCAGCAGAAATAAACCGGGAGAAAATGGAAGGAAATATCAGATTAGTGGGTGAAATTTTTAAAATATTACCTTTGCGGAATGCCGGCGAGTTCAAGCTTGTTCCATATAACGGTGATTCGATCAGGTTTCTCGGGATGATCATCGCCAAAAGGAGTTCGATGCTTACACATCCTCTGATCGTAAATTAAGCCTACCCGCCGTTCATTTTTGGCATCGTTCATGCGGTTGCAGTTACTCTTGCCCCCACCCGATCCCTCCTCCATCATGTCTCCCTCTCTTTCTCTGTGTTGCTTAGCCTCGGAGTCTCAGCAAGTGAAGAAGTGAGTCAAAAGTAAGCGAAATTTGTGTTCGAAAATTAAAATATTGAAATTTGTTTCCCCATTTTGTCCCTTTATTTTGGAAAGCTTTAAAAGGGAATGTAGTTTCTTTTTACGACCATAAGTGACACGACTTACTAGTTTGATTTGACCGACGATCTATATTCCATTTACTTTCTGGCATACAACGACGCAGGTTGGTTTTTTTTATACAAATAACCCTAAAAATTTTGATTAATTATGAAAATGAAATATTCTTTTTATTATATATGTAAACGATCTGAAATCTACAATAAAAATTAGTAAAGTCAAAAAATTTGGCGTCACCAATATATCATGTCAATAAACTCAATAAATTATTTTTTTAGTAAAGTCATGTAGAATTACGTCACTTGTATAAATACTAAAGAAATTATGTTGTTTCTAAAAATTTGGGGAGTCAAAAAATAAATATGGTGGTGGAGCGAAAGAATTTGGCGCCACCACTTTTGTATGTGTCCGTGTAAATTTTTTTTTTTAGTTTTTTTAAAATTTAAAATTATAAAAAAAATATTTTTCTATTAGGTGGAGCTAGAGGTGTACATGGGTCGGGCGGCCCGGCCCGGCCCGAAGGCCCGCCCGAAATGTGGGAGGGTTTGGACAAAAATATAGGCCCGAAAAATGGGCTTGGACAAAAAAATAAGGCCCGCTTAAAAATGGGCGGGCTCTGTAAGGTTTTTGGCGGGCCTGCTGCATACTGCCTGAATTCACTAAAGAAAAAATATTTTTTTAATATTATTTTCTTATTATTTTTCTTTTATTTTGCTACCATTTTACTATTATGTTTCTATTATTTTGTTGTTATTGTTTAGATATTATATAAAACTTATTTTATTGTTAATTTTGTTATTATTTTAAAGATATTTGTTAATTTTGTTATTATTTTAGAGGCATTTGCTTGTTAGGTTACATCTATTTTAGTATTATTTAAGTCTACATATTTTTTAAAATTTATTTTCAATTTGTTGAAAAATATTTATTTTAATTTTTTAGTATTTTTGATGTATTATATATATTTAAAAATTATATAAAATAATATAAAAAAAATAATACGGGTGGCAGTGGGCAGAGCCTGGGTTTTAGCATTTTTATATGGGTAGGCTTGGGCAAAATTTTAGGCCCATTTTTGGGCCCGGCCCGCCCAGCCCAATGAACGGGCCTAAATTTTTAGTTGGGCCCGGCCCAAACCCGACCCGGCCCGGCCCATGTACACCTCTAGGTGGAGCCATTCTAAATAGCGCCACCACTTTATGTCAAATCTTTTTTAATAAATGTGTTTTTTTTTATTTTAAAAAATAATACTTTATTTAATTGAGTCATATAGAATAGCATCACCAGTATACTTTATATGTTTTGTTTAAATGTGTTATTTTTTTAATTTAAAATTTTTAAAAAATAATATTTTATTTGGTGGAGCCATATAAAATGGCGCCACCAGTGTATTGTATGATTTTTTTAACGTGTTGCTTTTTAATTTAAAATTTTTAAAAATAATATTTTATTTTTATGGCTCCACCACCTTAGTTATCTTACATATATAAATATTGTTTAAGCTTTTTTGTAACAATTGAACTAGAATAGAAGAAAAGAGAGAAATTGTTGTGTTTACTAGGAGAGATCAAAAATTCTAGTGAAGATGAATAACTCAGTGTTTTTTTGTGTACTTTCTTTTTTATGGTAAAATTATAGAAGGTGATGCTGGTTGTGTATTTCAAGATCGGCAGAGAGTAGGGTTGTGATTCAATAAAACTGTGAAGCTAAAAGAAAATGAACAGGAAGATCTGTGAGAAAATAGCTAACCGCTGTGGAAGGGCGATGTCCAGATTATTTTACAAGTTTCCAATATTTCCAAATCTGTTGAAATTTTGTAAAATGCAACTGTTAAATGATGATGACTTGGGTATTATGATGGAAATATGGTGGTCAGCTGGGAGTAGAACCCCCAACCAGTTGAGTTATTTATTGAGTTAGCCGACTTAGAGCCAATTGAGAATGTTAGTCCAATAAGTCAACATCGCAAGTTTGACTTTGATCTTAATATCGAATGAACAGATCAATTAGACTAATGAGGGACATCGCAGATGCCCGAAAATCTATATTATGGTGGGAGTTCGTATAACAACCCTGCCCTGGGTCCCCGTCTACAAATACATCCAAAGGTGATAGGTACTGATAAACCGTAAAAGTAACATATTTTAATCCCACATTTAGTATGCTTTTGGATGAATTATCCCTTATTTTATGTAAAAAGGTGCTCTTAATCCTTTCTTTTCATGTTATATACTCAAGAAAGCACCGGAGGATGAAAAGAACGAGAAACGGGATTAAAACGAGCCAAATAGGCCAAAGCACGAAATCGACACGGCCTGGGCCCAAGACCACACGGCCGTGCCTCCTCAATAATCTCAAACACGGTCTAGCCACGAGATACACGGGCGTGTCACCTCATTAAAAGTTCGAACACGGCCTAAAGACGATTCACACGGGCGTGTGCCATGGCCGAGTCCCTGCCGCGGCCAAGAGAAGTTTTGCTCAGATTTGGATACTTGAAGGCAAAGAAACACAATCCAAAGTCTATTTAAACACCCAAGTAGGAACTCCACTCAGATTTGGATACTTGGAGGCCAAGTAAGGCATCTCAAAGCCTATATAAACACCCTAGGGGGCAACTTATTCGGGGAGTTCGACAGAAACCCTCTGTCGAGGGGAGCTCAAAGCTATCGTTTAGGGGCGATTAGCTAGGCCAAAGAGCCGAGCTGAAAAGGTCAGATTTGTAGGAAACTCTCAAGGGATAGCCAGTTGATCCATCTCTAGAAGCCGGAATTCTACTCAAGACGGAGGATCTCTCCTTCAATTCCTTCAAGGAGTTTTAAGGATTTCTTATGTTTTGTTTTGTCTTTTCTTCTGAGATGTTTTTCTTTATTATTATGAACTAAACCCTTCAGATACCTGAAGGTGAATGAAACCTAGATGAAGCTTGTTATTGTTTTTTGAACTATATGATAAATACTTGATTTGTTCTTGATTATGTGTGCTTAATTCTTGTGTTGATATTTCGCGGATATTAATTCAAGTTGAATATGCTTAGGTGGTGGAGCAAACGTCCCTGCTTAAGAGTAGATCTAACATAATTAAGCGGAGTTGATCGCGCGCCTAGAGATAGGGTGACGAGATTTTGCCGGATTAGGGTGAAACCTAATATGGGAGTCCATAGATCTATTTACTGCTATTCTAGTGGTTTTAATTAGAAACAGATTTCAATTAATCAACCTAGGGTTAGACGTTATTCGCCTCGAGAGAGGGTTTAATATAAATTAGGGAGTCCTACAAATCAAGTCAAGTGAATAAATCGTCTGGTTCAGTGTTAAATAACAAGTGAAGTGTAACACCCCAAACCCGGCCCATTCACTACGACCGAATTTGAAATGCCACTGCGGAACACGTTCGAAAATATTCTTACTTAAGAGTAAAAATCGTTAAAAATTTGTTTCCTTTAATAAAACCTTTTAGTGACTTAAAATATTCCGGTAAAAATTAAATTATTATGAAAACACCTTGATTCAAAACTTTATTATACCCACTTAAGAAAATAAAATCATTTGCAATTAATATTTAAATTGTCAATCCATAACAAATATAATAATTAAACTTAATGAAAAATACTTAAACAACCTTAAACACTTTAATGGGCCTTAATACAATAAAGACTTCATCAAAATACTGAAACTATAAATACTTAATCAATTAAATTATCTTCTGCATGGGCCACCTCGTATCCACTCCAACCCGGTCCGATCATCATCTCACCTGCGATGTTTGATAAAATATTTGGGTGAGTCACACGGACTCAGTGTGTAATTAAACCACTGAATTCCACCCACATGTTAACCACATATTAACCCATATATCAGATATCAAGTATCATATTCACATACTACCACATTCTGGGCTTGGCCCATATTCATATCACATTCATATAATAGGGTAGTTAACCACAAAATTTCCACATACTGGGCTTAGCCCATTTCCACACTGATCCACATTCATATACTGGCTTGGCCCTTTTCTTAATAATCCACATATCAACTGGGCCTAGCCCATTTTCACATTAATCCACAAATCAAAATAATATGCAAAGTTATGCAATTATGAAGCCCAACCCAACCTAGGGTCCATCCGTTACTCCTACCTTAGCAGACTCCCTGCCCAAGGCCGTGGCTAATCCACCGTTCACATAGTGAACCACATATCTTACCTTGGCAGACTTGCTGCTCAAGGCTGTGGCTAATCCACCGATCACATAGTGATCCACATATCTTACCTTGGCGGACTTGCTCGCTCAAGGCCGTGGTCGAGCCACCGATCACCTAAGTGATCCCACATATCATTCGATCCACGGTGATGCACACAACTATCAACCGCCGAGGTGGGCACCTAGCCAACACCTCCCTTGATGAAGCACACAGCTAACATCAAGCGCTAATGTAGCACAAGGCTAACATTAGACCACGTACATAAAAGTACACCATTTCCTTCCTTCATAACCATATCCCACCCATGCACATGCAAAGATGTAATAGTGGCGTAATAATAGTAAATGCATGCACATGTTATTAAGGCGGACAATCACATTTTTATAGGCATTATCACATTCACATCGGCACTTTCACATTCCTATCAACAGATAATACTAACTCGATTATCGTTATACCCTTTTCGTGGTAATCACCACATAACCGCCATTGCAATTTGGTTAGCACATAAATCACACATGCAAATATAGCAAAACCCGAAAACGGTGGGTTAATCACACACCGACTTTCTAGCGAAATTCAACTACTCGAATCTAACACGATCTAGAATCCCGATACTCGCTTACTTGTCGATTAGCCCCAAAAATCATAATACACAATCGGTCATACCTAAACTTATAAAATGGCCTATGGCCAAAACTATATACCACTTACCTTGCTTACGAAAATCCCGAATCACCACTTAACTATGAAACTGTCGAAATCCCTTGAGTACTCCAAATCCAGAAACTCCTTTAATGCTTCCACTATCGTTGCTTGCGAAGACTAAAAGAGAATAGATCCCGCTTTTAGAACTTGTGATAGAAGGAAAAGAATACGGCCTCCTTTGAGATTCGGCTATGGTTATTAATAAAAGAAAAATACAAATAGAAGAATGGTCACTTACAAGGTTCGGCTAAGCCTCCCAATAATGGTGAAATATTCTGCTATCACTCTTAATGGCAAAGGGGCATTCGGCTTTCAAGAAATAGGAAGGAATTTGGTGTTGAAAGAAAAAATAAGGAAGAGAGGAGAAGAGTAGGGAATTTCGGCACAAAGAAAATTAAAGAAGGAAAAGATATGAAGGATGATTACTCCCCTTATAAAGAATTCGGCTACTACATCCTTGCTCTTATCAAACTCCAAATCAATCTCCTATTTTATCTCTTCAAACCTCATTCAAAAATAATTGAATTAAACAAATCTTTATCCTCATATTTCTCTTATCACCTATTAAACTAAAATAAATAAAAATAAAACAATAATTATCTTCTATCTACTAATCTAAACTAAAAATAAATAAATTAACAATTATCCTACTTTTAGCGGAATATTGAAAATAAATATTAACCAAGCTTATCCTCCTTTATCACATTATCACACTCCTAAAATAAATAAAATCAAATCTTATTTATCCACTATCTATTGCCAAATATTTAAAAGAAAAACAAGGCTTATCTCTATCTAATTGAAGTCCAAGTGCCGTCCACTTCTTCTCTCTAACGCCAGGATGCAAAATAAAACACCAAACTACTTTGCCCATGGTTCGAACATGGGACCCGATGGAGCAAGCTGCAATAACGCCCTAGCCACTCTTCCAAGGCGTTTCTTTGTGACATAAACTCCCCACTTATCCTTTTAAGGCCTACCTAATCAAGCTCCCTCTTCTTGACGTAAAAAGCGAAAATAACAGCACTCCTTATGCTGTCAACAGGACTCGAACTTAAACTCTCCTGCACCTCCCATTGCCGCAAACGTCCCAGCCACTTTGCTGCTGGTTCTTTTGTGTCATCAACTCCCCATATTTTCTTTTAAAACCTCCTTCTCCCTTAACGCCAACTTGCAAAAATAAAACACGCTTATGCCGCGCCCAAGACTCGAACTCGGACTGCTATGGCGTTATTTCCAGGCCTTAAGTAGCGCCTTGTATCCACTTTACCAAGGCCTCGCTTTATGCCAAGAACGCCCACAATTTTTCCTTAAGGCTTCCTGCCCAATTCCTCTTTTAAACCCAAAAATCCAATTATTTTCCAAAGCTTTCCCTTTCATCCTAGAATTTTAAAAACTCTTAAAACATCTCCAAATACCCTTAAAACCCACTAGCACTTGGGTTATGCTCCAAACGCATAACCCCTAATCTAGGATGTTACAGTTCTACCCTCCTTAAAAATAATTTCGTCCTCGAAATTACTTACTAACGAATAATCGTACATCCTAACTCACCGCACTACGCTTATGCTGCGCACTCTGATCTTAACAAATCTAACACATCCCCTAGAACTCATTTCTAACGTTGCGATTTAATCTGATTAAAAAGTTTTATGCATTAGTATTTGTTCCACTGTTTAACCGCGAACAATTTTATGAAAAGAATTTCTAGAAGTGGTTCTTTCGATCGAACAAAGTTTCAGTTCAAGTTTACTATTCTAATTCAGAATATCACATTCCCTTCCTAATAAAGGCACATTCATTCATCAGCATATTCATTTAGTGGTATCTACCACACACATTTACTATTCGGACATTTCTGCCCGTTTCTATCCTAGGGGTATTTCCGTCATTTTTCCTACAAGGGTATTTTGGTAATAAATCGGGGTTGATTAAAAATCTTAATAAATCAAGATATTTTGAATTTCAAAACTCAGAGGTATTCTGGAAATTTTTCCCAAATCAAAGGTATGACAAAAAATTTTGGAATTGTGGTTATTTTGGTAATTTTGTTCATCGAGGTAACTTTGTAAATTTTTCAAATCAGTATATCTTGAATTTTCGCAAAATAGAGTTTTTGAATACTTTTGCAAAGTAGGGAAATTTTATTAAAATTGGGGTTAAACCGGAAATTTTGAAAGTCAGGGGCATTTTAGAAATTTTCAACATAGGGGTAATTTCGTAATTTTGCAAATCAGAGATTTTTTGGGGAAAAAAAATTTCACAACAATTTAAAGGGTAATTTAGGGATTTTCAAACTAGGAATTTTATAAAATCGCATGGCTAGTCCCTTTCGGGTTTTAATTATCGGGTTTAGCTTTATGAACAAGTCCTCTTGGTTAAGGTGAACCGTAGCTACGCACTGCAGGATTCGAGTAAAGAGGAGGTGAGTCGCTATGACCGCTTAAGTACCAAGCTCTTCATCGAATACCAATCCTAGACATGCGTCTGATGGTTGCCACACCTTAACTCGACGACTTACTTCACGCATTTGTTTAATAATCCTTAAGTCTTATGCATGTGTTTGAGTAGACTAGTCCTGGGTTCAACAGATCCTAGTCCACTAATCTACGTTCCCATATAAGCCCATACAATTCATATATTCAAATCACTTGAAGTCCAAGTACTTACCTGGTGGACTTCTGGCCGGAGATCTGAGATGCCATGCTAGAATAACTCAAAAATATTTCATAAAACCCATATTTTTGAAAAGCCCATTTTGAAAATGTTTTGGGCCCAAAACCCTAAAAGCCGAGTTTTGAACCTGGCTCGATACCAATTTGTAACACTCCAAACCCGGCCCATTCACTACGACCAAATTTGAAATGCCATCTGCGAACACGTTCGAAAATATTCTTACTTAAGAGTAAAAATCGTTAAAAATTTGTTTCCTTTAATAAAACCTTTTAAGTGACTTAAAATATTCCGTAAAAATTAAATTATTATGAAAACACCGGATTCAAAACTTTATTATACCCACTTAAGAAAATAAAATCATTTGCAATTAATATTTAAATTGTCAATCCATAATAAATATAATAATTAAACTTAATGAAAAATACTTAAACAACCTTAAACACTTTAATGGGCCTTAATACAATAAAGACTTAATCAAAATACTGAAACTATAAATACTTAATTAATTAAATTATCTTCTCGCATGGGCCACCTCGTATCCACTCCAACCCGGTCCGATCATCATCTCACCGCGATGTTTGATAAAATATTTGGGTGAGTCACACGGACTCGAAGTGTGTAATTAAACCACTTTGAATTCCACCCACATGTTAACCACATATTAACCCATATATCGAGATATCAAGTATCATATTCACATACTACCACATTCGGCTTGGCCCATATTCATATCACATTCATATAATAGGGTAGTTAACCACAAAATTTCCACATACCGGGCTTAGCCCATTTCCACACCGATCCACATTCATATACTTGGCTTGCCCCTTTTCTTAATAATCCACATATCAATCGGCCTAGCCCATTTTCACATTAATCCACAAATCAAAATAATATGCAAAGTTATGCAATTATGAAGCCCAACCCAACCTAGGGTCCATCCGTTACTCCTACCTTAGCGCTCTCCGCCCCAAGGCCGTGGCTAATCCACCGCTCACATAGTGAACCACATATCTTACCTTGGCGGACTTGCCGCTCAAGGCCGTGGCTAATCCACCGATCACATAGTGATCCACATATCTTACCTTGGCGGACTTGTCGCTCAAGGCCGTGGTCGAGCCACCGATCACCTAAGTGATCCCACATATCATTCACCCACGGTGATGCACACACGCTATCAACCGCCGAGGTGGGCACCTAGCCAACACCTCCCTTGATGAAGCACACACTAACATCAAGCGCTAATGTAGCACAAGGCTAACATTAGACCACGTACATAAAGTACACCCTTTCCTTCCTTCATATCCATATCCCACCCATGCACATGCAAAGATGTAATAGTGGCGTAATAATAATAAATGCATGCACATGTTATTAAGGCGCATAATCACATTTTTATAGGCATTATCACATTCACATCGGCACTTTCACATTCCTATCAACAGATAATACTAACTCGATTATCGTTATACCCTTTTCGTGGTAATCACCACATAACCGCCATTGCAATCGTTAGCACATAAATCACACATGCAAATATAGCAAAACCCGAAAACGGTGGGTTAATCACACACCGACTTTCTAGCGAAATTCAACTACTCGAATCTAACACGATCTAGAATCCCGATACTCGCTTACTTGTCGATTAGCCCCTAAAAATCATAATACACAATCGGTCATACCTAAACTTATAAAATGGCCTATGGTCGAAACTATATACCACTTACCTTGCTTACCAAAAAATCCCGAATCACCACTTAACTATGAAACCGTCCGAAATCCCTTGAGTACTCCAAATCCCGAAACTCCTTTAATGCTTCCACTATCGTTGCTTGCGAAGACTAAAAGAGAATGGATCCCGCTTTTAGAACTTGCGATAGAAGGAAAAGAATACGACCTCCTTTGAGATTCGGCTATGGTTATTAATAAAAGAAAAATACAAATAGAAGAATGGTCACTTACAAGGTTAGAAGCTAAGCCTCCCAATAATGGTGAAATATTCTACTATCACTCTTAATGGCAAAGGGGCATTCGGCTTTCAAGAAATAGGAAGAATTTGGTGTTGAAAGAAAATAAGGAAGAAGAGAGAGAAAGAGTAGGGAATTTCGGCACAAAGAAAATTAAAGAAGGAAAAGATATGAAGGATGATTACTCCCCTTATAAAGAATTCGGCTACTACATCCTTGCTCTTATCAAACTCCAAATCAATCTCCTATTTTATCTCTTCAAACCTCATTCAAAAATAATTGAATTAAACAAATCTTTATCCCTCATATTTCTCTTATCACCTATTAAACTAAAATAAATAAAAATAAAACAATAATTATCTTCTATCTACTAATCTAAACTAAAAATAAATAAATTAACAATTATCCTACTTTTAGCGTAATATTGAAAATAAATATTAACCAAGCTTATCCCTCCTTTATCACATTATCACACTCCTAAAATAAATAAAATAAAATCTTATTTATCCACTATCTATAGCCAAATATTTAAAAGAAAAACAAGGCTTATCTCTATCTAATTGAAGTCCAAGTGCCGGCCCACTTCTTCTCTCTAATGCCGGGATGCAAAATAAAACACCAAACTCACCCCATGGTTCGAACATGGGACCCGATGGAGCAAGTCGCAATAACGCCCCTAGCCACTCTTCCAAGGCGTTTCTTTGTGACATAAACTCCCCACTTATCCTTTTAAGGCCTACCTAATCAAGCTCCCTCTTCTTGACGCAAAAAAAACCAAAAAATAAAGACTCCTTATGCATCAACAGACTCGAACTTAAACTCTCCCGCACCTCCCTTTGCATAGCGTCCCCACCCACTTTGTCGCTGGTTCTTTTGTGTCATCAACTCCCCATATTTTCTTTTAAAACCTCCTTCTCCCTTAACACCAACTTGCAAAAATAAAACACGCTTATGCCGCGCCCAAGACTCGAACTCCGGACACTGTTATGGCGTTATTTCCAGGCCTTAAGTAGCGCCTTGTAGCCACTTTACCAAGGCCTGCTTTATGCCAAGAACGCCCACAATTTTTCCTTAAGGCTTCCCTGGCCCAATTCCTCTTTTAAACCCAAAAATCCAATTATTTTCCAAAGCTTTCCCTTTCATCCTAGAATTTTAAAAACTCTTAAAACATCTCCAAATACCCTTAAAACCCACTAGCACTTGGGTTATGCTCCAAACGCATAACCCCTAATCTAGGATGTTACATGAAGTCTAGGTGGATTCTTCCTAAGGGTATCGTCTTAATCAACTGAGTTTTTCCCAAGTATTTCCCCAATTCATTCTTTTTGTCTTTGCGTCTTTAGCTTAGTAATTAGTTAATTTAGATTAATAAACAACTTCACTTATTTTAGGCTAAATAATAGAAAGAAAGTTAGTATTAGTACTTTTAGTTCCTTTGGGTTCGACAATCCGGTCTTGCCTAAGCTATACTACTGTTCGATAGGTGCACTTGCCTCAATCGTTGTTATAGTTAGTTCTAGGATCGATAATTATAAATTTAAAACTCTGAAATACAATGATCAAGTTTTTGGCGCCGTTGCCGGGGAACTAAAATATTAAGAAAACTCTATTTTTATTACTTTAGCCATTATTATTATTATTATTTTACTTTGCTAAATTTTCTTTTATTTGATTTTGGCAGATAGAGGAGATGGCACTGAATAATTATCAGTGGCAAGTAATGAGGATAATTCCTACTAAAGCAGTACACCCAGAAATACAATATGATTCGAATTTAGGAGGCGTGGCGAATCCTGAGTATCCACCCTACGAATATGGCATGGAAAACGAGCAAGTTCACTATACGGGTAACTATTCTAGACCACAAAATAATTTTTATAGTGACACTTATAATGCAGGTTGGAGGTACCATCCCAATTTCTCGTGGGATGATCAAAATAGCCAAAGACCGGAACTTTCTCCAGATTTTCAACAACCACCTCACCAACAGGAAGAGGAGTCGAACATTGAAGAGATGCTGACAAAATTCATGGCAGCCACAGATACCCGTCTCCAAGACACTGAGACAACACTTAAAAACCAACAAGCATCGATTGAAGGGATCAAGAACCAAGTTGGGGAACTTACTAAGTCAGTTGGGGAAATTACTAAGTCAGTTGGACAACTTGTGAAGTTGATCTCAGAACAACTACAAGAAAACTTGCCAAGCAACACTGAAACTGACCCAAAAGAGCAAATTCAAGCCGTAACAGCTCATGACAGTGAAAGGTTAGTGGAATCTGACCCAAGGCAAGAGCATGTGGTAAGTGGAGGTAAGGTTAAGGTAAGCTATGATTTACCAAACCCGGTAATTACAGAGTATCAAGCTCATATGTCATACCCCAATACGATAAAGAAAGACCACACAGAGGAACAATTCGGTAAATTTCTTATACCTCCAAAGAAGTTTCTTATTAACTTGTCGTTTCTTGAAGTTCTTTCGCAGATGCCAGATCCTAGACCTCGTGTCAATAAAGAAGAAAATCATGAGGAACGAAAGCTTCGGATCGATGAACTAGACGAATGGAAGACACACTTCAAGGAGAGACTAAAAATACACGAAGCAAAAACGAGGCAACTCCACGAGAAACTTAACGATGGGACAACCCAGCTTAAGATAGGAGATCAGGTACTCAAAATCTTCCCATATAGAACAGTCGAGGTAACTAATCCTAAATTTAGCACTTCTAAGGTAAACACTACTCGAATTAAACTTTATATCCACAACCGAATTGATCGCATGAGAAAGGATTTTCACCTCCTCAAACCACCATGACCATACGAATGAGAGGTAAAGTCTAGCTTAAGACTATAAACGAGCGCTTCTCGGGAGGCAACCCGAATACTAACCCCATTAACTTTTACATTTTTATTTTGTCTATTTTATCTTTTCTTTATAGTATCTAACTTTAAACTAACCAAAAGTGCAGATTTTCAGGCCACACGGCCTTACACACGGCCGTGGTCGTGGCCGTGTGGAAGTGCAGATCGCCAGATCGCGACACGCAGAGAGGGTACAAGTCAGAAAGAATCAAATCTTTGAGTCACGGACTCCAACCACCAACCAACGGGCACCGACAAAACGCCACAGTCGTGCGACGCGGCCGTGGACGACACTGACTTATCTCCAACGGGCGTGGCAATCTGTAAAACGGGCGTGGGTGAACCAACACACCAAGACACACGGTCGTGCGAGGCGGCCGTGTGAATCGACACGCTTAAGGCGCACGGGCGTGGGGTTGTACCAGGTTTGAAAATCTATTTAAACCCCCTCCCTTCTCTCTTCTCCTATTAACTTTCAACTTTTCATTTCTCCCTACTTCCCTTCTCCAATACAACCCCAAAACCCTTGAGCTATATCAAATGCTGAAGAAGCGGAAGGAATCAATCATAGTCTCCCAAGGGGATCGGTCTACATAAGTTCATGCCGGCTAAGCTTCATTCATACGATGCCAAGGATATTTGAGGCTATCTAGTTTTTATTTTGTTTTTCTCTTTTGCTTCAATTTCTTTATCTTTACTTCTCTTCTGCTTAAATTAGTTTACTTCAATTTAGTTTCTTAGTGTCAGGTTCTAAAGGCTGCTAAGGAATCACACCACGACCACCACCATATCTACAGTCTTAGAAATCACACCCAACAATAAGGATATTACAGTCCATTTATCTTTTCTTTTAACTTTATTTTATTTTTTATTTTTCTTCGCTTTAGCTTGCTTTTCTTTAAGTATTTAATTAGTATAGTTTTAATTATTATTAATAATCCCTGGCTAATTCTCCATGAGCTACCCAATTTCTTCATCTAGCGCAGGATCATCATCCAGACCGACACCTCCAACTTATCCTTCACCACGACCTCTGCCAACTCAAGGAATCCATCCATAATTCAGGAAGTTTCACTTCTCCCCATATCTTATGATTTTCTTATTATCATGCTATTATCTTTCTTTGTACATTGAGGGCAATGTACATCTTAAGTGTGGGGGGTGAATCTTAGACGTGCCTAATTTTTTTTTCATTATTCTCAAAATCCTGAATTTAGTCTTGTTTTTAAGTAATTTTCTCATATTACTAATTAAGAAGAAATTTCTGATGATTTATGATTTTTATTGATATGTTTTAGATTAAGTCATTGATAATTGTACATTGATAATTAAATTTTAAGATACTAAAGAATCAAGCATGATAAGTCTATTTTTTTCAATTAAAATTTGCTAGGTTGTTGAACTAAATTTAAATATTACTTTGAAGTTTGAAATTTACGAGGTTGATGTCAAAAATGCCCATAATTTTTGTGAGTTTTTGAGCCTTATAGAGCATATATTCTTTTTCATGCTCACTTTATTGATTATGAGTATGTCAACATTGATTTGTTATTCTAAAACTTGCCTCGTTTATACATATCGAGACCACACCCATGATTTGATATACAGAGATGATTAAGGCACCTAGGTTTTAACCCACTAACTCCATTAAAAGCCTACCTTCACAATTAACCCCTAGTGAACCCCTTTTAATCCTAACAACCCTTTTTATTGACATAACCACTAATATTAACCCAAAACCCTTTGTATTTGTTATCACCATTCTTTTTCGACTTCCCTTATATCGAGATTTGATTTGATTAAGCTACCTAATTATTTCATCTTAGCATATGAATAGATGTATTATATATAAAATATATATATTCAGTATTAGTACGATGAAAGGCGAGCTTGTACAGTTAAAGTCTATTTATTGAAGAAGAAGCTCGTATTATTAGTTTAAAGTTTCAATCCATTATGTAATTATTCAGTTTATTGTTTCTAGTTAGGTAATTTATCAATTCAATTTCGATTCTAACCTTCTAATTCAGCCTCTATCCACACCTTAACCCTAGCCTCAAGCACAACCCTAATTAAAGACCTTTTGATTTGTGCATCATCTCATATTACAGGTGGAGACTTGATTTTCGTGCAAGCCTATGGGATTAACTTTTCATGCTCGACTTTTGAGTGCCTAAATTTTGAACCTTAAACACTTTGAGTGATTTGAGTGAATCTTTTGTGAGGATGTCAATCCTTGTCGATTTTGAATTAAAGGTAATTATTTAGATAAGGGGAGACGCCTATATTTTCGAGCTACAAATCTATGACTTAGATTGTTTGAATCCTTAGGACTCTTTGAATTGAATTATCCATGTATAAATTATCTATGAATTATGATGAAACATTGTTGATAGGAATTATGAATTATAGAAAGTTCGTTTTAATTGTAAGTTGAGAATTTTGCTTGAGGACAAGCAAAAGCTTAAGTGTGGGGGTATTTGATAAACCGTAAAAGTAACATATTTTAATCCCATATTTAGTATGCTTTTGGATGAATTATCCCTTATTTTATGTAAAAAGGTGCTCTTAATCATTTCTTTTCATGTTATATACTCAGGAAAGCACCAGAGGATGAAAAGAACGAGAAACGGGCTTAAAACGGGCCAAATGGGCCAAAGCACGAAATTGACACGGCCTGGGCCCAAGACCACACGGCCGTGCCTCCTCAATAATCTCGAACACGGTCTAGCCACGAGATACACGGGCGTGTGCCATGGCCGTGTCCCTGCCGCGACCAAGAGAGGTTTTGCTCAGATTTGGATACTTGGAGGCAAAGAAACATAATCCAAAGTCTATTTAAACACCCAAGTAGGAACTCCACTCAGATTTGGATACTTGGAGGCCAAGTAAGGCATCTCAAAGCCTATATAAACACCCTAGGGGGCAACTTATTCGGGGAGTTCGACAGAAACCCTCTGTCGAGGGGAGCTCAAAGCTATCGTTTAGGGACGGTTAGCTAGGCCAAGGAGCCGAGCCGAAAAGGTTAGATTTGTAGGAAACTCTCAAGGGATAGCCAGTTGATCCATCTCCAGAAGCCGGAATTCTACTCAAGACGGAGGATCTCTCCTTCAATTCCTTCAGGGAGTTTTATGGATTTCTTATGTTTTGTTTTATCTTTTCTTCTGATATGTTTTTCTTTATTATTATGAACTAAACCCTTGGATACACCAGGGGATGAAACCTAGATGAAGCTTGTTATTGTTTTCTCGAACTATATGATAAATACTTGATTTGTTCTTGATTATGTGTGCTTAATTCTTGTGTTGATATTTCGCGGATATTAATTCAAGTTGAATGTGTTTAGGTGGTGGAGCAAAAGTCCCTGCTTAAGAGTAGATCTAGCATAATTAAGCGGAGTTGATCGCGCGCCTAGAGATAGGGTGACGAGATTTTACCGGATTAGGGTGAAACCTAATATGGGAGTCCATAGATCGATTTACTGCTATTCTAAGGGTTTTAATTAGAAACAGATTTCAATTAATCAACCTAGGGTTAGACGTTATTCGCCTCGAGAGAGGGTTTAATATAAATTAGGGAGTCCTACGGATCAAGTCAAGTGAATAAATCGTCTGGTTCAGTGTTAGATAACAAGTGAAGTCTAGGTGGATTCTTCCTAAGGGTATCGTCTTAATCAACTGAGTTTTTCCCAAGTATTTCCCCAATTCATTCTTTTTGTCTTTGCGTCTTTAGCTTAGTAATTAGTTAATTTAGATTAATAAACAACTTCACTTATTTTAGGCTAAATAATAGAAAGAAAGTTAGTATTAGTACTTTTAGTTCCTTTGGGTTCGACAATCCGGTCTTGCCTAAGCTATACTACTATTCGATAGGTGCACTTGCCTCAATCGTTGTTATAGTTAGTTCTAGGATCGATTATTATAAATTTAAAACTCTGAAATACAACGATCAGGTACCGAGGTAGATGTCGGAGAAGGGATCAATAATGGTGAAGATTCTAATCAGGACGTTGAAGATTTTAGTGACCCTGATATTGATGAGGTTCCGGACGATATCGACGATAAAGATCCGGAGGAGGTTGAAGATGCTCACGTCCCTTCTTTTAGTAACCCAAGTCTTGGCATTGTTTTACAGAATGACCCTGGGGGTGACATGTTCAGAGTAGATCTAGATGCAACACATGCATCCGAGTTCCTTAAGTACACTGATATAGTCCCTGCTCACGGATTGGTGTCAAATTCGTAGTTGGAAGAGTTGTTCGTTGGGCAACGGTTCGAGAATAATGCGGACTTTATGTTTGCCATAAAACAGTAGAGGATGAAGGTGTCAATTGATTACAAGGTCACCAAGTCTACACCGATATTATATGTTGGGGAATGTTAAAGAGCCGATGATGGGTGTTGCTAACGAGTTCGGGCTGTATTTATATAGAGGACTCAACAGTGGCAAATACGAAAATTAGAAGAGCGTCATATTTGCACTGTCGCACGTATGACTCAAGGCCACCAGAAATTAGATACCAAAAGTATCTGCAACTGCATCATGCCACTAATGAAAGATAGCCCAACCATTCATGTGTCGACATTGATTGCGGACATGTAAGCCCGATTCTAGTACAGAGTGTCGTACAAGAAAGTATGCTGGGCAAAACAAATAGCCATGCAACAATTGTACGGCGACTGGAATGAGTCATATAATGAACTTCAGGGGTGGATTTCAACGATGGTGGAGTATGTGCCAGAAATTGCCATGGACTTGCAAACAGGCTCGAATGGACAACTTGAACTGGGGAGAAGAGTTTTTCATCGATTGTTCTAAACTTTCGATCCATGTGTTAGGGCCTTCTCCTCTTGCAAGCCGCTTGTGTAGGTTGATGAAATGTGGCTTTATGGAAAATACACACAGATACTTCTGATTGCGGTTGCACAATACGGTAACCTAAATGTACTACCAATTGCCTTCACCATCGTGGAGTTGGAGAACTTCGAATCATGGTAATTTTTCATTACGAACTTACGGAGGCATGTTGTCAGGCAAGACAACATTTACATTGTCTCCGACAGATTCAAGGGCCTTGGTTTTATGATTCAACAATCCGAGGTTTCGTAAAGGTTCGTCTACTACATTCGTCATATCGCTGTCAACTTCCACAATGAGTACAAAAACAAATACTAGCGCAAACAAATCGTGAACATGAGTAAAAATATCATATTTAAGTTTACATCTATAAATATTTTGAGTCCATTTACTAAAAGCGATGGTAACGTGTTTTATTGGGATACATACATAAGGTACGAGATAGAACCACACCGATTCAAACATAAGCTGGTGAGGTTAGAGACTAATATGGCGGTGTCCAATGCTTCTATCAGACAGTGGTTGGGCAGCATGGAGTCGTGGCAATGGGCTCAATATTTTGATGATGGGTACTGATATGGTCATATAACAACCAACCTCGCTGAAGTCGTTAATTCTATCTTGAGGTGTAACACCCCTAACCCATATCCGTCATCGAAACAGTGTTATCAAATACAAACATTTCATATCACTTCACATTCATATCAGAAATCAATAATAAATCAATCATATTGTCCCTTAAATGAGCCCTCGAGGTCTAAAATACACCTTTAAATCAAGTCGAGACTAAACCAGGTACTCAAAGATTTTTTTTTTGTGAAATTTTAAAATTTTTCCTAGGTGCAGGGGACACACGTCCATGTCTCAAGCCGTGTGGGCATTCGAAGTAGGGCACACGGCCATGTCCCAGACCGTATCCATACCCGTGTAACTCTCTGACTTGGGTCACACGGCCAAGTCACACGCCCGTGTGCTAGGCCGTGTGAACATAATAATTTGTATTAAGTAGATGCAGGGGTCACACGACCAAGCCACACGCCCGTGTGCCAGGCCATGTGATCAATTTTGAGCATTCTGTTTTGAAATTTTTAAGATGTAGGGGACACACGGCCAAACCACATGCCCATGTGCTAGGCCGTTTGTCACACACGGCTGAGACACACGCCCGTGTCTCTACCCGTGTGGAGGAAAATAGACCATTTTCTAAGCCACATTTCTCACCCAATTTTGGCATCAACCTAACACAATAATTTGCACATTCACAAATCATATCAAAGCACTCAAAATAAGCCATAATCATGTCTTAAACATGACATAATACCACATACAACCAATGTGCTCTTGGGCACTTCAAATTACAATTTATTATCACGTCATCCTAATATTCATACTTACCTAGGTATCAAATGCATCTATGCATAATTAAACTCATACTTTAAGTATGATAATCTACTTATATATATTCATCAAAACATATCAAACACAAGCCAATCAAAAAGCTAACTTCAACCAAACATTTACATGCCATCTTTGGCCAAAATCACCTATACATGCCATTATAACCAAAAAGGTTTTACTAAATATACCGAAATGAGCCGATGGATAGTGTGAGATATCTCCGCCAAGCTTCCAACCCAATGAGCTTCCGAATTATTATAAAAAAAAAGAAAATAAAACAGAGTAAGCTTTTAAAGCTTAGTAAGTTCGTATAATGGGAAAATTCACTTACCAATTCATATACATTTAAGGTAAGCATATAAAATACATCCAAAGCAATCCGGTCAATAGCCTAAACACATATCCTTATCAACTTGTTAGTCATGTACTTAACATAAATATCAAGAAACATGCATGAGCTCATCAAATATCAAATTCCATATTCATAACTCTCCACATCTTATGTTCATATATCAATTCCATGTATTTCAGGTATATACCGGTAATGATTCATTTCGAGTTCATATTTTCTCATGTTAGGATTTTTCCCATTGAATCATTGAAAATATCGATGGATACACAGGTAGTACACACAAGGTGTACAAATCTGTAATCCGTCAATTCATATTCGGGAATACTCATACGAGCACTTAAACGGGAAGCTCTCTCTCGAGCCATATAATCGGAAGCTCATGTGAGCTGTATAACGGGAAGCTTATTCGGGCTGTATAACGGGAAGCTCATAAGAGCCATATTCCGGAAGCTCATGCGAGCCAATAACGGGTAGCTCTGAAAAGCCATTAATCAGGAAGCTCCAGATAGCCATATATTGAGAAGTTCAAGCGAGCCATATCGGGAAGCTTCGGATAGCTATTAATCAAGAAGCTCACAAAGAGCCTTTAATTGGGAAGCTCTGAAGAGCCATATATCGAGACGCTCATAAGAGTTACGGTGTGTCCACAACACATGCAGGATCATAACCGATCGGAATGCTCCGAAGAGCTATTAACGGGAAGCTTGCAGGAACCATATAACGGGAAGCTTGAAAGGGCTAATAACGGGACACCCTTTCAAGCTATGGTGTGTCCGCAACATATGCATGACCACAACTAATACGAGAATCCTATATCCATCGAATTTCATTTATTCAATCGGGATTTAATATTTTTCGGGCATTGTCGGATATGCGATTAATTCCATATACATAGCAATAGTACAATCACATACATACAATTCAATTAACACATATGAATTCTCAATTTAGTTACACGAACTTACCTCGACAATGTTCGTGTATGCAAAATCTACTAATCCGACACTTTTTCTTTTCCTCGATCTAACTCCGTATTTAGTCTATCCGGATCTATACGAATGAATTTAATATAAATTTAACATAATTCATATTCAATTCAATCCAATTCACATCTTAGGCAAAATTACCATTTTGCCCTATACTTTTATTTAATTTTGATTTCGTCCCTAGGCTCGAAAAATGAAATTCATGCAATTTAATCCTTATTCCAAGCCTAGCCGATTTTTACATGTAACAATAGCAGCCCATGTATTTCATAAAATTCAGAATTTTTCCATGAATTTTACATCTTTTCAATTTAGTCCCCAAATCATAATTTAATCAAAATTCTCTTTACAAAAGTTGTTTATCTATCAACAACCTTTCATTTTCTACCATAAAACTTCATAATTCTCGCATACTCATCCATGGTAAAACTCTACTATTTGTTAACTCTACAAATTAATCCCCGAGATAGCTAGATTAAGTTATTACGATATCGAAAATGTAACAATTACTAAAAATGAGACAAGAAAACATACCTAATTGAGCCAAATAATCTTGCTTAAAACCCAAATTCCATAGCTAGGGTTTTCATATGTTTTGATTTGGGAAAGATAATGAAATAGGATGATATTAGATTTTTATCATCTTTAATTATTTCTCTTTCCAATTTAGTCATTTTCTTTTCTTAAATTTCCAATGATGAATCATCACACTTATCTACTAACTCCACTAATTGGTTTATTTACCATATAAAGACCTCAAATTTTGAATTCCATAGCTATTTGATACCTATAGCTACTAGAATCCAACTTTTGCACTTTATGCAATTTGGTCCTTTCTATTAAATTAAACATGTAATCGGTAAAATTTCTTTACGAATTTTTTATACGATATTTCAATCATAATGCAGACTATGAAATAATATTAAAATAATTTTCTTTTCAAACTCAGATTTGTGGTCCCGAAACCACTGTTCTGATTTTACTGAAAACGGGCTGTTACATGAGGCATACGCATCACTTGCCAATTTCATCAGTTTTCTCAGCCATATTTTATAGGCTGACAACCTTGGTGCCAAAAATGGGGTTGAGACAAGCAAAACAGATGGAGGCAGGACACGTGCACATCGAAGATGTTAGGAATGCCATGGAAGAGAACGCTCGAAGGACGAGGTCGATGAATGCAGAACTATATTCCTGAAAATTGGAAACTTTTCGAGTGACAGAGTACATCAGCCGTCAGTCAAAGATCTGTCACGGTCCTACGGAGTTGATATTCGAAATAAGCGTTGTGAGTGCGGGAGGTTCCAAACACTACAATACCCATGTGCGCATGTGGTTATAATGTGTACAACCTTCAATTTGAATGTCAAACAATATATTGACGATGTGTACATGCTTGAACATACGTTGCGTGTTTGGGGTAACAAGTTCCTTGTATTGAATGATATATCGACATTGGAAGTGCAACCGCCTACGTTCAAGATGTTGCCAAATAGGTCAATACGTAGGAAAGTCAAAGGTCGACCAACAACGACGAGGATTCAGAATTACATGGATATCAGAGAAGAGCTCAATCCAAAATGTTGCATCATATGTAGAACAGTCAGCCACAATCGGAGCAAGTGTCCCAATAGAAATGTCTATACTGGCCAATCTTCATGGTCTGGAGGAAATTAAATGTTGTACCCGATATTTTCATTTTATGGTCTTATGAAAATAAATTTTGTATTGTTTAGTGTTAAGTTTTTTATTTAAAATTAATTTATACAACTTTTAATACTTTAAAAAATATTATAAGTTATACAAAAAATAATAATACATAAGTTGTGGAACTATAAACTAATACAACAAATATGACATAACACTTGAAATTTACATGTATCAAAATTGGAATAAACTGGGACTGGTATCGTCATTCGGGGTATAACAGTTTACGAGCCTCCATTGATGGGGTGGACGTTGGGGTGTACTGTACACATCAAGAGGATTGGGCGCCAGATCGAACGTGGCCTGAGACAGGGTGGAGTACATGGTATCACCAAACATATCAAATATTATCGGTGGTTGCGGTTGCATGTAAGTTGAATTGGAACAGTCTATCTCCAAATGATATGCATTCCTCTGGGACCCATCACCAAAACTACCAACCCATTGGTCCGGTGAAGTGCATGTGTTCAGAGGTTTGTCCTCCAGGTTGGGCTCCGCCATATGTTGGTCCTTTGTGTCGGGCTCCACCATAGGTTGACTTCCACATCTATAGTCATGATCTGGTACTATCATAAGCTATCCACCATATAAATAAACCTGTCATCGGGCCATGTACCACTGCATGTATTTAGTCGAGGGACTAAAGTCAAACATACAATTTTGCATCTCAGGTCATCTGTCGTACTAGACGTTCTATAGTGTTATATAATGTTAATGTTTCATGCTCCAATCCGCTCCGTTTTTTCCCCTCATGGTCTTACTGTGGACATCAACAAATTGTTGTAGATCGACTGGCACAAATTGCCACATAACCTGATCGGCATTGTACCACTCAATGGTTGAGAAGTTGAGCACCGACATGTTAATGCACCACACATGAGCTTTGGTGTGAACCCACTGTGGAATAAAGATCGCAACGTTCAGTGTGAAATACGACATCCACAGGAACTGCACAATATAACAAAATGGGTCAAGTCATATACTGCAAGTAGATAAGTTAAATCAATGTTACTTAAGTTAAATCAATGTATATCATTTTCTCTTCGGCGAACGCCTCTATCATCTAGCGGTCAATGATTAATGTATTGCTCGCACCAATTCCTAGAGACGTGACCCATCTAAAATCGAAACAAACATGTTAGCACTTAAACTTGGGAAAATATTATCCACACTTATGAGTAATTAAATGTTAAGTATAATTTTGTCTTTACCTATTTACAAGTGACCACGTATATGGTTGGTGCCTAACAACCGCCAGAAATGGCATCATGTACAGAGCCTAGGACTGTAGCAACCCCACACAACCGATCATGTTACTTACCCTGTGTTTTGTTGCTCGATAAATGTCACGGTACAATATGGCCAACACTGTTGATCCCCAGTTGTAAGTACCAGCACGATGGAAATCCTCCAATGGAGGCAAGTACTTTAAGTGGACCCTATTAGACGTGTTGTCCGGCATAAGTAACCCCCGATCAGCTGCATAATATAGGCTTGAGCAGCGCACATCACCTCTTGCTCAGTGGCGGTGCTCATAACTCTTTGAAATTTGCTCTCAATCTTACCAATGTCAAGCACGTGAAGTTCTGTTCACCATCACCAGGGGACCGTCCAAGCAATCTGTGGCATACTGCTGAAAGTACCAACACTTTGCTTCGGCCCGTCACCGTCAACTTGTAACCCAAGTTGCATAGCAACGTCCTCCAATGTGATCGTGCACTCCCCGCACAACATAATGAAGGTGTGGGTCTTCGACCACCACTGCTCAACCAAGTCCCTTAGGTCGAACTTCCAGATCAATGCGACATCCCCAAATCTAGCCAACTGTAAGTATGGTATGATCCGCTCGTCCGGATCGTACTTGGGAAAATGGAACTAGGACTTAAAAACACAATACCTATCCTGTATGGTAAATTTTTTATAAAAATATGATAAATCAAGTATCTATATAATTTAAGCATAAAATTGTCAATATTTTCAAGTAATTCTCCAATCTATTTGCTTCTCCGTACCTACTATATACTATATATTTATTTGTTTAACTCATTAAAGAAATTGAATTTTGTTAATAAAAAAATTAAATAATTCAAATAAGATCCCAGAATAAAAGAAATTATATATTTTATTTAGTTTTTATTTTTTGATAAACTTTACAAATTTAATTTTATTGCTTAGTATAAAATTTTAAAAATAAGGTAACCTGTATTTGGCCCCTGTATTCTTCAAATATTTTTCTAGTTTTTAAAATAAATATTTAAAAAATACGATAAATTATGTTTTCCCAAGCCTTTGGCTTTTCTTTTTTCTGTTTGATCACAAGTTTTTAAATATTTTAAAAAATACAATAAGTTTAGATCAATTTAAAATATACCATAATTTATAAATAAAAAATGATGTAGGATAAAAAATTATTTTATAACGGGTACGAGTATGCTCATTTTTTTCTATGTTCCTCCATTCGTCGGAGATCTTATCCCGTACCTATATTAGATAGCATTTGGGTTGGACATGGATAAGGATGAGTCCATGTAAAATAATATTTACATTTTATTAATTTCAACATAGGATTTTAAATTTAGTAAGTACACAAATTTAAATCCCATAATATTTACAGTTCAAAAATTCTAAGCTTCGTCCTATTGTTTAGTGATATATGTAGAAACTTCAAAATTAATGCATCATAATATTAGATGAAATGCACATGTATATACTGTGGTAAGGCTTGCAAACAAAAGAATAACTCAACTAATATATATACCGATTTACAGATAAATACATATGTAAATAGTAATAACATACATATAAAGAAGATAAAAAGGGAGAAAAAGAATGGCTAAAAACAACCAAATGTAGATCAATTTCATGCAACCAAAACAGTTAGGAAAAAGCGATTTAACATCAAACATGTAGAGCAAAATAACGCTGAGCTAGAAAAATCTAGAAACCAAAACAAAATCTTTTTTTATTTAATTTATAATTAATTTTATTGTTTCGTTGATCCTCGATGAAATGCGATCCTTTTTTACTTAAGAAGACATTCTAATATCTGCATGATTTAAAAAAAAGCATAAATTAAATATAATTAATTATTACATTACAATAAATACTTTTAATATAATACATGCACATCAAAATATATTTACATAAAAAAAAAGTGGGCAATAGCTTAATTGGTTAAGTATCATCCCATTTTCCTTAGAAAATCAGGTTCGAATCATGCTAAATTTTTACTAAAAACAAGTTAATTACAAAAAACAGATCAATGAGGTATGTTCTAAGTTTCATATAATAACTTAAAATTATAAGCATCTATATTATGGAGATAGAAAATTTTGGCAATCATACATATTGCGAACCTGGCACTGGTGGTTATCAAAATACTAAAAAAGTAAGATTCAAAGAAGGTTTTGATGGAGAAAGCATTAATATGGTTGTGGATTCTAACCAACGGTCGCTTTTTTCTTTTAAAGACAAACTTCTGGGGGGAGGTGTTTCTTCGTCTGATGAGAATCTTGAAGGTAACACCGGAAAAAATGAGAGTGACTTTGAATTAATGGATGGTGATGTTAACACGTCCATGGTTAATGGGATTCCGGCAGTCGCCTTCTCGGATCGCATCAAGAATATACTGTTCAAAGAGATAGAGTTGACGGTGATCCTCAAGCTATTAGGGCGTAACATCGGATACAACGTGCTCTACAACCGTATCCTCAACCTATGGAAACCTGCGAAAACTTTTCATCTAATGGATATCACTAATGGATATTTTTTGGTTAAGTTTCAGGACATTGACGATTACAACAAAGTCTTAGTCCAGGGACCTTGGATTGTCTTTGGTCAATACCTTACAGTACAACCATGGACAAAATCGTTCAATCCAGCACAACCTTACCCCAGTGTGGTGATGGCCTGGATTCGATTGCCGGGTCTTCCGGGTTACCTATACAAAAGACAAGTTATTGAAGCCATTGGAGGGTTAATCGAGAAAGTAGTAAAGTTAGATCTACAAACCGATAACAGAACCAGGGGACAATTTACCCGCTTGGCTGTGTTCATTAATCTGGATAATCCTCTGGTTTCTCATATTTTGGTAGCTGGCGCCGTGCAACGGGTCGAGTACGAGGCCCTCCCAACGGTCTGCTTCAGTTGCGGTAAATATGGACATGTGAAGGAGTTGTGCCCGTCAGTGGGAGTGAATCCGGCTCCGGGGAGTCCTACGTTTGCAGCAATGGAATCCTTCGGTGATGATGTCGGTGAGAGTGGAGAAAGAAAAAAAGTTGGCTACGGGCCGTGGATGTTGATGGAGAGAAAATCCCGGCGTGGTCAACAGGATTCTCGGACTAATGGGGGATCAAATTTGGGAAAGGGAACGTTGGGCTCTAGGTTTTCGCCGTTGATTGCGGAGGATGTCTCGGATGGTGATTTTAGAAGATCTGCTGGGGGTTCTTTGGAGAAGGAAAGTGATGACCGTGCGGCTTGGATTAAGGATAGTGTTGGAGATAGGGCTTTTTCTAATGGGGTTTTTGGTAGGGTAAATAATAAAGGGAGATTGGGTAAGGCTGCTGAAGGAGCCTGTGAGGCTGAAGCATGTGTTAGGCCTTTTGTTGGGCCTGTCTTGGGCTCCGGTTCCAGCAGACCAGGAACTATTGTGACGGGCCATGCTGAATAGGGCCCTAGCTCTAAATTGATGGGGAAAAGGCCTTTGGAGTCGGATAGGCTTCCCCAAAATGATAAGGACCAGACTTACAATTTTTCCTTTTCTAATTCTTTGACTCTTCTTCTGTCTGCAGGTCCAGCGCATTTTAATAAGGGTGATACACGGGCTAGTGGGTCATCGGTGGTGAAGTGTGGTGGGCCAATAGAGGAAGGGCCTGGGCAGGCTGGTCCATTAGTGCCTGTTGGATTTATTTCCAGTGGCCTGGATAATTCTCTTGTGAAGGACCTAATTCCTTGTTTGGATAAAAAAGGTCTTGGTGGGATATCTTCCAATGATATTCCAGAACATGACGATATAGAAGTGCTTTCGGCTTCTTCAAAAAATGAAGGGAATAATTTTATTCTCAATAACCCAATGTTCGAAGGCCCGTGTGGAAATGTGGTTAAATTAGACGCAAACCTTTTAGACCCAAACCACCATTCGTCTGTTATTTTTTCTAAAAATAATGTGTCTAAATCGCTCAAAGGTAATAAGAAAAATATTTTGGTTAATACTAATAAATCTTTTTCTATTTCCAGAGGGCGTGGTTCTAAGAACAAAGCTGGCAATAATCGAGGTGGGCCTCCTATCAATCGCACGTTCAAAGAGAAGGGAGGAAAATTTAAAAATGCTGGAATTTCTCGAATTCCTTTAACAGAAGCTATAAGCTCCATGGCTAATCTCGTCAATTCGCAAGTTGGGCCTGGAGCAGATGAAACTGGTGGCAATGCTGGTGGACAAAAAGGTGGCCTTGGTTCCACATCTGCATAATACGGTGGTATTTTTATTTTTTGCCATTTTTAAATTTTATTTTGAATTTATGAATTTTACTATTTTTTGTTGGAATTGTCAAGGATGTGTTGGGGTGAAATTCCCTCGTGTTTTTTTGGGAGTATAATAGAGAACATAGACTTGATTTGATTGGCCTTTTAGAAACAAGGGTAATTGGTGTTAAAGCTGATGCGGTTATTGCCAAACTCAGTTTTGATTTTTTGCATCGTGTAGAGGCTGTGGGTTTTTCTGGTGGAATTTGGATAGAGTGGAAAGATACTATTTCTGTGGATATTTTGGGCAATCATTCCCAATTTATTTTGCTCAACATTGCTGGAAATTCTTACCGACAACCGATTTTGGTCGCTTTCGTGTATGGTAGTCCTAATAGTCAGAAGCGGAAGCAGCTTTGGGAAGCTCTTAAATATATTGTGTCGGTGGATGGGACTTCGTGGTTAGCAATTGGTGATTTTAACGCTATCCTTGATTCTTGCGAAAAAAGATGGGGTCAAGTTATTGGGAAAAGATGTGCCCTCTTTAGTGAATTTATGGATTCCATGTGTCTGCATGATTTGGGGTTTAGTGGTCCTAACTTTACTTAGAATAGAGGAGGAGTTTTTGAGAGACTGGATCGAGCAATCTGTAATGATGCTTGGAACCTTAAGTTTCCTTTGTCGAGAGTTCTTCATTTATAAAAACTTAAGTCGAATCATAGGCCCCTTAAATTATCTCTTTTACCTGATGCTCAGTCTTCCTCAAGGAGGCCTTTTCATTTTTTGGCTGGTTGGATTGAGCTCCCGACTTTTTCTGATTTTTTTAAAAATAATTGGAATTTTCTGGGGGATATGTCGACTACTCATGCTTTGTTCACTGATCATGTAAAGCTATGGAACAAAGAGGTTTATGGCCACATTACGTAGCGGAAGTATCTTTTGAAGAAAAATCTGGATAAAATACAAAAGGCGATTGATCAACGAAGCTCGTCCTTTTTAACTCAGATTGAGTTAGAAACCCGAGAAGAACTGGAGTCAGTCCTACATCATGAGGAGCTTTTATGGAGGCAGAAGGCTAGATGTGACTGGTTAGTTTTTAGGGACCGGAATACAAGGTTCTTTCATAGGCGAACTTTACAAAGAAGGAAGCACAACCGTATTGTTGCCCTTAAAAATCAAGTAGGGGAGTGGGTTATGGATGAGGAAGACTTAAAACAAGAAGCGGTCAATTTTTATAAGAATCTTTATGGAGAGCAATCAAGAAGAACGAGCAGTCTTGGGTGTGGTACTTTTCCATCTCTCGAGCAGGAGGAGATCCAATTCCTTAGCAAGCCAGTTTCGTATGAGGAGATTAAGAAAGCCCTTTTTTATATGGCGCCTTTAAAAGCACCAGGCAGTGATGGACTTCACGCTATCTTCTATCAGAGTCAGTAAGAGCTTGTTGGTCTGTCCATTTGTGAGTGGGTTAAATGAATTTTCTCTGTGGATAACATTGATCCTGAACTCAATAATTCACTTATTGTCCTTATACCTAAAGTGCAACATCCGGAATATTTTTCGCAGTTTCGTCCTATCAGTCTCTGTTCGATTTTATACAAGCTTGTGATGAAGGTCATCGCTAATAGATTTAAAGTGGTTTTTTCGAAGATCATTGCACCGGAACAAGCAGGATTTGTCGCAGGAAGGAACATAAATGATAACATCATCATCGCACAAGAAGTCATACATGATATGAAGAGCAAGCAAAAGAATAAAAGGTGGATGGCCATTAAAATTAATCTTGAGAAGGCATACGATCGTGTTCGTTGGGATTTCATAGACGCTTCTCTACAGGCTGCAGGTATTCCTAACTTTCTCCGAATGTCATTATGTCTGCTATTTCTGGTTCAACTATACAGGTACTTTGGAATGGAGTGCCTTCCCATAAGTTCAAACCAGAACGATGAGTGCTTCAAGGATGCCCACTTTCATCGTACCTTTTCATTTTGTGTATAGAGTGGTTAGGGCATGGTATACACGCGACAATGGATGAAAGAAGATGGTCACCTATCCGGCTGTCTAGATCAAGTTCGTCCCTTTCTCATCTTTTTTTTGCAGATGACTTGATTCTTTTTTGCAATGCGGAGGAGGAACAGGCACGGGTTATCAATGAGGTTTTAGATACTTTTTGCAGTGCTTCAAGGCATAATGTTAATCTGTAAAAGTCCAGTATGTTCTTCTCTAAAGGTGTGAATGAAGATATTCAAAGGCGTATTAGTGGCATTTTGGATTCTAGGTGGTGCAGAATCTTGGTTCGTTTTTAGGGATCCCCCACTTTCACGAGAAGGTTACAAATAATACTTTGCGATTTGTCGTTGATAAAGTGCGGAGTAAACTTTGTAGTTGGGAAACTAGACAGCTCTTTGTGGCAGGTAGAATTACTTTGGCTCAATCGGTCTTGCTCTCAATTCCAAGCTACTTCATGCAACCGATGATGATCCCGAAAGGTTTGTGTGATGAGATTGAAGGTATGGTAAGACAATTCATTTGGGGTTCCACTAGTGGTAACAAAAAATATTACTTTGGTTAGTTGGGATTCGATATGCCAACCTAAATCGAATGGAGGTCTTGGTATAAGGTCTTTACGTGATCATATTATTTCATTCATGATGAAGTTGGGATTCAAGTTATTGACAGATTGCTCTTCTTTATGGGTTAGGGTGCTTCGATCCAAATATGGGGTTCTTGATGGTTTACTTGAAGCTTTATCGAATGGACGATATTCTTTCTTGTGGAGATCTCTATCGAGGATTTGGCCGCTCATTCGTGAAAACCTGCTCTGGTCTGTTGGGGATGGACGCAGTATTAGCTGTTGGAATGATCATTGGGTTCCTAAAGTTGGGCCATTATGTAATAAGATAGATTGCAACTCTATCTTGGATATAGATTGTGTCCTTAATGATATGGTCACAGAAAATGGGGATTGGAATTTAGATTTTTTCCGCCTTTGGTTATCTGAAGATATTAATCAGATGATTGTAGGGATTTCGCCACCCCGACCTAATTCCGACATGGATAGAATTATTTGGGAGGGGAACACATTCGATACTTTCTCAATTAAAAGTGCGTACAAAAAGCTTCGGGAGGACTCTTGGAATGCGAAAGAGGATATTTAGAATTTATCGTGGAAATATCAGGGACCACAAAGAGTTAGAGTGTTCATTTGGCTTGCTATCAAACACCGTTTACTCACTAATGAGGAAAGAACCAGAAGAGGATTGGGCACAGATACTACTTGTGGGGCTTGTGGGCATAACTATGAGAGTGTCCTTCATGTTCTAAGAGACTGCACAACGGCAAGGAATATTTGGATGCAGCTTATTCCTCCAGGTAAATAATCTATTTTTTTTTGCAGGGTCTTTATACGATTGGCTGGAACTCAATTTACGTAATAAGCATGAAGCAAACACAATGAGTGGAGTTAATTGGGCCTGTCTGTTCGGAATTATCATTTGGCGCATGTGGAAGAATCAGAACTTACGCATATTTCAAGGTCTTTCGTGGAGTACTGAAGATGTTATCAAAGCCTCTCTATGTTGGGCGAAGCAGTATGTTTCGGTGTCTAGTTCGCAAAACATTAAAACTCCAAGATTGGATTTCGTTCCTCTTCATTCGGATGGATGGGGCTATTTGAACACGGATGGTTCGGTTAGAAATGTTGATAGGTTTGCTGCAGCTGGAGGGTTACTGCGAGACCATAATGGGATTTGGATCGTTGGCTTCACAAGGTATTTGGGTAATTGTGAAGTTATCAATTGAGAATTATGGGACATACTTGATGGGTTACAAATTGCTTTTGATCGTGGTTTTCGAAAAGTTTTCATTCGAACAGATAACCTTGAAGCTGTCAATCTCATTCATGAAGGAGTTCGTGTTGGTTTTAATTCTGCTTTAGTTACGAAAATTATTCTGCTTTTGAAGGATCTGAGTCACTGGCACCTTCAACATATTCCCAAAGAAGAAAATAGTATTGCAGACAGAATAGTCAAGCTTAGAAGGGACAGAGAAATAGGGTTGCGGTTGATTGACAAGAACTATGAGATGAGTTTTATTACTGGTTGATAATTGAGTTGTAATTTCTTTTTTCACCATATATATATATATATATATTTACATACCTTACTTGTATTTATTAACTTCAAAACAAATACAACCTTTTTTTTTCCTTTTCTTTTTTCTTCTTTTCTCTTATTCTATTTTTTTCCTTCAAAATTTTAAGGGGGGCCAAAAACGGCCCTACCTTTCTTTTTAAAATGTTGATCTGGTCTCTTCTCTTATCCCATTCTAATTTTTTTAAAGTCATTAATTAAATTAACCATGACCAGTCACATCGTTGACGTAGTTGATGCGGCTGATGTGATGTAACCGGTCAATATATTTATTTTTTAATCCTTTGATTTTTTATTTCTTTTAAAAGTACTATAGTTTATTTTTTTAGAAATAAACCCTTTTTCATTTTTTCTAGTCAATTCAATCCCCCACTTTATTTTTTTTCTCATTTTTTCCCAAACTTTCTTTATGTTTTGGTACTCTATTTCTTGATTTCTATTAAAAATGTCGCTTTAATTTTCTTAATTTCACATTACATAAATGATTTACATGAAAATTACTTACATTGCTAACATTACAAATAGCTATCAATTTAAATAATTCAAAAATTATATTTTACAAAATATAATTTTTACATTTCAAACATTCTAAAATAGTTTCACTTAACTTACAATATATAATTCTGCAACATGAGCAACTTCCTCAATACTAAAAAAAAAAAAATTAAACGATTTTGTTTAAGACCAACAACATTTTGTCTTACAAACAAAACATAATTAAACGATTTTGTTCAAGACCGACAATATTGTGTCTTTCAAATTGAAAAATAAATTTTTTAACCGCAACAAAAGTGACTTTCTCGATGCTATTATCTTGCAGCTCGGATGCTGCTGATATTGATTATCTCACCCATGCGTTTCGATTTGGGATTCCTTAAAACCTTTAAACATCCTGTTGGCCCAGAGAATTCCAAATAATCTACCTGTTGGCTGCATAACCAATTTGAACCCGTTAAAGGAAAGACTTACATAATCAATTTGAACTCGTTACCGAATAAATTACTAGCAACCGAAAATAACCATTAAACATAAAAACATAAAATAAAATAAAAACACTCCTCATCTCTCTCCCCTTCATCCTTAAACATGTTATAATTAAAAAAAATTCTCCAACTTAGAGTGATCTGCAGGTTAGGGATATATAAATATTATTTTTTAAAAATTTTAAATTAAAAAAAAAACAACACATTAAAAAAAACATACACAGTATACTGGTGGCATCATTTTATACGACTCCACCAAACGAAATATTATTTTTTAAAATAAAAAAACACATTTAAAAAAAAATTGACATAAAGTGGTGGCGCCATTTAAGATAACATTTTTTATAATTTTAAAAATTAAAAAAATTACACTGACACATATAAAAGTGGTGAGGCCAAACTCTTTGGCTCCACCACCACATTTATTTTTTGACCCCCAATTTTTCAGAAATAGCAGTATTTCTTTGGTATTTATATTGTTGGTGCCATTTTACATGGCTCCACCAAAAAAATGATTTTTTTATTGGGTTTGCTGACGTGGCATGTTGGTGGCGCCAAACTCTTTGACTCCACCAATTTTTATCAGTAGATTTCAGGTCATTTACGTGTATAATCAGAAAAATGAGTTATTTTTGTAATTAATAAAAAATTTAAGGTATTTTGTATAAAAAAACCGACGCACGTTTGTCACTCACCTCTGTCTTGGTTTTTGTATTTACTTGGTAATTATTCTCTTATTAAGGTTTAAATTTTTTTGTCTTAATTTTAGTAATTGTTCTCATATTAGAGTTAAATATTTTTTTTATCCAAGTTAGGTCTTAAATTTGACAATTATTTTTATATTGAAATTTGAATTTTTTTTTTGTCTAAGTTAATACTTGATATTTTCATGAAAATCCTAAAATTCAAGCGAAAATAATTGTCAAGTTGAGATCCCCAATATGAGAACAAGTATCAAGTTTAGAGGCTAACTTGGGAACTGAGCTTTTTCTTTATTCAAATTAGTCTCTGATACTTAAAGAAAGTTGGAGCCAAAAAAAAAAATCAAGCCCCAATATGAGAATAATTATCAAGTTTAGGAAATAATTTGAAAAAAAAAAGGTGCAAAACCTAATATATAAACAATTAGCTAGTTCAGGCTCCAATATAAATACAACTGCCAAGTTCAATGATTAACTTGAACAAAAAAAATTTAAACCTCAATATAGAAATAATTGTCTAATTCAAGCCCCAAATAATGCATTAATCCATTTTTGGATATAGGTAAATCACTGCTACTGCATAGGATCTAATGAAAATCTTCTCAATGATTTTTAATATTTTTAAAAAAAAAATATTGACAACAATTATTTTAAAATTTTAAATTCAAATTAGAATTTTATTATATTTCCAGTTAATTTGGTTAAACAATTTTCGTTTCCTTGCGTTTCTCTTGTTCAACTCTGTATGTATATTGTTCACCTTGGATTTGACTATTAACACGAGCGAGTCTCCAACTTGCTTTGAGTGTTCCACCTATTCCTTCAATATATAGTTGCTTGAATTCTCTCATGTCAACTTGGCCCTCTTAGAGAAAAAAAGCGTAGTGATAACAATTTTGTAACGTACTTGGACATGAATAATGCAAAAACGTCATCACCAAATATAGAAAAACCTTTTCTAACAATTTGTGATTCTAAGAGTGTTTCACTGACGAATTCTTGCCACAAACTTCAAATGGAGTGGCTGAAAGGATATAGTCGCGATCTGGGTGTATGTTCTGTTATCCATGCAGAACTATGGGGGATTTGGGATGGCCTACGGTTGGCATGGGACATGGGTTTTCGGCGAGTGTTACGGAATGTGATAACAAGTTGGTGGTGCAGATGCTAAGTTCAACTGAGCAGAAAGATCAAGATGTTTAGTTGGTGAAGCAAATCATGGATATGTTGAAGAAAGCGTGGGATGTTAAAATAACGACTGTCAAACCAAGTTGCAGACCACATGGCGAAGATGGGAAAAGTAGCAGATTTTGAGCTGCATATTTTCGACCAAGCTCCAATTACTGCTTAGCCTTTGCTGCAAAATGACTTGCTTTCAGTCCTTTGACTGAGCTTTATTGTTACAGATAAAATAATGTTTTTATCTTCTTCTTTTTTAAACTTTTTTTGACATTCTTGCTTTTTCTCATTTATTAGTTTCTTTTTTGATTTTATCCGTTTTATAAGTTGTACATCAACTTTCATTACTTTTCTACATTTGTATTTTTTTCAATTGCGTTACATATTTTATCAATTTACATCACATTAAATTTAGATTTTAAACTCTAATGTTTTATGTTTTAGGATTAGAGTTTTATAATTTTATAAAAAAAATATTAAATTAATTTTACTTAAATCTCAAAAAATAATAAACGAGGTTGATTAATAGGTAAAAATAGAAACTTTGAAAAAAAAAAAAAGTGAACTTAGACTGGCTTAACAAGTAAAAGGTGAAAAAAATAAAACAAAAAATTTGATTAGAGAGTTTGTTATTCCTAGACTTGTCCATCGTCGGGTCACCCGACCCGAAGACTTACTCGAAAAATGAAATAGTTTAGATAAAAATATAGGCCCAAAAAAAGAGTTTGGACAAAAAAAAAGGCATGTTTTCTAAACGAGTCAGGCTTCGTATAAGTCCAAATTTTAAAAAAAAAATTGTTGTTGTTTTTTACTATTTTTTCATTATTTTGTTATTATTTCACTATTATACTGATACTATTTTGTTGTTATTATTTGGATATTGTATAACTCTTATTTTATTATTAATTTTGCTACTACTTTAGAGGTATTTGTTTTGTAAGTTGCACTTTGGGTCTGTTTGTTTGGTGGAAAATGTTTTCCGGAAAATATTTTCCGAATTTTCCGGTGTTTGTTTGGTGGAAAATGATTTCCTAAAGGAAAACATTTTCCAAACACGCGTAAAATGACTTCCTAATTTCTGGAAAACGTTTTACCGATTTCTAAAGGGTAAGACATTTTCCACAGCTCCTCTCTTCACTCTCTTCACCCTAACGAAGATCGTTTGTCACTTCATCATCTCTGCCTCGTCTTCTCTGCTGTCATCTCTGCCTTGTCTTCTCTGCTGTCATCTCTGCCTCGTCTTCTTTGCGATCATTTCTGTTTATCGCTTCATAGGTGCGTACGGATATTACTTTCTATAACAATTTTGGAGTTTGCCCCCTTTTTTTTATGAATAACAGTTATTATTCTCAATTGATTGTTCCCTGTTGTTGTTGCATGGTTGTTATGATCTGGGTAAATTTTGATTGGAATTTCAATTAGGGTTCATACTAATCAGAATGAATATGAGGGATAAAAAACAATTCCATGTCTCTGCATGCACATTACATCCCATTAATCAGTTGCAGTATATTGGTGTTTCAGCTATACCGAATCCTCATGCTTGGTTCTAATTTTTTTTTTTGATACACCAATAAAAGGTGCGCATACAATTTCTGTAATTTTGACTGCTATTTCCTGATTTCTTCACTTTTTTTTTTGTTTTTTGTTTTTTCATTACCAAATAAGGCAAACAATTCAGTCAAAACTCTAACATCATCATTTTGATGAGAAACGAACCACCGTTGCTTCCAGCAACTGCAGCAATAGTTGCAAGGTGTCACTATACACTATACACTATAGGCTATACCCTTCACCGTTTCACTGATGTAATCACCATTAGATCACTATTAGTCCTAATGCTCTAATGCTCAAGCATTAAACATATCTCTAGCCGTACAAGTGATACATGGAGAACAAACTATGAAAGGTTGTTTGAATCCCTACAAATGAAAGGCTTTAGGCTACTTTAATCTTTATGATGATTCTTTTTTCTAAATTACTGAAATTTGGGACATGTATATATCGATCACAAAACATAAATCCAAAACATCTTGACACCATGTATAGCAAAAGAAAAGAAAAAGGCAGTCATATAAATCGATTTGATTTTTTTTTTATTTGTTTCTGAAAGGTAAAGCCTTGGATCAATCCCAGACACGAGATCCCGATTCGATCAAAACCCAAAACCATCCTATAGATAACAGGGTCCTCACGATCATTTACGAAACCATGAAAATAACAGAGAGGAGAAAAGTTAAGTAATTACCAGTGGAATTGACTTGTGCACTCTCTGTCTGCAATTATTTTATCTACATGCTGATGGAAGTATTTCGTACATGTTGAGAATTGGCATAAAACTGTTACAAATATAAAGGATTTGTGATTCTCTGGGCATGTTATTTTAGATATTTGTTTCCATCTCCCTTTCTTTTTCCTTTAGCTGGATTCCTATGTATAAGAGTAGGTTTTATTTTCTTTGTAATGTGACTAGGATGAGGTTTTAGTATCCTTTACTACCACTTGTACGATATCCTTAAATTAGACTGTTGGATAATTTAATTATGATTCCATTTTATTGTCTTAAACATATCATTTTTTATATTGTAACTTGTATCAGTTGTTGCATCAGTACATGCCATGTTGCTTTTCCCTATGATTTTAAATGTTGTCATCTGATAAATTTTGATCATCTCTTCACCGGTGTACGTAGTACAGAGTTTCAGAGTTCATTTTGCTAAGCAAACCATTTTGCTTCTACTGGAATAGTGAAAGCCTTATATTATGAATCAGTATAGGTTGACCTCTTCTACTTTCTTCGACCCTGCTCTTCAATAGAGTCTTGAGGCTAAGTCAGCTCTCTTCTTCTTTTTCTTTCTCTGACATTCTGAGAGAAAGATTGATCCATGTCAGATCCAATACACACACACAAAAATAAATTTTTTAAAAAATCCTACCATACCATACCACCACTCACACCCGAGATCAAGTAACATGTAACTTTTTCTACCCTAAATTACTTGTACATGATTGACCAAGGGAAAAAAATTCCTCCCTGCTTTACCTCATGGACCTCAACTAGGCTCATTTATGCCAAATTATCAGCCATTAATAGCACTTTGTTGTGAAATGAAGCAAGAAAAACTACTCTCCAAATTTCTTGCCAAATCTTCTCTCCCTATTTTTTGAAGGTGCTTCCTCACATGCATATACACTGTAAAGTTTGGACTTAGACCCTTTTCAATCATCTCCGAAAGCACACTTTGTGCCATAACCGGTTTTCCCTGTTTCCTATAAAGACTAGCCAACAAACTGTAAATCGTATTGCTTACTGTCTTATACTTATCACTACAAACAACCACATACTGGTGTGCTTGTTCATACTGCTGTAACTTGAAGTACCCCTTGATCAAAGCAGCATGTGCCGTCGGTCGAGGTTCGATACCCTTCGATTCCATTTTATTGAGCCAGACGAATGCCATATCTAATTTACCATTTCTACACAAATTACATATGAATATCTCATAGGTTAATGCATTAGGAGGACAACCATTTTCGACCATGAGTTCAAGCAGTTGACAAGCTTTGTCGGTTTGATCGGTTTTTTGTAAACAACTGAGTATATAGTTGAAAATTTGGCATTTCGGTGTAACTCCGGTTCCGGTCATCACGTCAAGAACTCGTTTTGCTTCTTCAAAATGACCTTTACGGCTTCAAAATAACCAAAGTTATTCCTTTATCTTCTTGTAACCTATTATGTATTTAAAACTAGAGTTGAGCAGAAAGCCAAGAAAACTGGATTGAACCATAGTGTCGGGTTCGATATTGAATTTATTATGTTTTAAGCTTGTTGGATATTGAATTTATTATGTTTTAAGCTTGTTGGATATTGAAATGATTGACAATGACAATTATTAATGTAGAATGGGCAAGGGCAACAAAGAAGGGACCTCCAAGCAATTCAGGTGGACAAAACCGATAAACATGTTTTTCTTGAAATTCTAGCAGAGGAGGCCCAGAAAGGAAATAAGCCTGCTAATGCTTTCAAAGCAGTTTCCATTAATCGAGTTGTCGAAGCTATTTCTGAAAGATTCCAAGTCTAATGCGATGCGAAGCATGTGGAAAATCATTTGAGGACTGTAAAAAACCAGTGACAGATTATATGCAAAATTCGAGGTGAAAGTGGTTTTGGATGGGATGATAACATGAAAATGATCACATGTGATAGAGCGACATATGATGCGGCAGTGATGGTAATATATGTATATATATGTTTAGTATATTTCAATTGTTTTTTACTTGTTACTCTAATTGTGTATAATATCCAACAGGCACACAAGAAGTATGAACCATTTTTGAATAAAAGCATCGATCATTATGATGAAATGGCTTTGGTTGTTGGCAAAGATATGGCAACAGGGAGTTTTGCTAGAACATTTGCTGACATAGATTTGGATGATGGTAACCAAGATTCAAAGGCCTCTAGATCACACAATGAAGAGGTCAAGAGGTAAGAACAAATGTATCTTCATCTGGCACATCCAAACGTAAAAGAAAAAATGTTCAAGAAAGTGTTGTTGATGAACAAATTAAATTTGTGGGTGAACAACTTGGCAAAATTACTAATGCTTTGGAACAATTTCTCATGGATAAGACACAAATGACTTTACGAACAAGTGATGTCGATGGAGGAAGAAGGATTTGATGATGACTTCTTGTATTCTGTGTTTGATTATCTAGTGAGTCATGAATCCGAGGCCAAAGCTTTTTTAGTTAAAAGTAAGAAGCATAAAAAATTTTGGCTTAAAAAATTTTCTCAAGGTTGAAGATATTGATACTTTTATGTGGTGTAATATTAGTTATGCACTTAGGCAATGTTGTTTTTATTATGTGGTGTACTAGTAATTATGTATTTGGATAATATTATTAATTTTTAGTATTAATTGTGGTTTAGAAGCTTATTTATAAATATTCAATCCTTGCTTTTTTTATTTTTTTTAACACAATTACAAATAATTTATTTGACTTTGGTTGTTTTCATTTTATGAAGGTTAGTAATGTAGCTTAATAATTGAGTATTATTATATATTTAATTTGATTTATTTATTTATAAATAAATCATTGTAATATATGTAAAAACAATTTAAAATATAAAAATTTATTAATATGTATATAAATTTATTAATATATGTAAAAACAAATTTTTCGGAAAATATTTTCAGAAATCACAAACAAACAACGAAAAATATTTTACATGATTCATCCAAACACGAAAAATATTTTCAGTAAATCATTTTCCAGAAAAGTAAACCATTTTCCAGAAATCATTTTTCGGAAAACATTTTACTGCCAAACAAACAGACCCTTAGTGTTATTTAAGTATATTTCTTTTTAAAAAAATTAATTTTTCTATTTGTTGGGAAATATTTATTTTAATGTTTTTAGCATATTTGATGTATTATATTTTTAAAATTTATTTTTATATAAAATTTTAATATGGGCAGGTCGAGCTTGGGTTTTAGCATTTTTATCCGAATCGGGCTTGTGCAAAATTTGAGGCTCATTTTGTGGGTCAGACCAAGCCCGGGCCTAAATTTTTTACTTGACCCGGCCCAGTCCGACCCATGAACAACTCTAATTATTCCCTTTTTGGATGACGGACAATTAAGAAAAATTGTCTACCAAATATCTATATTTCCCATTTTTAAGGTGTATCATTTTTTTTTACATAATTTTAATGCAAACATGCATGAACTGACTATAGTTTAAAAGAATATCTATGTCCATGCAAGTGTCACGGATCGTAGTTCAAAGTAGGGGTGAGTAAAAGTCGATTCGACTCAAAAAAATTCAAAATTTCGAGTCAAACGAATCGAGTTATTCGAGTCAACTCGAATTTGTTTTTCGAATTTCGAGTTCAAATCGAGTTGAGTTTTCGAATTCGAATAACTCGAATAAATCGAATATCAAACTATAATATTTTATATTTTTACCCCAAACTCCCAAACCTTTTTTATTTTTCCCTCAAAACTTTTACTCTCCTCCCATCCCAACCCCACATCTACCCAAAATCCATTTCCCACCAAAATTTTACTCTCCCATTTACTTTTCCTCAAAATTTTACTCTAAAAAAACCTCAAAACTTTTTATTTTTCCCCAAAATTTTTACTCCCTCTCACTTTCCCCCTAAAACTTTTACTCCCTTCCCATCCCACCCCCATCTACTCCAAACCCATCCCCCCCCAATTTTTTTAATATTTTCCCTCCAAAATTTTATTCCCCCTATTTTCTTTTCCTCAAACTTTTACTCCCCAAAACTTTTTATTTTCCTCCTAAACTTTTACTTCTCACCCTTTACTTCCAAATAAAAATTAAAATTATCCAAAAAAATCCCTAAACATAAATAGTAATAATTTTATTTATATCTATTATTTATATTATTAAATTAAATTTCACATTTTATATTATTTATATTATTGAATTGTTTAGTCATATTGAATATTTATATTAAAATTAAATTATTAATGATGCCATAAAATATTCGTGTTAAAATTTTATATTGGTATCAATTTCACATTTTATCTTTAAAATAACTTTTATTAAAAAATCACATTTTTACATTTAATATATTTTTTAATTCCAAAATACATAGTGACGAGAATCTGAAGATAATTGAAACAACTAAGCAAGCAAAGAAGCTAACCCGTATATAAAAGATTAATAAATAAATTATGAGGTGATGAAAGTAAATAAAAAATTTGATTACGGTGGAAAAATTTTATTATAGTGGGTGACAGTGGTTACAAGGACCCAAAATTATTTTTTAAAATTTAACTCAAACAAAAATATTTGATTCGATTCAATTCGAATTCCATCTCACTCGACTCAATTCGAGAAAATTTCAAATCAAATTAGGATGATAAAATATGATTTGTCAACTCGATTAACTCAAAATTTTTTCATTCGATTCGATTTGATCGAACGCTCACCCCTAGTTTAAAGCTCATGACTATCGCACCAAATGCATCCGGTGGAGGTCTATTGTGTAGATGGGGATCATTTGGCCCACAAGAACTGGCCCAATTCAGTAAGCTATTGGAGAAGCCTATCAGATTGAAGCCTGGTTGGCCGATAATAAAGATTTGACAACTTAGGCTATTTTGGTAACTAAAGATTGATAGAATCATATCTTGTAAAGATTAGATTAGATTTGATATGGCATATCTTGTAAATCCCTAAAATCAAGGGATATAGTTAATCTCATCTGTCGATGTAAATATATCTTGACAGTCGGTTTTGGGGGAGCTCAACTATAAATAGAAAGCCTCCCTCTCATTTGTACTCACTCCATTCATTGTTTCATTATTCTTTGTGAATAAGAGAATATAGAGAGCATTTACTCAAACACCTTGTGTGCGTTCTTTCTGTTGTTCTTTTGTTGCTTCTTTTGGCATAAATCGCTTCCACTATACAAATTGGTGCCTTTGAGGAGTTCTTAAGGAATCCTCACTTGAGTAAAGGCTGACTTAGGCGAGTTTGGATGAACGGATCGCCTAAGGCCGCACGGATCGCGAGACGAAAGATCTAGCCCCATGACATAAAAACCCTATGTGTTGGCCTGATGGTTAGGGTGTTCTGTAACAGTCCGGTTTATACCCTAGTCGGAACAGTGGTTTCGGGACCACAAATCCGAGCCCGTATAATATTTTAATATTATATTCTGTGACTATGATGTGTGTATATGTATGTGCTAAAGTTTCGTAAGTTAATTCGTCCATCTGTGTGTTTAATTTGAACAAAGGGCTAAATTGCATTGATTTATAAATTAGCATACTACGTGAAAAGGTACTTAATTTTCATGTCTTTATAAGTATGAGTATTTTATGTGGAAATTAAGCCATTAGTTTGTAAGTGGACGGTTAAGGTCAAAAAAGACCTTGATTTATATGTTATATATGTTTTTATTATAAGGATAATTTGGTAATAAGGTTAATAATATAATTGTTAATAAAATAAAGCATGAAAATGGAACATTCATTCATGCATTCTCCACCGAAAATAAGAAAGAAAAGAAAGGGTTTGAGCTTGTCATATTCGGCCATTTGAGAGCCAAATTAGAGGTATGTTTTGGTTGGTTTTCGATAATTTCTACGTTTTGTAATCGTTGCTTGAGAGCTTTAAAACCCATGTCTCAATTTTATGAATTGATAATGTTTGTGTGAGATGCCATTGATGATATGTCAAGCTTTTGATGATTTTGGGGTTAAATGAAAGATATGAGTTAGATGAACATACTTTGTTCTTGAATTTTTGATGAATTTAGCTAAATAGGGCTAAATTGAGAAAATGGTAACTTGAGGGACTAAATTGAAAATTTGATGGAAAATATGGGCTTGTATGTGATGCATATGTATTCGGCTAAGCTTGTTCATGTATGGATTTTGTGAATTTGATGTTTTGAGAAAAATGGACTAAAATGATAAAATGTGCAAATGTGAGGGCTATATTGCAAATAGTCCAAAATGTGTGTCTTTGGATTGAATTGAATGAGCTATTGAATAAAAGGGTTAATTCTGAATATGTTTAGATCAAGAGCCAAGGAAAACGCAGTTTAGATCGCGGGAAGCGAAAATAACCGAGTAAATCGCTTTCATTCAGATAAACCGAATCAGGTAAGTCACTATGCAAATAAATGCATATGTATGTAATTATAATTATTCATATGATTAATGTTGATAATGAATGCCTATGAGAAGTTCTGCATATAAATTCCGAGGAAAGTTTGATATAGTGATTAAGTCCGAGAAGTCCCGTGTTAACCTAGGGTAGATAGGATTAGCCATGTCATGACATAGGTATCTGTTCTGTTTTATTATGTAAGACCACGTCTGGGACGTTGGCGTTAATTTGAGACTTCGTGTAAGACCTCGTCTGAAACGTTGGCATCGATTAGAGGTGTGCATGGGCTGGGCCGGGCCCCAAAAATGGGCCTAAAATTTTGCCCAAGCCCAGCCCATATAAAAATGCTAAAACCCGGGCCCGGCTCAGCCCGCCCGTATTAATTTTTTATATTATTTTATATATTTTTTAAATATATATAATACATCAAAAATATTAAAAAAATCAAAATAAATATTTTTCAACAAATTGAAAATAAATTTTAAAAAATATGTAGACTTAAATAACACTAAAATAGATGCAACTTAACAAGCAAATGCCTCTAAAATAATAACAAAATTAACAAATGTCTTTAAAATAATAACAAAATTAATAATAAAATAAGTTTTATATAATATCTAAACAATAACAACAAAATAATAGAAACATAATAGTAAAATGGTAGCAAAATAAGGAGAAAAACAATAAGAAAATAATATTAAAAAAACAATTTTTTTTCCTTTAATGAATTCGGGCCGGGCCCGGGCCAAAAATGCCTTACCCGCCCGGCCCATTTTTTAAACGGGCCTTATTTTTTTGTCCAAGCCCATTTTTTGGGCCTATATTTTTGCCCAAACCCTCCCACATTTCGGGCGGGCCTTCGGGCCGGGTCGGGCCGCCCGACCCATGCACACCTCTAGCATCGATATAAGTTTTATGTATAAGACCACGTCTGGGACGTTGGCATCGAGATAATCTTTACGTGTAAGACCATGTCAGGGACATCGGCATCGTATTGATGCGTGTAAGACCACGTCTGGGACGTTGGCATTGAGATAAGCTTTACGTGTAAGACCATGTCAGGGACATCGGCATCGTATTGATACGTGTAAGACCATGTCTGGAACAGCGGCATCAATGTCTGAGTGCATGTAAGACCTCGTCTGGGACGTTGGCATTGTACGACCATTCCGAGCTTTCTGAGTATCCTACTAGATTCCTTACGGTTCAACGGGCAAGTTTGTGATACGAAATAGCCATGTAAATAGTAAATTCGATTCAGGTATGTTGATTCATACACTAAGTGTGTATATAAGGTAAGTTCCTATGTAACCTTGCTATGATGGTTATGGACCTTTGAAATAGTTTTGTGCATAAGAGATTTTTGGAATTGATGAATGTGGCAAATGTGGCAAATAGTATGAATCAAAGTATATATGTGAGAAGATGTTATGTATATGAAATGTGCCTATATTTCTATATGCTTATATACTTGCCTATTAAGTTTATTTGTATATGACTTACTAAGCTTTTGGAAAGCTTACTCTGTGTGTGTTTTCTCTGTTTTATAGGTCGTCAAAGCTACTGAAGGCTCGGGACCGTCAAGGATCGTCATCACACTACTAAAATCATTTTAGTACACTTTGAAAATGTATAAAATTAGATATGGCATGTATAGGCTAGTATTTTAGTACAAGTTGTTATGTGATCTTAGCCATGTGATTTGGCTATTTTTGAATTAAGACTTTGCTTAAATGAATGTGATATATGATGCATATCATGGTATGGTGAAAGTATGTGAAATGGCCAAGGTTTGAGTGAGCAAATGAATGAATTATGCTTGTAATGATATGAGTTTTATTCTTTGAAATTGTCATGGTTGGAAATGGTATTGAATGCATGGTTTGAATGATTATTTTGGAATGTTTTTTATGGTTATATGTGCATGAGATATGTTGGTAAATATGGCTTGTAGGTTGACCCTTATGGGTGACATTTTGGCCTTGTAAATGGCCTATAATGCCACACGGTTGTGGCACACGGGCGTGCCTAAGACCATGGTTGAATTGGCAGAATGTAGCTTAAGTTGCACACGGCCTCGACATGGGCGTGTTAGCTGGCCGTGGTATACAAGTCAGTAGCTAGCTAAGAGCATGCAGCCATGGCACACGGGCGTGCTTGGTGGCCGTGTTGAAAAAGTCGATGTATGGTGCGGTAGCACGGTCATGGCACACCTGGGCGTGCCTAGTGACCGTGTTGATATAGTCGTTATGTAAACACGGATGGACACACGGGGGTGTCTAGAAGCCGTGGAGGGCACACGGTCTCCTCCCACGGGCGTGTTTCCCCTGAAAGTTAGAAAAGTCTTTAATTTTTATGAAATTTCATATGTGTTTCAGTTTAGTCCCAACTCGGTTTATATGCATGCTTTGGGTCTTGATGACCCATCTAAGGGACACTAAGATCGTTAATGATGATTGTAATGCATGAAATGTTATGTATTGTTTTCGATCTGTTCGGTAACACCGTTAACCCTAGTCGTCGTCGGATACGGGTTAGGGGTGTTACATTTGGTTGGTATCAGAGCTACGGTTTAGCCGATTCTCGGACTAACGTAGCGTGTCAGAGTCTAGCTATACATGCCATATATCTGAATTGTGATAGTGTGATGAATCCTGACGTATAAATGTGATTTATGTATAGTAATGGATCCCGAAAGAGCCGTAGCTGATGACGTAGAAAGCAATACACCTGATCCCGCGCAAGGGACAGCGCCTTTTGAATCGAGACCGGCTACTAGCGGTCAAGGGGAAGAAGCTAAACAAGCTTTCTTCCAAATGATAAGTGAGTGGTTCACTCAGTTTGTAAAGAATAACCCGACTGTTTCACAACCCCCGCCCCCAAGTAATTCCCCTCAGACATCAGTTGTGCCTCCGGTGATGGGTGTAAATCTGTTGAATAATCCTCCGGTTGATAAGATTCGCAAGTATGGGGCTGAAGAATTCCGAGCTACTAAAGATGATGATGCGAAAAAGGCCGAGTTCTGGATTGAAAATACTATCCGGGTATTCGACGAAATGTCTCTGACTCTGGATGAATGCATAAAGTGTTTTGTATCGTTACTCCGAGATGCAGGTTATCAATGGTGGAAAACTCTGATTTCTGTTGTTCCGAGAGAACGAGTTACATGAGACTTCTTTCAGATTGAGTTCCGGAAGAAATATATCAGTGAGAGATTCGTTGATCAGAAACGGAAGGAATTTCTGGAACTTAAACAGGCGAGAATAAGCTGCTTTACGAGTATGAACGAGAATTTGTGAGACTGAGTCAGTATGCTCGGGAATGTGTATCATCCGAAGCTATAATGTACAAAAGATTTGAAGACGGACTTAATGAAGACATCCGTTTGCTAGTTGGTATTTTAGAAATAAAAGAGTTCATTGTACTTGTTGACCAGAGCTTGTAAAGCGAGGCACTCGGGAAAGATAAAAGAAAAGTTGAGTCGATATCCGAGATATGAAAAAGAGATTTGAGTAAATCATTTCAATCATTCAAAAGATTCGGGGATAATGTGAGATATTCGAATGTAAATCAATCTAGACCACAAATGAGTTCCAAAACTCCAAAGAACTTCGATGCTTGATGTTGGTAATGTCCTGATGAGAGACACAGAATGTAAACATTATGGAAAAAGACATCCGGGAAGTCAGAGATTGAATGACGTAGCTTGTTTCGGATGTGGATCGCTTGATCATTTTATCCGTGATTGCCCTGAGCCTGTTGAGCCAGAGATGGTTCAAAATCTGAGATCTGATATTGCACCTGTGAGAGGTAGACCATCGAAGAATGTAAAGAATGTCGGTGGTAGTCGAGAACTACAAGAGACAATGTTGTCGATCTAAAGCTAGGCGCTGCGAACGCATATCTTTATGAGAGCTCGAGAGGAAGCTTCGTCTTTGACGTTATAACGGGTACTTTTACTCTTTATGATACTTCGTGATTGCTTTGATAGACCCTGGTTCTACGCATTCATATATATGCATGAATTTAGTGTTCAGCAAGACTTTGCCTTTAGAGTTTACTGAGTTTGCTATAAAAGTATCGAATCCCTTAGGTAAAAGTGTCATTGTTGACAAAGTATGCAAGAACTGTCCGTTAATGTTTCGAGATATCTGTTTTCCTGCTGATCTGATGCTGTTGTGAACTGTAAAAGAAAGACTATTGATTTGAGATGTTCGAATGATGAGATTGTACGAATTGAATCTAATGATTTGAATGGATTACTCTTTGTGATATCGGTATTGAAAGCTCAGAGTTATGTGAAGAAGGGATATGAGGCATATTTTACTTATGTGATTGATTCAAAGGTATCCGAAAAGAAAGTTGAGTCAGTGCCTGTTGTCTGTGAATATTCCGATGTGTTTCCGGAAGAATTACCGGGTTTACCTCTGATACGTGAAGTTGAATTTGGTATTGAGTTGTTGCCGGGTACTACACCTATTTCAATAGCTCCGTATAGAATGGAATCAACAGAGTTGAATGAGTTAAAGTCGCAGTTACAAGAATTGACAGATAGAGGGTTTGCTAGACTGAGTTTCTCGCCTTGGGGTGCTCCTATTCTGTTTGTGAAAAAGAAAGATGGCACGATGATGATGTGTATTGATTACTGTCAGTTGAACAAGGTGACTATAAAGAAAAAATATCCGTTGCCCAGAATTGATGATTTATTTGATCAGTTAAAAGGAGCTACTGTATTTTCCAAGATTGATCTGAGATCGGGATACTACCAGTTAAGAGTCAAGGATTCATATATTCCGAAAACTGCTTTCAGAACGAGGCATGGGCATTATGAGTTTTTAGTTATGCCATTTGGACTAACCAATGCTCCTGCTGTTTTTGTGGATCTGATGAACATAATTTTCAGACCGTACCTAGATCGATTTGTTATCGTATTCATTGATGACATTTTGATTTATTCGCGTGATGAGACTGAGCACGCTGAGCATCTGAGGATTGTGTTACAAACTCTGAGAGAGAAGCAATTATACGCAAAATTTAGCAAATGTGAATTACGTTACACGAGGTTAGTTTTAGGGCATATTGTGTCGCTTCTGAATTCGAGTTGATCCGAGCAAGATTTACGCTATTCGGATTGGAAACCTCCGAGGAACGTGTCTCAAGTCCGTAGCTTTTTGGGCTTAGCCGGTTATTATCGTCGATTTGTGAAAAGATTTTCGATGATAGCTACTCAGTTAACGAAATTACTTGAAAAAGATGATAGATTTGAATGGTCCGATAGATGTCGGAAAAGTTTTGATCAATTGAAAACTCATTAATCTAAGCTCCAAAGTGTTAGTACAAATTAATCGGGCAAAGAATTTGTGATTTACTGATGATGCTTCGTTAAATGGGCCGGGATGTGTTTTGATGCGAGAAGGCAAAGTCGTAGCTTATGCTTGAGACAATTAAAGCCGCATGAAAAGAATTATCCGACGCGACGACCTCGAGTTAGTCTGCGATTGTGTTTGCACTTAAGATTTGGCGCCATTATTTGTATGGTGAGAAATGTCACATATTTTCGAGATCATAAAAGTCCAAGTATCTAATGACTTAGAAAGATTTGAACTGCGTCGGAGAAGATGGCTTGAGTTGTTAAAAGATTATGAGCTTGTGATAGATTATCATCCGGGTAAAGCAAATGTTGTTGCGGATGCACCGAGTCGAAAATCATTGTTTGCACTACGCGTTTTGAATGCTCAAATAGATTTATCGATGATAGTTACGTGTTAGCCGAAAGTTAAAAGCGAAAAACCGTTGTTTGTACAAAGAAATATGTGATGCTCGGAAGGTAGATAATAAATTGCTAGCGAAACGAGCTCGGTGTGAAGTGAATTCCGAATCTGAATTTCGAGTTGTTGATGACTGTTTGAGATTCCAAGATCGTATCTATGTTCCGAGAAATTCGGAGTTGATTCAGCTAATTTTGAGCGAAGCACATAACGATCGTCTATCTGTTCATCCAGAAGTACGAAAATGTATCGAGATTTGAAACGACACTCACTGGTGGTGCAGTATGAAACGAGACATTTACGACTTTGTTTGAAATGTTTAGTCCATCGACCAAGTAAAAGCCGAACATCAAGTTTCGTCTCGGATTGCTTCAAATAGGTTCTCGATTCTGAATGGAAATGGGATAGAGTAGCAATGGACTTTGTTTCGTTTGCCTCGGACTTGAGAAAGAAAGATGCAATTTGGGTCATAGTTGACCGATCGACGAAATCGCCCATTTTATTCCTGTAAGATCGATTATTCACTTGATAGATTAGCCGAGCTATATATTTCCAAGATTGTTAGATTGCATGGAGTGCCACTATCCATTGTGTCGGATAGAGATCCGAGGTTTACATCAAGATTTTGGAAGAAACGCAAGAAGCTTTGGGTGCGAAATTACACTTCAAGATCTGACTTTTCATCCGCAAACGGATGGTCGATCCAATGAATCATTCATTTCTCAAGATATGTTAAGATGTTTGTGTACTTGAGTTTCATGGTTCGTGGGAACAGTATCTGCCATTGATCGAATTTGCGTACAATAATAGTTTTCAGTCGAGTATCAGAATGGCACCATATGAAGCTCTGTACGGACGTAAATGTCGTACCCCTCTGTATTGGACTGAACTCAGTGAAAATAAGCTACACGGTGTTGATTTGATAAAAGATTCAGAACAGAAAGGGAAACAGATCCAAGATTGTTTAAAAGCAGCATCTGATCGTTAGAAGTCGTATGCGGACTTGAAACGAAAAGATATAGAATTTGAGATCGGCGACAAAGTATTTCTGAAAGTGTCACCGTGGAAGAAAGTGCTCCATTTTGGACGTAAAGGCAAGTTGAGTCCGAGGTTCATCGGTCCGTATGAAATCATTGAGCGAGTTGGACCTGTCGCATATCGATTGTTGTTGCCTTCCGAGCTAGAAAAGATTCATAATGTATTTCATGTCTCGATGCTCCGTAGATATCGATTTGATCTGTCACATGTAATTGTCCCATCTAAAATTGAAATCCGATCTGATATGACATATGAAGAGGAACCGATCCGTATCTTAGCTCGTGAAGTAAAAGAATTGAGAAATAAGAAAATTCCGTTAGTAAAAGTACTATAGAATCAACACGGAATAGAAGAGGCTACTTGGGAGCTTGAAGAATCAATGAAACAGCAATATCCAAATCTGTTTAACGGTAAGATTTTCGGGGACGAAAATCCCTAAGGGGGGAGAATTGTAACAGTCCGGTTTATACCCTAGTCAAAATAGTGGTTTCGGGACCACAAATCTGAGCCCGTATAATATTTTAATATTATATTCTGTGACTATGATGTGTGTATATGCATGTGCTAAAGTTTCGTAAGTTAATTCGTCCATCTGTGTGTTTAATTTGAACAAAGGTCTAAATTGCATTGATTTATAAATTAGCATACTACATGAAAAGGTACTTAATTGTCATGTCTTTATAAGTATGAGGATTTTATGTGGCAATTAAGCCATTAGTTTGTAAGTGGACGGTTAAGGTCAAAAAAGACCTTGATTTATATGTTATATATGTTTTTATTATAAGGATAATTTGGTAATAAGGTTAATAATATAATTGTTAATAAAATAAAGCATGAAAATGGAACATTCATTCATGCATTCTCCACCAAAAATAAGAAAGAAAAGAAAGGGTTTGAGCTTGTCATATTCGGCCATTTGAGAGCCAAATTAGAGGTATGTTTTCGGTTGGTTTTCGATAATTTCTACGTTTTTGTAATCGTTGCTTCGAGGGCTTTAAAACCCATGTCTCAATTTGATGAATTGATAATGTTTGTGTGAGATGCCATTGATGATATCTCAAGCTTTTTGATGATTTTTGGTGTTAAATGAAAGATATGAGTTAGATGAACATACTTTGTTCTTGAATTTTTGATGAATTTAGCTAAATAGGGCTAAATTGAGAAAATGGTAACTTGAGGGACTAAATTGAAAATTTGATGGAAAATATGGGCTTGTATGTGATGCATATGTATTCGGCTAAGCTTGTTCATATATGGATTTTGTGAATTTGATGTTTTGAGAAAAATGGACTAAAATGATAAAATGTGCAAATGTGAGGGCTATATTGCAAATAGTCCAAAATGTGTGTCTTTGGATTGAATTGAATGAGCTATTGAATAAAAAGGGTTAATTCTGAATATGTTTAGATCAAGAGCCAAGGAAAGCGGATTTAGATCGCGGGGGCGGCGAAAGTAACCGAAATGCTAACCGTTTTCATTCCGATAAACCGAATCCGAGGTAAGTCACTATGCAAATAAATGCATATGTATGTAATTATAATTGTTCATATGATTAATGTTGATAATGAATGCCTATGAGAAGTTCTGCATATAAATTCCGAGGAAAGTTCGATATAGTGATTAAGTCCGAGAAGTCCCGTGTGAACCTAGGGTAGATAGGATTAGCCATGTCATGACATAGGTATCTGTTCTGTTTTATTATGTAAGACCACGTCTGGGACGTTGGCGTTAATTTGAGACTTCGTGTAAAACCTCGTCTGGGACGTTGGCATCGATATAAGTTTTATGTATAAGACCACGTCTGGGACGTTGGCATCGAGATAAGCTTTACGTGTAAGACCATGTCAGGGACATCGGCATCGTATTGATACGTGTAAGACCATGTCTGGGACAGCGGCATCAATGTCTGAGTGCATGTAAGACCTCGTCTGGGACGTTGGCATTGTACGACCATTCCGAGCTTTCTGAGTATCCTACTAGATTCCTTACGGTTCAACAGGCAAGTTTGTGATACGAAACATCCATGTAAATAGTAAATTCGATTCAGGTATGTTGATTCATACACTAAGTGTGTATATAAGGTAAGTTCCTATGTAACCTTGCTATGATGGTTATGGACCTTTGAAATAGTTTTGTGCATAAGAGATTTTTGGAATTGATGAATGTGGCAAATGTGGCAAATAGTATGAATCAAAGTATATATGTGAGAAGATGTTATGTATATGAAATGTGCCTATATTTCTATATGCTTATATACTTGTCTATTAAGTTTATTTGTATATGACTTACTAAGCTTTTGGAAAGCTTACTCTGTGTGTGTTTTCTCTGCTTTTATAGGTCGTCAAAGCTCTTTGAAGGCTCGGGACCGTCAAGGATCGTCATCACACTACTAAAATCATTTTGGTACACTTTGAAAATGTATAAAGTTAGATATGGCATGTATAGGCTAGTATTTTAGTACAAGTTGTTATGTGATCTTAGCCATGTGATTTGGCTATTTTTGAATTAAGACTTTGCTTAAATGAATGTGATATATGATGCATATCATGGTATGGTGAAAGCATGTGAAATGGCCAAGGTTTCAGTGAGCAAATGAATGAATTATGCTTGTAATGATATGAGTTTTATTCTTTGAAATTGTCATGGTTGGAAATGGTATTGAATGCATGGTTTGAATGATTATTTTGGTATGTTTTTGATGGTTATATGTGCATGAGATATGTTGGTAATTATGGCTTGTAGTTTGACCCTTATGGGTGACATTTTGGCCTTGTAAATGGCCTATAATGCCACACGGTTGTGGCACACGGGCGTACCTAAGACCGTGGTTGAATTGGCAGAATGTAGCTTAAGTTGCACACGGCCTCGACATGGGCGTGTTAGCTGGCCGTGGTATACAACTCAGTAGCTAGCTAAGAGCACACGACCATGGCACACGGGCGTGCTTGGTGGCCGTGTTGAAAAAGTCAGTATATGGTCTGGTAGCACACGGTCATGGCACACAGACGTGCCTAGTGACCGTGTTGATATAGTCAGTATGTAAACATGGATGGACACACGGGGGTGTCTAGAAGCCGTGGAGGGCACACGGTCTCCTCCCACGGGCGTGTCTCCCCTGAAAGTTAGAAAAGTCTTTAATTTTTATGAAATTTCATATGTGTTTCAGTTTAGTCCCAACTCGGTTTATATGCATGCTTTGGGTCTTGATGACTCATCTAAGGGACACTATGATCGTTAATGATGATTGAAATGTAAGAAATGTTATGTATTATTTCTGATCTGTTCGGTAACGCCGTTAACCCTAGTCCGTCGTCGGATACGGGTTAGGGGTGTTACATGTTCACTGCCCCAGGTGTAGCTTGGGTTCAAGTTGTGCTAGTCGTGCTATTGTTAGGACTTTACCCTCCTCTTGTAATTCACACACACACAAAAAAAAACCTTTGGCTTCAATTCTATGCGAGTGAGGGAAACCAAGCTTTTTGACCACATCATTAGTTTTATTACCACTAACTCGTGTCTCCAACAAATAAAAGATATCAGGTTTATACTCTGCAAAAAAATCTTTCATAAAACGATCAAAGCGGGGGTGACCACGCCTCTGACAATTCCATATTAAGATGTTCGAATCCATAATAAAAATAAAAGTAAAAAATAAGGAAGCAAATTAGCCTGGTCAACCCTCAAAATCCTTCACCTCGATAGCATCATCCAACTCACCATCTTCATTCGTTCTATCCATACAATCATCAACATTGCTCTCACTGATATTCCCCACCTCATTAGAAATATTTTCAGTGGTCATAGCAATCTCATCTTCCACCGATAAATTCCAACCGATCGTCTCTCGAAATTTCACACCCTTATTTTTTTCATCCGTGAGCTACTCAATCGGAGCAACCCTTTAAAAGTCGAGTTCCAGATGGATTTCCACACGCTCACCTTGATTACTATGTTAGGATACCCTAGTCATGATCGTATTAACCCAATTGGGATCAATGTTTTTTTCAAGTGACAACAAAATTTCTACTTTGGTCTAGTTTGGTCTCTAGCAAATGGGTCTCGAAGCACATCGTATCTAAGCCCAGACCCGATGGCATAGTTCGCACCTGTTGACTTACACCCATTGGGCCCAACTAGAGTTGGCCCATGACTGGCTTGCTTCCCTTTTATCCTGTTTAGATACCGGTGGACCTATTAATCCCACCCGCTTGCCTATTTGAAACCTCCTCCCATGCTCTCCATTAGAATCCAAAAAAATCCCAAAGTTTTCTCCATTTGAAATCTCCTCCATGGATTACCAAGGATGTCAAGTTTTGAACCCCTTTGAAATTCGCTGACCTTATCTCCAAAGTGATAAAAATCAATGAGTTTATTGAGACAAATTTGATGAGATTTTATTTCTTTCTTTCTTTAGGATGGAGTCAATCATTGATTATAATTTGATGAGATTTTCTTTCTTTTTTTAGGATTAAGTCAATCTTTGATTATAGGGATTCTTCAACTATTTCCCTGAAAAACTTCATGTGTTGTAGGTTATATATACTGTAACTCTTCTATTTTTGAAATATACAAAAAATATTTCATAATTATGTTTTTTTACATAAAGTCAAGCTTCTCATTTCGTACGGGTTTCCTAGCTCGTTTTTCAATCACCATTCATGGTCCATAATTATCCTTCTTAAATGCATGAACTTGCTCTTCTTCCCTAAGTTTTGTGGATGCAGTAGTCCCTGTACTTTCATCCATAACAACACACTTAAGACATATCTCCTTTAAGTGCCCATATATATCACAATGGAAACAAATAAGTGGCAAACATCCATATTCCACTGTTTGTAACATATTATCAATCTTAATTTTTGATATCAGAGGCTTGCGGAGATCAATAAAAACAACTAGCTGTGCAAACCTACCTCTCACACCATATTTGGGATTAATTCCAACTTAGATAACCTTACCAATAATTGCACTAATAGCTCGGAAGATACTACTCTTATAAAGCTACCCGAGAAGACCCGATAGCCTAACTCAGGCTGTCACAATATAAGGATACGCTTGTAATGTGAAAAAAAAAAGAAAAAGGAAATCATGGTTGAACCGTAAGATAAGGGTTATAGATCACCAATGGACCTTACATTAACACTTTATTATAGTCCACGGTTGATTTGAATTTTGCTAAAAAATAATCTTCTGGATCCATTAGGTGCAATACTTGCACCAATTTTCGCAAAGCCAAGATTCTATTCAATAGAGCATTGTAACCAATCCCCCTACCCAATAGCTTGACAATGACGGTTTGCGCCATATTCTTCTCCACTAAAGAATGCACACAATCCAAAAATTGAATGGACGAGACATCATCCACTTCTTCAATAATAACATCTCCCGCAACGAGTTCTATATCATCACTCATCACAGGCATACTAGTATACCATTGATCCTTGTCGTTAAAAACAATAATGTATCTCTAAAGGATGTCCAACTCCCCTCCCCCAATTACGGTAGAGAATTAGCATCGACGGAGGGTTTCGCAGCTCTCTTCCTCACTTTTCTAGTCGCCCTTCCAACCCCACCCAAAGGCGGTGCATCCTTACTTACTTCCAAATCTCCTGTAATAATCTCCATTATTGTTTAAAAGAATATTGAGAAAATTTATTTTAAAATTTTAAATTGAAATTGAAAGTTTTATTACATTCTTGTTCTTATTATTCAGTTGGTTTGGTTAAACAATTTTCTTTTCTTATGTTTTTCTATCATTAGACTTAGCATTTAACTTGAGCGAGTCTTCGGTTTCTTCATGCCAACTCTCATTCCTTCATAATGTAGTTGCTTGAATTCTCTCACGTGGGCTTCACTCTAATCTTAGAGCAAAACATAGTGATAACAATTCATAACAGAATTGGGCATGAATAATGGAAAACCTCATCACAAAATATAAAAAAAAAGCTTTTCTAAATGTCGTGATTATAAGAGTGTTTCACAGACAAATTTCAAATTGAGAAACTGATTATAAGCTTTTCTAAATGATTTTATCCTTTTTTTTTTTTTTTTTACTTTCTTGCTTTTACTCATTTATGAGTTTTTTTTTTTTTTATTTTTTACAAGTTATACATGTATATATTTTTGGCACTTTTAGCTTTCATTACTTTTCTACATTTATATTTTTTTTTTCATATTTTTCCATTATGTTACTTTTTTTTTTATCAATTTACATCAATAGTTATAATTTTAGAATTTTAGGGTTGAGGTTTTTAGGATTTTGGGATTATGATTTAAGATTTAAAGTTTTATTAAAAAACTTAATTTTACTAAATTTTAGCTTTAAATCTTAAAAGAAAACCTCAAAAATATAAACGCGGTTGATTAATTGGTGAAAATAAAAAAATCTAATAAAAAAAAATGAACTTTGACAGGCTTAGCAAGTAATAGGTGAATAAAATAAAACAAAATTTGGATTTAAGAGTCTTATCATTCCCTTTTGAGATGACAAATAATTAGAAAAGATAGTCCACAAAATATGCCTATTTTACCCAAATGACCCCAAAAAATAAAAAATTACAAAAATGACTCAAGTTCAAAAACAATCACTCAAATGACTTAAAATGAACAGTAAAATCACTACACCAAAACAGACTTTTAGCGGCGCTTTTAGTGGCGTTTTAAAGAAAAACGCCGCAAATATTATACATTAGCGGCGTTTGAAATAAAACGCCGCTAAAACTTGAGAAATAGCGGCGTTTATTTCCAAAACGCCGCTAAAAAGTAGAAATAGCGGCGTTTTTCCCAAAACGCCGCTAAAAATCAGAGCATTAGCGGCGTTTTTTCAAAAACGCTGCTAAAGATCACGGCATTAGCGGCACTTTTCGATAAACGCCGCTAAATGTATGGGCATTAGTGGCGCTTATGAAAAAACGCCGCTAAAGACCTTGGCATTAGCGGCGCTTTTGAAAAAACGCCGCAATATGTCTGATCATTAGCGGCGCTTTACTAAAAACGCCGCAAAATGAAGAGCATTAGTGGCGCTTCTCAAAAAACGCCGCAAAAATGTTAAGCAATAAGACGACGTTTTCTTGTTGAGCTATAGTGCATATATCGAGAACTAGTGGCGTTTGTCGGTAAACGCCGCAATAAGTCTTCATTAGCTTTTTTTAAAAACGCCGCAAGAAAAATAAATTTTGTGGTTGTGGTTTTAGGGATTTGGCTATAGTTATTAGGCTTTAGGGTTTAGAGAAAGTAATATAAAATTAATTTATTTTAGGGTCTAGGTAAGCATTAACATTCTATTTTAATTACTTTTGTCCCTTATAAAATTTATATTTACTTAGCTAGCTATGTTTATTTTAAAATAATATTATTTAAAACAATTTTAAAGTTGTTTTAAATGTGATGGTTGTTTTTTAATTTATATATTAAATAATGTCTCTTATATATAATCGTAAAAGAAATAGTATTAATTAATTTAATATGTTTTTGGTTTAACTTAACTTGTAAACATTCTCTTATTTTACTTAATTAGAAATTCAGTCACATATATATATTTATGTTTGGGGGTTAAGGTTTGAGAATATATACTGTTTGGACTGAAAAACAGTCAATTGGATTAAATTTACTAAGATTCATGCCATTTTGTACTATATCCATATTATTTAATATAAGCATATAATACACACACATATATATATATATATATATGTTTTGTACTATAGTAACATTGGCGATACGAATTTCCAAACAATATGGTCTATGATTATGGTTTAGGCTTTACATGCGGTTTAGGGTTTAGGCCAGTTATGGGTTTTATGGTCTAGGATTAATTATGGTACTTAATTTAGGGTTATGGTTTAGGATTTTAAAGTTGGGTTAGTGTTGGTGATTCGTGTTTGTGATTTAAGGTTAATATATTTAGGTCTACGATTAAGGGTTTAATTTTGGATTTTTTAGAATATAAATCTAAATAAGATAAATATATATAGATTATTATTTTTAAAATATATATATATCAAAATTAATGGGTTAAATCCCAAAGGCATACTTTAATTTGATCCAGATATTGTAAAATATTAACACATGCATGCAATTATATTGATATAATTAATTAACACCATTTTATTATTATTTATATATGCATGCATAAATAATATTTACATTTATTCAATATAAAAATATATTGATGTATTTATTTTATATATATATATCTTTGTTGATAATCAAGTAATATTTGGAATTTACTAAGATTCGTACCAATTAATTTGTACTATACTCATATTATTTAATATATAAGTATATAAAATATATATTTTGTTTATATTTAAAATTAAAATATATGAAGTGGTTTATATTCAAATTTAAAAATAGAGAAATTTAACAATTTCATTGGCGTTTTGAAAAAAGCGGGAAAGAAATCGATTTTAGTGGCGTTTTTCTTATAAGCGCCGCAAATATGCTTCGGGGTATAGAAAACGATGACGTTTTTAGCTTGTTTTTAGTGGTGCTTTTGAACAAAACGCCGCAAAATATGGTGAACAGTTAGACGGTGCCGTTTTCACTTGTGCGGAGTTAGTGGCGTTTTTGTGAAAACGCCGCAAGTGTTATGAATTACTGGCGTTTTACCGGTAAAATGCCGCAAAATTTTAAACATATATCGTAAACGTTGCCGTTTTCTTTCCCCCAATTTCTTTCCCCCAATTTCCTAACTTCCTAAATCCCGATTTCTTTCCCCCAATTTCCTAACATCCTAAATCCCCAATTCCAAAATCCCCAATTGCTTCCCAAATCTCCCAAATTTGAGTACCTTCTTCCTCAACCTCTACAAATTATTAAATTTATTAAACTTCCTAAATCCCCAATTACGCTCGTGTGTCTAGAAACTGTTCGACCCATCTCTCCGCAGCTTCAAAAGGAAGTTCTTCGCCTCTGTTCTCCGTCGGTGCATCTTCTCTCCGCCGCCGCCGTTGGATATTCGGGTCGTGGAGGTATTTTTAAACCATTTGTATGTAACTTTGTGTTCCTTAACAGTTTTCTAGTGCGCGCTTACTTTGTGTTCCTTATGTTCCCCGCTGTTGAATTGTGTTTGGTGTGCAAGATACTCTTCTAAAACTATATAGGACCCTTATTATTGTCAACTTTAATAAGCCGTTTAGGATTTATGGTGAATTCTCGACTTGTTTGTGAAAATAAAAACTCTATTGTCCGTGTATGGCAATCAAACCATCGAAAAGAAAATAGAATTTACCTCATCTGCTTTATAAAATTCTCCATTGTTTCGGATAAATTTCTTTGAATAAATCTTTGAACTTTTTTATTTATAGAGAAATGAATCAAGGGTGGGTAATGGAGGGGCCTGCTTTTATTTGAAAGGAGATATAATTGAGAAAGGTAGGCTGGAGAAAAGGAAGAATTGTGATGGTTGCTTTGGATAATTTGGTTTGCATGCAAAGGTTAGGTTGGATATTCATAAAGAAACGTATTATCTGTCTACATCCTTTTGATGTTAAATGTTAAATGTATTTTAAGAAGGTTTATTTCCTGAAAAGCAAATAAGGTTTGTTAAGATAAAAATGATTCTACTTTATTTTTGTTGGTATATTTTCAGCTTACAAAGAAAGCTTCTCAGATATTATTGTCAACTTTAACTATTAGTTCAAAAGTTAATCTTTTTCTATGCAAAAAACAAGCATGGGTTTTTCTTTAAATTGATTTCCTTGATTTTTTTTTTCATTTTTTCTTATACTTGAATCATTTTTATCAATACCCATTAGTTTGGATTATTGCAGTTCTTAGCAAAAAATGGGGTATACAGGATCACATGGTGTACAAGCTTTGAAAAGATACAAATACAGTGGTGTGGATTACTCTTACCTTTCTAAATATGTACAATAAATTTGATTTTAGTCGATAAATAAAAACTTGTTTGAGTAGCAATTTGAAGTTTCAAAAAGAATATAGTTTATTGTATCATTTTATTTAATTTGTCCTACTTTTAATCTATTTATTGTGATTCATTAAATTGAATGATTTATTTATTGATGCGTATTTTTCTTCATGAGAGAACAAAAATATTTTTATTTCCACCATAGTTTTCTTCACCCAAAGAAGCAATGAAGTTTTTTGATATATAAATTCCAAGTTGTAAGGATCCCAAAGGATCCATTGTCTGAATTGGATTGGTGTTGGAAATAGAAAATTGTCAATTACAAGTTTGTATTTTTTTTATAAAGTTATAACATTTATTCTTCTCTTCTCATTTTCAAACCAATTACGTGTTTGATTAATGTTTCTTAATGACACTAATCTAACCATTTTGTTTTATAAAATGATGTTTGTAGATAAGAAGATATTTGGGGCTATTTGATTCTGGTATCTGATCTCAAGAAGTTGGCAGCACCATTTGTGACATTTCTTGGGGTTGTCTTCATTTGGCATTTTATGTGTTCTCTAAACATTTCTTAGAGGTATGTATATGCTGTGGTTTTGACATTAGCAAATTTTTATCTTTGATTGGTGCAAATGCATGGATGATTGAGAGGATATAAACTAGATGTTGGTGACATTAATTCGGATTTTAACATTTGTAACATTTTTATTGGTTTTTTAATAATAAAAAGATAAAAATATCGTCATGATAATATAATTTATTTAAAATAAATAATATTTCAATAAGTTACTTGATTAAATTAGTGTCGAATTAACTCATGACATGTTATCTACATGATATGCCTCAGTTGGAATACACCTTTAATTTCGTTGATTTCCTGAATTTATCCATTGTAATGCACCAAAATTACAAATTGGTTCATCTTTTACGATTTATCTGCAAAAGATGCTAAAAAGTTGACTGTTGTTGAGTGCAAGGGTCTTTATATTCCAGGTCTTTATATTGCTGTGAATTCTATGCTTGCTTTAGCAGCTGGGTACACTACATCTAAGGTCGGTTACTCGTTTTTGATACATTATATTGTCATGGTATTGTATGCCTTGGTTAGTTGTTTATTATTATTTTACATGATCTACTTTGGGTCCTTTGTTCTCCATGATTGTTTGTATTATTTATAATAATAAACTAAATCTTTTAACATCGAATAACAATTGAATCAAAGCCCTTTAGTAATTCAGAAATGATTGTAATAGTAATTATTATGTTACATTGTCCATGAGAAAAGTCTACTAGCTATCTTTAACCATGTGAGATTCATTTAATTGTAGAAAAGTCTAAAATGTGGAATTTTAGCACCAAACACTATATTAAACCTTTTTAACTTAAACTAAAAAATAATATCAACATCACTATTCAAAACCATTTTCGATTTTTTTTTTCGCCAGTCCTACTTTTAAGTTAGTTCAGATATATAGCATAGTACTATCATTTTCATGTGGCAACGGACAAAGAATTATGTATATTTAATTTGCTAAATTTTTTATGTTGTTTGTATTTCAGTTATTGCTTACTCTCGCTCCCAAGCAAATCGGATTGGATTGGATTTGCTGGTAATAACTTAATAGGTATGAAATCAGTATTATTCTTATTTATATTCATTTTGCTGATTTATATTCATTTGATAGAAAAGTATTAGATATCCAATTGTTAGTCAAGATTATTAATCTTTTGTATTTCTGACTGCAGCCCCTGTTTCTTGGTGAGAGTGGAGTAGACCATCTTCTTCAAATTATTAAGGTACGTTTTAGTGCAAAATTTAGATCAATAACAGTTATATCATGATGAATTTGTCCAAATTGCTGTCCAAATTGCGGTTTATTATCTTGCTTGGTTGGTATATATGCTGTTTGTTCTATTGCTGTCCAAAAAAAAAAAATTCAAAGTATATAGGCTGGAAACCTAACGGGTTGCCTTATATCTCACTTAAAGATATAAATGAGATCCTCCCAGTGTAACAATGCCACGTATGATGAATCTTAAAGAATTTATGTCTAAATTGTGGTTTATTAATGTTGTTTATTATTAATAATGTTTGAACAACCTCCAAATTGCTATCTAATCATGCCGCTTAGATTTTTTACAAGCTCCCGTCTAAAATCATGCATATAAGATGATATGAAATGATAATACAAAGTTGAGTTTTGCAAGTTAAGATAAGAGATTAACATAAATTTTATATTTTAATAAATATTTTAACATAAATTTCATATTTTAGTGAGTATTTGCAAGTTCAGAAGAGATTAACATATTTTAATACAAACCTGTCACTACATATATTATATATTATATTAAAGAATTTTTTATATATTACATAATTTTAAAATCAAACTTACATAACTTACATAACTTACATAATACATAACTTACATAATACTTGTATAGATAAAAAAAAAAGATTCAAAGTATATAGGTTTTGGAAACTTTGACGGGTTGCCTTATATCTCACTGTTAGATATAATGGATCCTCCCTAGGTGTAACAATGCCACGTATGATGAATCTTAAAGAATACATAACTTACCTAATTTTAAGATGAAATTTCATAACTTACATAAGTTTAAGATCAAACTTCATAACTTACATAATTTTAAGATCAAACTTCATAACTTACATAATTTACATAACTTACATAGTACTCAGTTATCTATATGATCATATCATTACTTACATAAATTATAAATTAACAATTTAGCCATGTAATTTATTGTCAACTTTAGAATTCAACAACTACGAAATGGATAGGACTTGGATGAAATTGTCAAGGGTAAGCAACGGCTATCGAAATGGAGTAGAAACTTTTAATTTCGCATTTCAAAATGCAAGCCAAGAGAATATGATTCTTTACCCGTGTAACAAGTGTGGCAATATCAATTGGCATTATCGTGAAGTTGTCTCACGAACATCTAGTTGTTGATGGCTTTGTCCGGGGTACAAAAATGGATTTTCCATGGAGAGTGTACATCCAAATGGAGCATCTTCATCGATGAATCAGGTTTATCCTCATAGTGCTTACAATCGAATGTTAGAGATGATAACATGGAAGGCATGTTGCGGGATGCTTTTAATATGCGCAGTGATGGTTTCGGGTCATTTCCACCTGAATTGGGTGCAACCGATGATTATAATTTCGGTGGAAATACTTTCACTGAAGGGGGAAGAAGTGTACCTGATGAACAGCCAAATGAAGAAGCGGCGAGGTTCTACACGTTACTTGGTGAAATGAATGAAGAACTGTATGAGGGATCAAAATTTTCCAAACTGTCTTTCTATATTCGTCTTTTTCACTTGAAATGTTTGGGAGGATGGACCGGAAACTCGTTGACAATGCTGTTAGAGTTTCTGCAAGAAATGTTCCCGTTTGTGAAAATTCCTCAATCTTCCAAAGACATGAAAAAATTAATAAAGGATTTGGGCCTTGGCTACAACAAAATTCATAGTTGCTCAAATGACTGCATGTTGTATTGAGGCGACCGGATAAACCAACAGTGCTGTCATGTATGCGGTCAATCCCATTGGATTAATAGAAATACAGAGGATGGTAACGAGGAAGATCACGATACACAGTCAATGAAGCAGCCAGTTAAGATTTTGCGGTATTTTTCGCTAATACCAAGGCTTCAACGGCTTTTCATGTCGTCGAAGACAGCCGAGTCAATGACGTGGCACCGTGATGGACGAACCGATGATGGACTGTTAAGGCATCCTGCAGATTCTTTAGCTTGGAAATCTTTTGACTCCAAATTTCTAAGCTTTGCAAGCGATCCTCGGAGTGTGAGGCTTGGGCTAGCATCCGATGGATTTAACCCTTACAAACTCATGAGCACAGCGTATAGTACTTGGCCTGTGGTACTTGTTCCCTACAATTTGCCTCCATGGGTTTGCATGAAACAATCATCCTTTATCTTGTCTATGATTATACCTGGAGAGAAAGGGCCCGGGAATGATATTGGCGTCTATTTGCAGCCACTTGTTGAAGAGTTAAAACAACTATGGGCTGGTGTTGAGACATACGATGCAATGAGAAAAGAGAACTTTAATTTACGTGTAGCTTTGATGTGGACTATTAATGACTTCCCGGCTTATGCTAATTTATCTGGTTGGAGTACCAGGGGACGTTATGCTTGTCCGTGTTGTGCTGCGCAGACATGTTCGCAATGGTTATATAATGGGAAGAAGTTCTCTTACATGGGGCATCGCTCGGTGGTTACAGAAAATCATAGATTTAGATTTGAGTGCTCGGTTTGACCAGTGCTCAAGAGTTCAGAGAGGCTCCTTCGCAGACCGGTGGATCCGAAATATTGTTAATGTTGAAAGATATGAATTTCATTTATGGGAAGATAAATCAACCAGCCAACCCGCAAAGAAATAGAAGATCTAGGGATGAATCTAATGATGAATCTGCTGAAGAGAACAATCCTAATGAGGCGGACTTGTGGAAAAAAAGAAGTATTTTTTTTTAGTTGCCTTATTGGGAGCATCAGATTTTACGCCATAATCTTGATGTCATGCACATTGAGAAAAATGTCTGCGAGAACATCATTGGGACTATTTTGAATGTCGATGGAAAATCGAAAGACAATCTTCAGAGTCGACTTGATTTAGTCCACATGGGAATTCGACGTAAGCTTCATCCCGAAGCACTTCCGAATATGAAATATCGGTTGCCGCCTGCTATTTTTTCAATGTCGAAGACGGAGAAAGAAGTGTTATGTATGGTGTTGAAGGATATAAAGGTCCCAGACGCGTATGCATCAAATATATCTCGATGTGTGAGTCTTAAGGATCGAAGACTATATGGCTTAAAATCGCATGACTATCACATCTTGATGCAAGACTTACTGCCAGTTGCTATACGGTGTTGTATGTCGAAAAAGGTGACGTCTTGTGTAATTGAAGTGTCAAATATAATGAAAGGTATTTGTGGTAAAGTTTTGAATGTTCAAGAACTTGAGACACTACAAGATTGAGCCGCATTGACTTTATGCAATCTGGAGAAGATCTTTCCGCCTTCCTTCTTCACTATTATGGTGCACTTGTTAATTCATCTCCTGCGTGAAGCAATACTTGGTGGACCCGTTTTCTATCGATGGATGTATCCCATTGAAAGGTCTTACTTTATTTGCAAATTATTCCTTCATTCACCTCAATGCCTTTAGTTGCAACTTTTGATAATGTTATATATCGTGTTTAGGTTCCTATCCAAATTGAAGTCTTCTTTGCCGCAATAAGCGTTATCCGAAGGATCAATTCTTTGAGGCTATTTGGCGGAGGAATGTATGACTTTCTGTTCGAGGTATTTGGAAGATGTTGAAACAAGAATGAAACAGACCAAGTAGAAATGCAAAGCTCACAGATCATAACTTGGTGAAACTTATTTCTTTCAAAGTTTCGAGAACCGATCGGCAAAGTCGAAATCACGAGAATTAGACGATAGATCGTGGGTCCAAGCACATCGATCGTTCTTTTTCATCACGATTCAATGGAACCATTTCGAAGTAAGTTCTAGAATTTGATAAATACTCATCAATTATAATTTGTTTGTCTTCTAACAAAGTAAACCTTTTTTAAACGTAGTGAGTACAAACAAATATTGAGAGCTCATTCACGATCCCGAAGATTAAATCGCGAGAAATTAATAAGTTGTTCACGAGAATCATTCCATGAATGGTTAAGCCAAATGGTATGCAATTTAAGTTTTCGTTGACAAGTAATAATGTTTTCTCATAACATTTATAATTACTCGATTTACTTTCGATTCAATAGGTTTGGAGTCGGAATGAAGTTAATGACGAAGTTAAATGGCTTTCCCAAGGTCCAAACAGAATAGTGAAAAGATATAGTGCCTTCCTCATCAACGGATACCGATTTCATACAAGGTATCACGAGAGATTGAGAGAGACCCAAAATTATGGAATCGTTGTTAATTCTTCAATTACAAGTTATGCTAGTGCTAGGACAGTAATCACAATCGCTCGAGGGGAATCTGGAGTATTACGGACTTATTACTAATATCATTGAGTTGGATTATTACGGAAAATGCAAAGTTGTCTTATTTCGAGGTAATTGGGCTGATGTGGATACGGCTCGCGAAATTAAATACGATCAATATGGCTTTACAATGGTAAATTTCTCTCGATTGATTCACACCGGAGAACAACTGATAGACGAGCCGTATGTGTTTTCTTCTCAAGTTAAACAAGTTTTTTACTCGGAAGATCCAACTGATGATGGTTGGTACGTTGTACTTCGAAACACCCCTAGAGACTTCTTCGACATTGGCAGTGGAAGTAGAGATGACATAGTCGAAAGATCGAAACATTGCCTTTTCCAGAACAAAACTTAAATGAAAATATCCCTAGTACTAGTCAACAATTTCAATGGGTTCATCAGGATGTGGACGAAGATATTTACGAAATATGATTTAGTAAGATTTTACGATTTATTATTTATATGTAATATTATAATTTTAATGTTGGGCATGTTATATAATTTAACTATTTTAAATGTACTATTATTATTGTTATTTGTTACTAAAATGTTGAACTATTTCATGTGTATTGCAGGAAAAATGCTTAGAAGACGATTACGAGATTTAAACATTGTCCACGATACTCCAAATTCAGAAGAAACAAATAGTGAACAACAAACAATCGTTGGATCTTCTAGTCTGCCGGACATAGATGACGAACCTGCAGAATTTCAAAGTAATGTTAAGTTTATTTTACATGCATGTTGAATTTTATTATTGATTCATTTTTTTAATTTTAATATAATAATATATATTCATTTTTCAGCTGAAGGTGGTGGGATGCGCAGAGGTCGGGGACGTACATTGCTTAAAGATTTATACGACTTAGAGCACATCGAGCGTGTTAAAGTAAGGAGAAACAATCTTGGCGACTGTTGGATCCGAAGCTCGACTGTTAGCAGGCTATTTGGGCATTATGGCACGAAATGCCAATATGTTGCCCATTAACTACGAATCATGGCATCACATGCCTGATGCCAATAAAAATCAGGCTCTCCATAATATTAAGGTAACAAGAAGTGAATGTAATTTATAATACTTTGTTTTAACTTTAATTTATATTAATCTGTTTAAACTTTTTTGTTCGGAGAGATTTGCTTTAGAGGTCTCCGATGACTATGTTAAGAAGACATTGGGTAAAAAATGGAGAGACAATAAAAGCATGCTGAAAAAACAATATTTTAAGAAAGACATAAGCCTCGACGAAAAATTAAGAAATGTTCCTCCGGGAATGTTGAGGTACCAATGGGAAGATTAAGTTAGATTCTGGAATTCAAAGAAAGGAGAGGTATTACGTACATTTAAAGTCTTATAAATTTTTCTGGTTTATAGTATTTATTATATACATAATTCAAATTCCATTATGTAGGACCGTGAGCGAGTTGGAACAAGCGTGACAGAAACAAAAATTTACGCATGCGGGGAGTTCCGGAAGTTTTGCTTGTGTAAATGAGGCCGAGGTATTATAATTTATTATTTCTTTCAAATATTAATGACTTTATACTATTAAATTATATTTTTTCTGCTATAATGTAGGAAGCTTAAATGTCTGTCAAAAAGTTGGATGCCTTGACTTTTTGACATTACGCATAGGAAGAAGGACGGATCTCCGATGACATCCGGTCATGCGAGAAATTTTGGTATATTTACTTAATAATTGATTTATTATAAATATTTATAATGTTTAATTATAGTACTTTAATTCATCATTTGTAGTTTTAATTTTATAATTTTAAGTTATGTTGCATTCCTTTTTATTATATATTTCGTTTCTAACTCTTTTGTTGATTTATTAGGATAAACTAAAAGAGAAGAAGAAATTTGAGTATGAAGCGGTTGCTTCCAGGTGATAGTTCTGTTAATCTCGAGGAGATTGATAACGAGATTATTACCGATGTTTTGGGTCCCGAAAGGTAATGCATTGCTTTGATTGATAGTTACGTTAATCTTGAGTATATTTATAACAAAATTATCACTAATGTTTTGGGTCTTAAAAGGTATGGTCGGGTTCGATGTCAAGGATCTCAGGGTTACCTGGACCCAATATTTTGGATCCGGCTCCCAAGTGATACATGCCTTCCAGAGTCAATCTCGTCTTTGAAGTTCGAGAGACTAAAAGACCGGATAGCTCGGATGGAAGTGAGCACAAATGAGCATATTGCTCAACTTAGAGCGGAGGCGGCGAGGAGGGAGGCGAGAGCGAGAACATAAAGTATGAAGAACTCCATTTCTGACTTGGACTATGATGAAGATGTTCCAGTAGTCGCAGAGGCCGCCATCTTAGACGTTTGTTTTCTTGTTGTAAGATGATTTTTAACATTATTAGGGTTAACATTATTGTAAGAATTGTTTGAATTATACTTCATTTATTAATGTATATCATATATTTTTTATTAAATTTGAAGTATCGTTTAGATTTAATGCTTTTAGTGAGATTTAAATGTTTTATTTGCTGTCTTGAGTTGAAATTATATGCAATTGCTGCTGTTTTTGGTTTGTTTTAATGCAGGGAGGGTAGGATATTAGAGAAAATGAGCATTGCAAATCTGTGCAAATTAGCGGCGTTTGTGTTAAAAACGCCGCTAAAAGTCCCCATATTTAGCGGCATTTTTTTGAAAAGCGCCGCTAAAAGTCCCCACCTTTAGCGGCGTTTTTTTGAGAAGCGTCGCTAAAAGCCCCCACCTATTGCGGCGTTTTTTTGAAAAGCGCCGCTAAAAGCCCCCACCTATTGCGGCTTTTTTTTTAAAAGCGCCGCTAAAAGTCCCGACCTTTAGCGGCGTTGTTTTGAAAAGTGCCGCTAAAAGTCCCCACCTTCAGCGACGTTTTTTTGAAAAGCGCCGCTAAAAGTCCCCACCTTTTGCGGCGCCTTCTTAAGTGGCATTTTTTGCGGCGCCTTCTTGAGTGGCGTTTTTTGCAGTGCTTTTGAAAGCGCCGCAAATACTATTAGTGGAGCTTAAAAATGCCGCTAAAAGCCAAAAAAAACGCCGCTAAAAGTCTGTTTTGGTGTAGTGAATGGGATTGTGTGACTCAATGGTTGGCACCACCAAAAAATCTGACACAATTATTGCCTAATGATTGTGTTAGGGTTAAAAAATTATTTTTGGGGTGCTGGACACTAAATGGCCGGCACCTATGTATTATTTTTCAAACTGTATATTTTTATACCAGTATTTGAAAAAAGAAAGTTTTGGTTGGGGGACTTAAATGGCTGGCACCACTTTACAACATAAAAAAAAAAATTTTTAGATGTTGGCACAGTGATGGCCGACATCCACTTTATCAGATAAAAAAAATATTTTTTGGGTTGGGGGAAGCAGATGGTCGGCATTAGCGTTTTCGAGAACCAATTTTTTTTTTTTTTGTGCTGGGACACCGATGGATGGTACTCTAGTACCAAATTTTTAAATATATATATTTTTGGTGTTGGGACACTGATGGCCGGTAACCCAGTACCAGATTTTAAAAAAGGAAAATTTTTTGGTGTTAGGACACTGATTGCCGGCACCCCTTCAATATATAGAGTTGTTTTCTTTTCCATTTGAGCTTTTGTTTGATTTATCAGTTGAAAGCCGATATTAAAAATGTCAATGTTTTGTTTGTTGAGTAGGAAGCAGAAATTTGTTGAAGATGAGTTCCCAAATTCTGTTTGTTTAGGTTAATTTCGATGGATAAATAATTAATACAGATGAAGAAGGTTGTGTTTTTTAAAGTCGGCAAAAAATTGGAATGAGATTCAACAAGCGTGTTTTGTTGGTAGATTTGAAGCAGAAGGTCAATACAAAGATAGCTACTCGTTGCGAGAAGCAAATGTTGAGACTATTTTACAGATTTCCAATTTCAACAGATCCGCTCAAGTCCAAGAAAATGGAGCTTGAAGATGATGATGATCTAGGGACAATGATAGCAATTTATTCTCCCCCTAAAATGGATAATCCCAGCCCGATTGAGTTGTTCGTGAAGATAGCTGAATCAGAACCTGTTCAAGTTGTAATTTCAGAAAGTCAGCGTTTTGGAATTGATTTTGATCTTAATGTCTAATGGGAAAATCAATCGGGTTATGGAAGGTAACTGTAAACTCCCAAAAATCCAAACTACGGTGGATGTTCGCATAACATCTCAATCCTGTGTCCTCATCTAAAGATTTATCCAAAGGTGTTGGCCATCATAGAAGATGGTGATGAAGGGTTCGATATTGAAGAGTAGTCCCACCATGATAGTGAGGATATGAATGACCCTAATTTGGATGACATCCCTAAAGATATAAATGATGAAAGCCCGGTGGAGGGTGAAGATGTACACCCCCATTCGGTGGGGAATACGAGATTCGGTATAGTAATTAATAATAATACAGGGGCCTTCATGACTGATGTAGATCCTGATGCGATGCTTGCGTGCGAGTTCTCCGAATATTCAAATATACTGCCGGCTCACCTACTGGATGAAGAATCGAAAGCTGAAGAGTTGTTTGTAGGACAACAATTCGATAATAGGAAAGACTACTTACATGCAATAAAGTAGTACAACTTGAAGCTTTCTGTCGACTACAAAGTTACGAAGTCAACACAACCTTTATATGTCGTAGAATGCTGGAAAGCCTCAAATGGCTGTAAGTGGCGTGTTCGAGTTGCATTAATACAACGGACTCAGATGTGAGCAATTAGGAAAATCGAAGGTCCTCATACATGCACGGTCGCTCGTATGTTGTAAGACCATTGAAAATTGGATGCAAAAACCATATGCAACTACATCATCCCGTTGGTGAAAGATAGTCCCACCATCCATGTATCGACTCTTATTGCGGACATGCATGCCCGGTTCAAATACAGGGTTTCCTACAAAGGAGGCATGGTGGGTTAAGCAAATGGCGATGAAGTAAATGGCCCGGTGGAATACTCCTGATTGCGATTGCACAAGACGACAATCGAAATGTACTTCCCATAGCTTTTTCCATCGTGGAGAGTGAGAACTTCGAGTCTTGGGAATTTTTCTTGTCAAATCTGCAGAGGCACGTTGTTAAACAAGACAACATTTGCCTCATCTCAGACAGATCAAAGGGACTACTTGCTGCGGTAAGGCGTTCGGGGATTCCGTAAAGGTCCATTTATTACATCCGACACATCGCGTCAAACTGCCACAAAGATTGTAAAAATAAAGAATGACGCAGATAAATCGTGAACATGGGTAAAAAAACACTGTTCCAAAATTGATTTGTTCATATTTTATTTTGATGATCTGTTTGTATTTTTTTCAAGATTTATTAGCTTGTATTTTTATTTTTTTTTCTAAATTTATATTGTTTCGAGATTACATACGTATGAGTTAAAACAGTGAATATTCAGGCTAAAGTTCGTGACCACATTCTAAAGGTCGAACCACATTCAACGAGGATTTAAAATGACATTGAAGTCAGGGAGACGGGCGAACCTAAACAGTGCACGGTATGTCGAACATCCGGCCACAACCGATCAACTTACCCACATCGTGTTTATGTTCCCGGTCAATCTTCTCGTAATGCCGGATTGGAAGATGATGAGTTATTCTTATTTTTCCATGATTCTTGTAAAAACGTGTCATTAAAGAAGTTTTCAAATTATATAAAAATATAAATTATGTTTCCATGATATTTTCTTAATATTTTCACATGATTCTTAATAGATAATTTAATAGATAGATTTTAATTAAAAAATAAAAAGTAAATAATTAAAGTTTAAATTAAAAATTAATTGAATAGATAGATTTTAATTAAAATATCAATTTAAAGTATAAATAATAATAAAAATTGAATAGATTTTAATTGAAAAAGGGAAAATTAATTAAATTTTAAATTAAGAAATAATTTAATAGATAGATTTTAATTAAAAAATAAAAAGTAAATAATTAAAGTTTAAATTAAAAATTAATTGAATAGATATATTTTAATTAAAATCTCAATTTAAAGTAAAAATAATGAAACAATTGAATAGATTTTAAATAAAAAGAAAAAATTAATTAAAGTTTAAATTAAGAAATAATTTAATAGGTAGATTTTAATTAAATAATAAATAATTAATGTATAAATTATAAATTAATTGAATTAAAAAAAAAGAAAAAGGATAAATAAATAATTAAATTAAATTATAAATTAAAGGTGATGGGACTTGGCAACAGGCCTTGTCAGGATAGCCCAGCTGAACAGGGCCACTCAATGGCCGGTTTCATCAAGCCTGACAGTGGCTAGTTACTGGCCGGCTTCATCAGGATCAAGCCCAAGCGTCCCAGGCATTGTCAAGCCAATTGGATTAGGCCACTTGATGGCCGACTTCGTCAGGCTGTCAGCGAGTAATCGGGCCTCTGGTGGCTGGCTTCAGGTCTGCACCGACATGACCCAACAGTCACGGGTCACGGTGCATTTCAGGTAAGCTTTTTATTTTTCTTTCCTTTTTCTTCGTAAAATTTTCCCTCACACCCCAATAGTCCCCCTACTATAAATCCCTCATTTGAACCCTAACCGACCCACCACCACAAGTTCCACCGTCGACCACCACTGATCACCGAAATTTTTTCCATATTTTTTTCCAGTCCTTAAATTTTGTAAGTAACTATTTTTTTTTTTTTTGCAAAATTAAAGGTTTTCCAATAATTTCTTAATTTTTTATATCGTTCGTGATAATTTCTTCAATTTTTACATAGGTATCGGAATGGATGATAATTCTCTTAATTGTTTTCTAAAGCATGACAACCATATTGCTAAGTTTGTTCATAATACGGTAAAATATTCACTAATTGATCTTTAAACAAAACTTATTATAATTTTTTTAATGATAAACAAAATGTATCATTTTTACTCTTTCCGCAGGAACGATACCAAGTTGTAAGATCTCGACTTCATTATTCGGGATATTTTCTGGATCGGAGGGTTTTTGCCGTATTTGGAACTCAAGGGGTTTGGGGAAGCCACATACATTCAAATTCTTGACCTACGGGCCGATTTAATGTCAGCCCTGGTTGAGCGATGGCACCCGGAGACACACACGTTCCACCTTCCGTGTGGTGAGGCAACAATCACACTGCATGACGTAGCAGTCCAGTTGGGGCTGTCTATTAATGGAGAAGTAGTGGCTGGGCCGAGAAAAGTGCTCGATCCGTGGGGCACTTGCCAACGGTTATTAGGAAGAGTGTCCCCCGATGACGAGGAAGGAAAATTAACCGAGTTGAAATTCATGTGGTTGAAAAATAACTTTGAGCATCTACCGAGCAATCCAACACAGATGAACATTATCTACGCTGCTAGAGCATTTATTCTGCAACTTATAGGTAGGGTATTGATGCCGGACATAAATCAGAATAAAGTTCACATCATGTACCTCCCCTTACTGGAAGACCTGGCCCAAGCCCGTAACTATAATTGGGGCTTTGCAGGCTGGTGTGCTTATACAGCGAGCTTTGTTGAGCGAAAAAGTCATCCACGAAGACCATGGATGGTTGTTGCCTTCTACTGTAGTCGTGGGCCTTATATCGGATGCCATTTTTGGCATTAGTGAGCCACCAACTGCTGTCCTGACCACTCGTAAATAGGTGATTTATCATTCGATAATACCTTTTGTTTCTTAATTATATAGTATAGTGCTTTTTGAATGACGAAAATAATAATTAAAAAATATGAACGTGTATTTTAGATGGGCGACGTTACTGGGAATTGGACGATCACACACCGTCCCGGTATATTGCCAGATGATAGAGACTCACTCTGGGATACGGTAAAATAATTGAATAGATTTTTTTCTCCAAATACAATATTTGGAAAAAAAATAAACTTAGCTAAAAACGTTTGCTCTATACTGTGCAGTTTCTATGGATGTCGTATTCGGGCCAGGAAACTACGCTACTCATACCCTCATGGGTTCACAAGTAGCAACCTCTATTCGTGACAAATGTGTCATTGATTAATTTTCATATACTCGAGTGGCATGCCACGGATCGGGTCTTGAGACAGTTCGGTTGCATGCAACCTATCCCCGACCCTCCACAAGACTTCAAAAAAATACACGGGATTGACAAAAAGGTAAGGACCACATAAATTGGGCAAACGAACATGCTCCATACATCGTTCTGTAGAATGCCCGACATGAGAGGCGACCCCCATTGTTTGTCTCAGAGACAGGGTACATTCCTTCGCACGAGTACGCAACTTGGTATGTCAAAAATGGGATGCCCTACATATTCCAGGGTCGATACATGGTCATCTCGGAACATGCACATCCGGAATCTTCTCGATGACATAGGACCAAAACAAGATCGTATTGTAATCGAGTTCCACCATTCGGGAATATGGAATTTGTCTCAAACTCCAATCTCGAGCCCCAATATGAAGCATCTGAATCGTCATCACATACCCCTCATCCGAATCCTCATTCGTTTGAGGACATATTTGGTGTCACATCCCGAAAACTGGGTTAGGAGAATCGAGTAAGTAAATCGGGGGTTAGTGAACCGGAAACCATAATTAGATTATATAATTAAATAATTAGGAGTTAATTAAAGAAAATATTAAAACAATTAGAATTAATAATTTTAGGTTAGGAAATTATAATTAGGTGTTCGGGAATTAAAATGGAAAATGATTTATAAAAACGAGTTTGATTTGAAAATAATTGTGAAAAAATGTGTTTTAATTAAGTTAAGGACTGATTTGAAAAATTAGGGAAAATTGGGAGTTTTTAAAAGGCAATTTCCCCTTAATTTAAAAAAAAAATCTACTCATCTTCTTTCTTCTTTAAAACCCCCATGTCTCATTCTTTCCTATTCTTCGTATTCTTCAAAAATTTGCTAAACATCAAATCAAAGCTTTTCTCCCGAAATTAGTTTAACACCCCCAACCCATACCCCTCGCCGAAACCGGATTACAGAGCATTACCGGAGTTTACAGATCAAACAGACAGAAATTTCAAACATTTCATATCATCAAAACAAGTTATTAAAGCATCATTTTAATCCAAATTATAAACATACCAAATCCAAATCAAATTGCCTAGTTCATGAGCACTTAAACATAGAATTAAATTCACATGCACCTATCTAGATTTAGTTCAATTTACCATGCTATAATATAACTTAAAAAACAAACACATATTTATATGTATAAAACCAACCAAAATTAAACTTATAACCTCATTTACAATCAAACCACAAAATAACTATTATTTAGATACCCTAGGTACATGCCGACACAAAGGTTAAACATCACCACATTTGAGATCGAGATCGTTGTTGGATGCTGAATCGACGATCAAAAGTTAAGTACCTAACCTGCGCACGGGAAACAAAACCGTACGCTGAGTAAAAACTCAGTGGTATTTCTATAATCCGAATATTTAAATATAAGAAATTTCAAATATGCTATTGAAATATAAACACATATTAATATTTAATTATTTCAACAACCATATCATATTTCATTTGTTTCACAAATATCTCAATTCTCGTACTTGCTATATAAATAGCTTTTCACAATTTATTTCACATTTCATTATACAATTGCATTATCCATTCCACATTCATTTCATGAGTATATAACTCATATATTCCATATATTTGCAACATATTTCACATTCTATTTTCAATTCACTATTTCACTTCCATTTCTCATACCATGCCATTTCAATATCAATTATAAAACTTTATTATTCATTTACCCCTATTAACACGACTCGGACTCTGACGGATACACGGATCCAACCAAAACATGCCAGTTTGGTACCCAGTACCTAATCGGATAATTTGAAGAAATAAATTGACACCCAGTGTCTCATCGGCTAAACCGAAGTAAATTGACACCAAGTGCCTCATCGAATTAATCCGAAGTAGTAAATTGACACCCAGTGTCTCATCATCTCGAAGTCGAAGAAATCCCTGAACTCTTCCAATCCTATGGCATGCCATCTATCTATATCCTCACAAATCGATCTGATTAATAGGGTTCCAATTCACTTTTCAAATACAACCAATATTCATTTCAATTCAAATAATCAATATATTCAATATATATATATACCAATTCAATCAATATAAATTCAATAAATTCATCACATACTAAATCAATCCATTTAAATTGCAAAACACAATAATTCTCACCTCAACACTTACCATATACATTAAATAAATATTACAACAATTAATAACTAGCTTCGTATTATAGAAATATAAACCAGGAATTCCGAACTATTGCACGTCGACTTTATCTTTTCCCTTTTTAGTCGAGGATTCCGGTACGACGTTAGCTACGGAATTAAAACAATTAAAATTTATCAATACAATACAATTTAAATTTCATATTGAATATTTCAACTTTTTACTCAAAATTTGTCTAAATTCCAATTTAGTCCCTAAACCGAGACTAATTTTATTTTTTTCACAATCAATTCTATATTTTTATTCAAGTTCCACTTTAAATTAGATTTAACTCTCTAATTTCACCTAAATCCCTAAATTTCAAAATTTTCACAATTTAGTCCCTATTACTCAAAATTTACAATTTATTCTAGAATTCAATCCTTTTTCATTTCTAACTTGAAAATCTATCAATTTAGTCCCTGATACTAAAATTATTCAACATTAACAACACCTAAAAACCCAATGATTTCTAAAATTTTGACATGGGTCGGGTAGTATTTAATACCGGAATTTCAAAAAATAAAAATTACAAGAAAATGGACTAAATTGACTAACCAATTGAGCTTTGAACAATTGAAACCCAAGCTTTCTCCTTCTTCTTTTTTTTTTTCCTGTTTCGTTTCACTTTGTTTGTTTTTCTATTTCTTTTTCTTTTATTTTGTTTTATTATACATTAATTTATTATTATATAATATAATATATATACTTAATACTTAAGGTTTTTATTTTATAATATATATAATAAATTCACAAATATCTCCTCAATTAATATCAATGGCATAATTGCTTCTTTAGTCCCTTTAATTTTTCTTTAATCTATAATTCAACTTTCACCCTATATGCAATTTAGTCCTTATACCTAATTACTTTTAATTCAAGCAAATTCACTTAACCGAAACCTAATTAACTACACAAGTAGCTTCATAAATATTTATTAAAAATATTTACGTAAAATATTTACGAGTCTGATTTACGGGAACGGAGTCCCGGGAATGCACTTTTTTTTTTAATTTGGTCTTTTTTAATTAATTAACTATCGAAACGTTAAAATTTCTTAACGAAACTTTAGTACCACCTTAATGACACTCCGTAAATATTTATAAAAATATTTACAGCTCGGTTTATAAAAACAAGGCCCCGATACCTCATTTTCTAAAACCACTTGAACTTAATAAATCACTTATATAACATAAATTATCAAATCAAAAACCTTTTTTAAAAATCACACTTGTCTCTTAAATATTAAATAATAATATTTACGAACTTACTCGTCGAATTTGGTGGCCCCGAAACCACAGTTTTCGACACCACTGAAAAACGGGCTGTTACAATTAGTTCATCATTTTTTATTCCTAAGCTCTCTAAACACAAAATCTCTTTTCAATTTTGAAGAAAACTCATGTTTTCATCCTTAAAATCTTCAAGAGATCTTCACACGTTTTAGCTCGAATTAGCTCCGTAGCTCGTCGATTTTGCAAAACTGATGTGAGATTCTAACTTTTTATGATTAAACTAAGTGAGTTGTTATTTCAATTCGAGATTTAAATGATTTAATCAATATCTCAATATATCACTTGATTTTAAGTTGATTTTTGGCTTGAAAATGGTAGATCTCGTATTTGTTTTAAAGTGATTTCTAACTCATTTGATCTAATTAAAAGGTATTTGATCTTAATTTAACAAATCCTTAATGAATTTAAGCAAATTGAATTTTTTTCCCCTTTATAAAAGATTACATAAGCTTGATTTTCTGGAAAATTTAGATCGGTGAAATTGGATGAAATTGATGGTGTGGATATGTAATTAGATGATATTTAGGAATATTAGAATCGAAATTAAGGCTTAGAGATTAAGTTTGAGTGGTAAAACACCTATTTCGGCAAAACTAGTTAAATTTTTTGTATGAGAAAAGTGAGCTTAGAGTGGTGATTTTGTTGTTGTTTTTTTAGTTTAAGGATGCTAATAATGATTTTATATTGCATTTAATGTGTATGCAAAGTTTCGGACTCATCGAGAGGTTTCACGAGCAATGCGAAAGGGGAATAAAAGCTTGTTTGACATTGTTGTGCAAGAGGTATTGACTAAGGTGAGTGGTTTGACATACTACATTTAAACTCCAGTACACAGGCTAAAGTAACATATGCGAATCCCCACTTATGGTATGCGAACCTTGACTTCTTCCTTATGCAAATCCTCATAATTTTGGTTGAATCGTTGAGTACATTCATTGAGCGATTTTAATGGTGCAAAATGCATGAACTTATAATATATATACATGGGCTTTATTTTGTATACAGGTGTTATATATATAATATATAAATGGGGGAGTTGGTAATATATATATGCGTGAGATTGGAGTCATATATAATATATATGAGTGGGGTCTGTTGGTGTTAAACATAGACATACATATGCGTGCTTTGGTGCTATATATGTAATATATATGCGTCTTATATATATTATATATATGTGGGTTGTAATATATGTATACACGTGGGTGGTTATACATATATAATATATATTCATGGCTTTATTTTACATAGTATATATTAATGGATTTTGGTCTTATATAATATATATATATATATATGCATGGTTTAGTATATATATAATTACGGGAATGGTTTTATATAATATATAAATTTATGAGACTTTCAATGTATGCTTAAAATTTGAAGTGAAAAAGGTCATTAAATAAATATGTATATATATAATATATATTCGTATATGATTTTGTTATATTTATGAACGGATATATGAGTAAATAATAAAATGTGGACTCTTATAACATGAATGCGTATTTATGCATGCACGAATCCGTAAGTGAAATATGAGATTTATGATATTGCGAGCCAATTATATTTGTGTATTGTGTTATATTGTGAACCATGTTAACTTGGCGAATTATATTATTATGGCGAACTGTGTTAATTTGGTAATCTGTATTAATATGGCGAACTGCATTAATTTGCCAAACTGTGTATTGTGAGATTTTGAGCTGCATTGCATGTAAGCTAATGTATTACGTGCCCTATGCTAAATAAAATATGCGAACATTGATTCATGTGAGCTATGCCATGAATGATATATGAACTGTGATTATGAGTGCAATATATGTTGCATGAAAGTGATATTATACTCGAACCATGCTCTATTGCGAATTGAGAATTGCGAACTATGTTATAATGTGCGAGCTCTGCTTAATTGTGAGCCCTATTATACTAGATATTATGAATGTGTTCAAGAGACATTTTGACATTGTGACTTTATGGAACCATTGGATATAGTTGGCATGCCATAGGATTGTGAGTACTTACCCTTTTTTTTTTGCAATGGGCATTGTGGCCCAGAGATGCGTTGGAGAGATAAAGGAATGTCGAGCATAGCTCCATTCACCGTAGATAGCGTGGTGTGTTTGGAGAGTGCGAGCATTTATGGTACACTTATATCGAAGACAACGTAGGGCTCTTTGAGTCCAAAAATGAGATGTGTTTTGGAGATTTGTTTATCCAATGTGTGGTGATAGAGTCCGCTTATAGGTGGTGATTGAGTCCCTTATAAGTTTCATAATCACAAAAATGCCAATTTATTAATGTTTGAGATATATGAGTTACGATGTGGTATGAATGAATTATTGTACTGAATGAACTGTTAAATTGTATGAACTGTTATTATATATAAACTGTTATTACATATGAACAGATATTTTATGCGAATTGATAATTTATGTGACCTGCTCATTTACGCGAATTACTTATTATATGTGCATTACTAATTTTATGACAACTGTTGTGTCGTACGAGTTACTACTTTGTATAGACTGTAATAATATGTGAATCGTTATAGTATGTCACCCTTTAACCTACTGATGTGTTTATTTGTAGTATGTTTGAGCACTCACTGAGCTTTCATAAGCTCACCCTCTCTTTTATAACATTGCAGTGATATAGCGTGCGAGGAGGTGTGGGAGTGAGTCATCTAAATGATCCAAATCGAGGCTATACTTGGGTATGTCATTGTGTTCCCAAACCCGGTGAAGAAGGCAATGTGGGACCAAGTTACGGGATTTAGTATTAGACTTCTAATTTTCGCGTTGTAATTGGACACTATAGACTATTTAATTGTTTGGTTTAAAACTTTTATCATTGCGTTATATAGATGATTAAATGATGGATTATGATTGTTTGACAATTGGTTTGAATAACTGTTCAACTAACTTGTAAATGCAGGTTGAAGAGTCGCTGGACATCGAGGTAAGCCTTAGATGTTCTACATGTCATTTGGATACAAACATGTACTTGGTATGCATGAGATGTAATACAGAATTTAGTCAAGTCATGTAAATTGTTAAATGTCTGCTAACCAATTAATTAATAATGTTATGTGGGTTGTGCAAGATGCTTTAATAAATTTTCCAAAATAAGACTTATACGTTTAATCCTACAATACTATTATTAAACTTTGTAAAAAGGAGTTTTTCCCAACACGTTACTATATATTATGTTTTAAATCTAATTATACGTTTTTAAACTAAACAGTTTTTGAAACACCCCACACCCGGCCCATGAGCCTGAACCGGATCTGGTATGTTCCTTGAGTAAACCGGTTTCAAAATTCTTTGTTTCTTAGTGAAAATTCGTGTATTTTCAGGAAGATTTCGTTTGGGGTTGGGCTTAGATTAAAAACCCATTTATTTAATTTTATAAATCCAATTTAGTCCGTGACATATTATCTAGTAGTAAAGCAAAAAGAAATAAAGGAATTCACTTGGGCCTTATGGCCTTATTACATCAATCAAAACCCAAAAAAATAATAAAATTTAAGTACTTAATATAAATAACAGTCCCAAATAATAAAAGTCTTTCCTTGCTATGCATGGCCACCTTTAGCTCCCCGCCGACCCGGCCCATTCGATCATCTCCTGAAAAAAATATTCCCCAACGGGTGAGTCAACAGACTCAATGTGTACACAAACTAACATTCAACAATTCAGGCATACATGTTCATATCAAAGACATATTCATAAAAAGAATGATGCAACCCAAACCCAAGCCTATTTCTCCATTCGCTACACACCACCCGTACACGCCAATCACACCGTGTGGGACTACTAAGTCAACCCTCCATCCGCTACACACCATCGAAGGCGATCATTTGCGATCGGCGTGCTCATCGCCCATATAATTTGTATCATTAGACACCATATTCAAATAATGTAACCGGTTACCAAATTCGGATAATGTAACCGGTTTACCATATTCAAATTTTTGTGACCGTGGTCACCATATTCCGTTAGTGAGACCAAGTCAACACCTTCTTCCCCTTTCACACATATATCCCGAATGCCCCATATATTTTATATCATGCATAACATACTTAATTTCTCATTATTCACATGTAACAATATACATATTCAAAATCCTATCAAAAGTAGGAAACGTACCTGGGTACTTTTACCATATTTATGGTACTTAGCCATATTCACATTCTTATGCATATTCATATATTAAAATAATTGCCATATGATATATCGAAAGTTAGTGTGAGTACACACCTGATTGGCTTAATAGATTCCTTGAAGTCCCGAAGAACGATCTACCGATCTAGATCTTTATCTCCTATATTCGGCCAATTATTAAAACCTATTAACAAACCTATTTGGCTTAAAAACCAAATCCTAGTAGGATTTGTATTACTTACCCTGCTTGCCGATTTGATTGATCAAGTTCCCAAAAATTACTAGTATCCCTTTTCCTTGAAATCGGCTAACACTAAATCATGTAATTTTGTCAGTTTCTGACTTTTGGATCAATGAAAAATAATTCTAAATACCAAAAATAAGCCTTGGCCGATTAGATCTATGTACTTACCTTACGCTTTCCAAATCAAGAGGATTCCTTGCCCTATATATGTCATCGAAATCTTCATGTTAGATTTAATCTAACATATACATCATAACCTTTAATCAAATAAATTTATCTTACCTTAGATCCTTGATCCTTATATTCGATGATTGTAGACCCCTTTAGATGTCGTAGTTGATTGCTCCTTTACTTAGAATCAACAAAGATTCGGCTTTGACATGAGAAACAGAGAAGAAAATAGAAGAAGAGGAGATGGATTTTGCTTAAAGAAAAATTCGCAGAGAGGGGAGAGAGCTAGGAAAATTTCGCACAGAGGAAGAGAAAGCAAAAGTTGATGAGTAGCCCTCCGCCCTCCTTTTATAGCCGAAAATTATCAGCCTAGGAGTCCCTTACTTGGCCACCACTCCTCTTTTGATAATATTATCTCTTTTATTTAAAAGATAAAAGCCTTTAATCCATCAATTATCTCCTCAATTTTCTTAAAAGAAAATCCTTTATTTATCACTTATTATTCACATATTTATGCAAATAAAACTCTTCCTTTTCTAGAAACCCATGCCGTCCACCTCAAATTTCCTCGGAAGCAAAAATAAAACTTATTTATTTGCTTCTCAAGTGACTCGAACTCGTGCCTATTTCCCCGCATGTGACGCCACTTCCTTAGGCCCTAAGTGGCATCTTCAGTGCCACTTTTCCAAGCTTTGTTTGTGTGTCAAACTTCTCCAACTTTTTCTTTTAAGGCCCTCTAGCCCTTATTTCCTATTTTGAACTTTAAAATTTGACATTTCTGCATCATTTCTAAGTTTCCTAAAATTTTCGATCGGCTCTGTAACTTGCCATTTTTCTTACATTTCCAAGTTTCCAGAAATGTTCAAGTTTCCATTTTTGGATCATTTCCAAAAATGTTCAGGTTTCCAAAAATGTTCAAGTTTCCAAAATGTTCAAGTTTCCAAAATGTTCATTTCCATTTTCATTTCTAGGTTTCCAAAAGTATCAAAAATTTATTCTTAGTACTTGAGACTTGACATTTCGTACAATTAGACTGAAAATGCATAGGCCCTATTCAGGATGTTACAGTTCTACCCCCCTTAAAATAATTTCGTCCTCGAAATTACTTACTAACGAACAATCGTACGGTCTAACTCACCCCTCGAGCATAGCGGCTCAACCTCAGAAATTCCGCCTCATATTCTGCGATAGACTTACTCCCTTGCACTAACCCCAGAAAAGCCTTCCTTTGTTCATCTGTGTACCTGGTTCCCACATATTTCTTCTGGAATGCCTCCTTAACATATTCCCAGGTCAAATCCTCCGCCGTAGCACCATCTCGCACAGTTAACCACCACTGATATGCTTCATCGCGTAACGGTGCCACCATTCCTTTCAACTTCTCCTCAGGAGTCAGGTCGAGCTCATCTATGATGCGCTCCGTCGCTTCCAACCAATACTCAGCTGTACTGGGTGCCACTCCCGACACTCCACGAAACATCTCAGCTCCATTAGCTCGGAGCCGTTTAGGCACAGATTTTTGGGTTCCCGAATTTCCACCCGCACCAGCCACCAATTCCAAAACTCGCAGCACAGCCTGCGACACAGCATCTTCCCCCGTCTGAGCTTGCTGCTCCACATTAACAGCTGGGGGTGGTGGTGGCGGTGGTATCTCATTGTCAGAACCCTGACCCGATCTAACGGGTTCTGACACAGTCATCCTTCCTCTACCTCGTCCACGACGACCACGTCCTCTGGAGCTCATTTCTAGCGTCGAGATCTGATTAAAAAGTTTTATGGATTAGTCATTGTTCCACTTATTATCCGCGAAGGAGTTTTATGGAAAAAGTTTTAGGAGTGGTTCTTTCGTATTCACACAAGTACACAGTCTTTCATTCATTCATTCATCCATCCATCAAACAATTATGAACTTTCATTCATTCAGAGAAATGTTGTAGTTTTCATTGTTATTGTTTTTCCACTACCCAGGGGTATTTTCGTAATTTTATCCTACAGGGGCATTTTCGTAATTTTCAAAAGGGAAGAGTTCCTCGGTGATTTCGTCAAAAAGTATTTTTGGTAATTTCAAAATCCCGAGGTAATTTGGAAAATTTTAAAATCCGGGTATTTTGGTAATTTTTTTAACCTCGGGGTATTTTTGGTAATTTTCCAAAACCAGGTAAATTTGTAAAATTTAATAAGTTAGGGATATTTCAAAAGTTGTAAAACTTTGAGGGTTCTCTTTTTGAGATTTGCACTTTTCAAAACGATGATGTTGCAAAATTTTTAGAAGTCAGGGTCATTTTGGTAATTTTGTAAGTTAGGGGCAATTTTGTAATTTTTTTTCCAAAATCAAAGTATTTTGATATTTTACAAATTAGGGTTTCTGAATGTTTATAAAATAATGAAATTTTGGTAAAGCTGTTGAGTAGTTGAACATTTTAGAATCCAAGGGCATTTTGGTAATTTTACCACCAAGGGCATTTTTGTAATTTTCGCAAATCAGGAGTTTTTCAGAAAATGTTGTAAAAATAATTTTCTCAGATTTAAAGAAAGTTTTAAAAGTTTGAAAAAAACTAGGGTTTGTTGTTTTGTTCTCTCTTCTTTTTTTTTATTAAAAAAAATGGCTAGTTCTCTTTCGGGTTTTAGTCATTATGTTTAGCCTATGACCGAGCCCTCTTTGGTCAGGGTGAACCAAAGCTACGCACCAGGCAGGATTCGAGTGGAGAGGAGGTGAGTCACGAGGATCGCTTAAATACCAAGCTCCCACCGAAACCATTCCTGAACATGCGCATGAGAGGTTGCCACACCACCGAGCCCTCTGAGTTAGGGTGAACCGAAGCTACGCACCGGTAGGATTCTGCGAAGAGAAGGTGAGTCACTAGGATCGCTTAAATACCGGGCTCTTCCGATCCAATCCTAGACATGCGTCACGGGGTTACCACACCCTAGCTCGTGACTTAGCCATAGGTTTGTTTAGTGCATTAAGTCTTATGTGGTTCTGTGTTTGAGTAATCTAGTCCTAAGGTTCATGTTCCTTATCATTCTATTCTACGTTCCATGCCTTTTCTACATAAATCACGAATCACACATAAAGTTAGGTACTTACCGTGGATCATGGTCGGAGACTTAGGTGCCATGCCGTAACACCGCTTTATTTTAAAGAAAATCATTTGGGCTCGAATTAAAAATGTTTTGGGCCTTAGCCCACAGCCGAGAGTTTAAAATCGGGCTCGATACCAAGTGAAACACCCCACACACCCCCACGAGCCCGAACTGGATCTGTATGTTCCTTGAGTAAACCGGTTTCAAAATTCTTTGTTTCTTAGTGAAAATTCGTGTATTTTCAGGAAGATTTCGTTTGGGGTTGGGCTTAGATTAAAAACCCATTTATTTAATTTTATAAATCCAATTTAGTTCGTGACATATTATCTAGTAGTAAAGCAAAAAGAAATAAAGGAATTCACTTGGGCCTTATGGCCTTATTACATCAATCAAAACCCAAAAAAAAATAATAAAATTTAAGTACTTAATATAAATAACAGTCTCAAATAATAAAAGTCTTTCCTTGCTATGCATGGCCACCTTTAGCTCCTGCGCCGGCCCATTCTTACGATCATCTCACGAAAAAAATATTCCCCAACGGGTGAGTCAACAGACTCAATGTGTACACAAACTAACATTCAACAATTCGGGCATACATGTTCATATCAAAGACATATTCATAAAAAGAATGATGCAACCCAAACCCAAGCCTATTTGTCCATCCGCTACACACCACCCGTACCTGCCAATCACACCGTGGGGACTACTAAGTCAACCCTCCATCCGCTACACACCATCGAAGCGATCATTTGCGATCGACGTGCTCGTCGCCCATATAATTTGTATCATTAGACACCATATTCAAATAATGTAACCGGTTACCAAATTCGGATAATGTAACCGGTTACCATATTCAAATTTTTGTGACCGTGGTCACCATATTCCGTTGGTGAGACCAAAGTCAACACCTTCTTCCCCTTTCACACATATATCCCGAATGCCCCATATATTTTATATCATGCATAACATACTTAATTTCTCATTATTCACATGTAACAATATACATATTCAAAATCCTATCAAAAGTAGGAAACGTGCACAGGTACTTTTACCATATTTATGGTACTTAGCCATATTCACATTCTTATGCATATTCATATATTAAAATAATTGCCATATGATATATCGAAAGTTAGTGTGAGTACACACCTGATTGGCTTAATAGATTCCTTGAAGTCCCGAAGAACGATCTACCGATCTAGATCTTTATCTCCTATATTCGGCCAATTATTAAAACCTATTAACAAACCTATTTGGCTTAAAAACCAAATCCTAGTAGGATTTGTATTACTTACTACCTGCTTTAGATTTGATTGATCAAGTTCCTAAAAATTACTAGTATCCCTTTTCCTTGAAATCGGCTAACACTAAATCATGTAATTTTGTCGGTTTCGACTTTTGGATCAATGAAAATAATTCTAAATACCAAAAATAAGCCTTGGCCGATTAGATCTATGTACTTACCTTACGCTTTCCAAATCAAGAAGAGGATTCCTTGCCCTATATATGCTGTTTAAATCTTCATGTTAGATTTAATCTAACATATACATCATAACCTTTAATCAAATAAATTTATCTTACCTTAGATCCTTGATCCTTATATTCGACAGATTGTAGACCCCTTTAGATGTCGTAGTTGATTGCTCCTTTACTTAGAAGCAACAAAGATTCGGCTTTGACAAAGAGAAACAGAGAAGAAAATAGAAGAAGAGGAGATGGATTTTGCTTAAAGAAAAATTCGGTAGAGAGGGGAGAGAGCTAGGAAAATTTCGGCACAGAGGAAGAGAAAGCAAAAGTTGATGAGTAGCCCTCCCCCTCTCCTTTTATAGCCGAAATTATCAGCCTAGGAGTCCCTTACTTGGCCACCACTCCTCTTTTTGATAATATTATCTCTTTTATTTAAAAGATAAAAGCCTTTAATCCATCAATTATCTCCTCAATTTTCTTAAAAGAAAATCCTTTATTTATCACTTATTATTCACATATTTATGCAAATAAAACTCTTCCTTTTCTAGAAACCCATGCCGTCCACCTCAAATTTTCCAGGCGAAATAAAACTTATTTATTTGCTTCTCAAGTGACTCGAACTCAGCCTATTTCCTGCATGTGACGCCACTTCCTTAGGCCCTAAGTGGCATCTTCGAGCCACTTTTCCAAGCCTGTTTGTGTGTCAAACTTCTCCAACTTTTTCTTTTAAGGCCCTCTAGCCCTTATTTCCTATTTTGAACTTTAAAATTTGACATTTCTGCATCATTTCTAAGTTTCCTAAAATTTTCGATCGGCTCTGTAACTTGCCATTTTTCTTACATTTCCAAGTTTCCAGAAATGTTCAAGTTTCCATTTTTGGATCATTTCCAAAAATGTTCAGGTTTCCAAAAATGTTCAAGTTTCCAAAATGTTCAAGTTTCCAAAATGTTCATTTCCATTTTCATTTCTAGGTTTCCAAAAGTATCAAAAATTTATTCTTAGTACTTGAGACTTGACATTTCGTACAATTAGACTGAAAATGCATAGGCCCTATTCAGGATGTTACAGTTTTACAAGTCCCTACAAATATAACCTTTTTAAAAATACCCTACTGCATGCATGTATATTTAACTAAAGTTTTCGAGGTAATTGTCTGTTAAATATTAAATTGTGAATTAGTCTTTTTTGTTGATTGTTGATCAGAGTAGCACAACAGAAGCCTGATATTAGGTTTTTTATTAAATATTCCATGATTAATTGTGTGGTGTGATTGGTCGGTTGGTGTGTTTTGTGGGGGTTTAAACGAAGAGTCACTTCGATGGCTGATTTGACGTTCAAAATTAGGGTCGGACCGTCCCGACCGAGTTTGGAGCGTCACATTTGGCAACGACCTCAAGCCTCAACATTCGGCAAACTCTAGATTGTCCTCATACCACTCGGAGCTCCATCAGCAAGCACCTACACCTAACATTGAGGATATTTTTGGCTCAGCATCTCCGGTCTCGCAATACCCCTTCACCCCCAATGATGGGGTATACGATTATACAACTTTCTTAAGTACACCAGAGGTCGGCCCGAGCAACTATCAAACGCCTCCTCAAGGTGCACGCCCTTGCCAACGTAGGAAGCCCGATCGTTACACACCAGCCTTGGGGACGTCATTGGGATCTAAGCAGTTTTGATTTTTTTTTTTGTAAATATTTACTTTTTAATTATTCTTCCAATACGAAAAATTTTAATTTTTAACGTAATTATTTTTGGGCATTGAGTACAAAATATTAAGTAAAAAAAATAATTCGAACAAATAATAAGACGCAACAAAAAAACATTACATATACAAGAAAATACAAACATTCTACAAAACTAGTATACAAAAATATATAATTTGACCAACAAATAATACCAAATAAATTTTATTTACATATACAAAAATAATACGAACATTTTAGAAATTTGATATATGAAAATATAAAATTCGACCGGCAAATAATAAGGACTAAAACATTTTTACAGATCCACAAATAATACAAATATTTTACAAAACTGATATATGAAAAATATAAAATTTGACAAATAAATAATACGAACTAAAATTGATTTACGGATACAAAGATAATACGAACATTTTAAATAGTAGTTTCTCCACAGTTAGTCGTCTTCTGCTTGAATCAGGTCTACGTTGTATTTAGCAATTTCAACCATGTTCGCCAGCTATATTCTTTAACCGTAACCGGTCTACATAATTCGTCATTTATGGCGAATGAAGTCATCCGACCTTTGATGGCATAACTTTTACAGTTCACGTGACAATATATAATTCAACCCCGTTAAAACATGACAGTATATAATTCAACCCCAAATTTAGGTTGTACACTCCCACATACTCTCATCTGTAATCCACTACATCACACATATTACACTCCCAAATACAGTATCCTCATTTAATAGTAAACACCCAAACACTCCCATTTGATGATAATCTCAACATTTCTTTCCCATTCAATTATAATATCACAACTAAATAGCTTCCATATATATAAACTAAGGAGGTGCCGACCATCAGTGTCCCAGCAACCCAATTTTTTTTTTAAAATCTGGTACTGGAGTGCCGGCCATCAGTGCCCTAGCACCCTCAATTTTTTTTTCAAATCTGATACAAGGGTTCCAGTCATCAATGTCACAGCACCCGAAAAAGCTAATGTCAGCCATCTACTTCCCCCAACCCCAATTTTTTTTATCTGATAAAGTGGGTGCCGATCATCACTGTGCCAACATCCAAAAAAAATTATGTTGTAAAGTGGTGCCGGCCACTTAAGTCCCCCAACCCATTTTTTTTTTCAAATACTGGTATAAAAATATACCAGTATACTACGGTTTAAAAAAAAATACATGGGTGTCGACCATCCAATGTCCAGCACCCTAAAAAATAATTTTTTAACCCCTGACACAATCATTGGGCAATGATTGTGTTAGATTTTTTGGTGGTGCCGACTATTGAGTCTCCACAACCCCATCTTACTGTTCATTTTAGGTCATTTGGGTGATTGTTTTTGAACTTGGGTCATTTTTGTATTTGTTTATTTTTTTTAGGTCATTTCAGTAAGATAGCAACAAAATATCTATGTTTTCCATTTTTTAATGTTTATCCTTTTTTTTACATTATAAGAGATTGAGATTTACTTTTTTTAATAGTGTTTTATATAATTTACTCCCTCTACTTTTATAATATCATTAATTAATTTAAATAATTAACATTATCGAACTCAAATCTTTTTTAAAAAATACTATACCAATTAATTTAATAAATAAATTTTAATTACAATAACAATTAGATCTAAATATTTGTTTTAACCTTCAAATTTTTGTTGGCAGCACTTTTTCTAAGTGATGTCCAAATGTTGATGGACGGTAGAGGTGTTCATAGGTTAGGTCAAGGTTCAGGTCAGATTTGTGCATGATACTAATACACTTTATACTTGTCCAAGCGCGACTCAGCTTAAAATATGGGCCTAAACATTTGTCCAGCCCCGTCCATACTTGTAAATGGTTAACTCAAACTCATTTTAGGCCCGCCCATATTTTTAAAATATATATTTATATTATTTTAAATTTAATATTTAATAATTTTATATATTTTTATTTATTAAAATTTATTATATAGTCACCTTAATAATTTTTAATGTTTACATCATAGTAGCATATAAATTACATAATATATAAAAATAACATAACATAAAACATTACTAACTTAAAAACAAATCGGGTCGGGCTCTGACCTTGATGTCCATACCCGAGCCCCTCAAACCCATCTTTTAGGCCTAATGTTTTTGCTTAGACCCTCCCAAATTTCGGACGGACCTTTAAACTTGGGCAAGTAACTCGGCCCATGATCAGGTATAATGGATGGTCTACGATTTGAATTTTATTTTCAATCCTATTTAAGGGTTGAAGAAATGTTATAGGTAGTTCTAAGTATTGTATAAAAAAAAAAATTCTTAATAAACTAGTATCATCTCAACACAATGAAAACTTTACCAAAAACCCCTTTTGCTTACAAAGCAATAGATATTTTGGTTCTTCGTATGAAATTTTGAAAATACTTGCACAAGATAGAATTTAAACTCAAAATATTATGATTTTTAATCTCTCAATTTTACTATTTCAATCAAAACCATAATTATTATATTGTTACATAAATTTCCCAGTTAAATCATATCTAATAATCTATTTTTTTATAATTAAATAAAAATTCAGACCCAACCGTCCATTAAAATTTTAACCCATAAAAGATATAATAATAACCCTACCCGTTACTTTCCAAACAAGCCTCTCGATTTGTGATTAAAACATGCATAAAATAAAGAACAAATGGAGAACTCTAAAAAATAAAAGACAGCCAAAGTTTTAAAATTACTACTGCCAATGACTAATAAGAGGATGATTTTGTGGTGCCAAATCCTCCTAAAAATAACATTTTCCATTTAAATGTACATAAAACCTAGAAAACCAAAATTCCATACCCATAAAAGTCATGCTTTTAAAATGATTAAAATCCATAACCAAAAAAAAAAAACCCTTAGCAAACATGTTCTTAGATCAACACCACCATACACTAGAAGAGAACAAGACTGAATGACCAGAAAACATGTTCCCTTGTAACCTCTTTTAACCCCACAATAGCATCAATCCTGAAATCAAGAGGGTTGCATAGGAAGAGAAGCAGTATTGCAGCCTAAATCCTCCATCAGTACTGTAATCTGGGTTGATCCCAGTTCCGGACGGGCCTAAGCCGTTGCCAACTCCTCCCAATATTCCGGTAGGTGTTGTCGAACCGAATGGTGTTGTGCTTGTTGGGGTGTTGTTGATTGGGTTCACGGACGAGGGTGTGGTGGATGACGGTGTAGTTGTTGGTGTTGTGGTGGTGCCTGCGGTACTGATTCAATAAAAATAAAAAAAACCCACCTCACTAACCATCAGATTACAATTGACAATTCATACAACCAATAGTACAGAACATGTTTCACAAGCTATATAGACAAATCTCGAATTCAGGTACGAGTGTCTGAACAATAGTATTTTAACATTGGTGAATTCAATTCTTTAGAATTTATTTCATGTAATTAAAAAACCATACCACACTCATATTTTTGTTTCCAATTCTCATAAATTTGGACTAAAAAGCAATAATCCCTTTTATCCAAAAATAGAAAGTTGAATGCTCATTGCACCATTACAAAAATGTGAAATATAAGGCACGACAAATAACAATCTCAATAACATAAAGGGATCTGAGCTTTAAGAGTACTTACAATCTTTACTTTCTTGTTCAAACCTTTGTTACTCCTTAGGTGGTGGTGGTCCAACTTTGATTAACCCCCCCCCCCCCCCTTTACATTAAATATTTGACTTGTGGACCAACATTATATTAATATTTCATGGCCCACATGTCCAACCATCCTACCGTTGCTAACTTCGAATCAAAATAAATTGGATTCAAAACTTGGATAAATGCTTTTAACAGTCCAAAATACAACGTGTGTTCCATTTTTTAAACTTCCCTTCATATATTTTTAAAAGATTATACTCAATGTGCATTGGTACATATTTGTATTATTTAAAGTATATTTTTGGCATTTTAATAATTTTAAAAATATTCACACATTTGTGTCTAATGTTCATAAATTCTTAAAAGAATGATTATATAAGCACTTTCAAAAAAAATTTAATATTTTTTTTTATTTTTTTAACTAACTCATTCTTGTTATTTCAAATGAAAAAGAAACAAGTAGAGACAGTAATAGGATACCTGGCACTAGATGGGAAAGCACAACCAGTATAGCCTGTGAATTACCAAGGCAAATAAATAATTTTAAATAAGTAAATTTGGGGTTTTTTTTTTTTTTTTAACTGCCATGGTAAATGGAGAAAAAGATGGGGAATTACTGGGGTCAGCGGTGGTAACGGTGGCAGTGCCGGAAAAATCACAAGAGCCTTGAGCTTGGCCTTTTCTTTGGAAGTAACTGTTAACGGCGTAACTGCAATGAGCCTTAACAGTGTCGGGGTTAAAACAGGATCCCTTCAAGTGGATAGGGTTACAGTCGGCGCCTGCACCACATGCATAGTCCAGTGTCTTCTGCAATACTGTATCACTTACACCATCTTTGCATATACACCAGTTGCCACCTGTTCATTTCCACATCACACGTTTTTTCTCAATTTTATGTTTCCGATGTTATGAGTAAAATATAAAAATATTTTTTAATAATTTAAAATTAAAGCCCTCATCAGTTGGAAAGAAAAAAAAAAACACATTCATTTTTTTTTTGAAACAAACGTGGGGTAATTATGTAATTTAAAATTTTTATATAATATTATTATAAAAAAACATATTTCTTCTATAGAAAAACAAACTGATGCAGTTCTTTAAAACTACCATTTCCTTAATAAATCACTTTTCTTTTAATGATCACTCATTTTTTCTTTTTGAACAAAAATAATAGCTCATTTTTAAAATATAATATTTCTACATGAAATATATTTTTTACCAACATTACCCTTTTTAGTATAGATTATAAGAATGTTATTATTAAATGTGATAATAGAGAATTTTATTTACCATTTCTAATGTGTATTTGATGGAATATTAAACTTGTAGAATGTTTTTATGGCATTTCTGTTAACAATATTATCAAAAAAAAAAAAAAACACTTTTTTAGTGATGGGAAAGAGAAGAAAAATAACAGAAAAATGTCTTTTTTTATTTTTATAAATAAGGAGTAAAATAGTGAAATCTGAATGTGTTGTTTGGAAATCAAAAAACAAGAAAACAAAAGCATGAAGATTCAACAAAAGGTATTTTTATATTTTGATAAGCATGAAGATTCAACAAAAGTTATATTTTGAGGTTCCATTAAAAAGTATCCAAAAGGCAAAAAAGACAAAAGGGGATGATAAGATCTACAAACAGAGAAAACAAAATGGCTTTTTACAAGAAAAGAGCTTACTTGAGCGGCCAGTAATGGCGGCCAGGATGAGCAGCGGAAGCACTAAAGCATCCATGGTTGAAGAGCAAAAATCAAAAGGGTGTTGAAGAAGAGTGTGAATAAGAAACTGAAAAAGCTTGAATCAAGACAACAATGGCGAAGCTCTGCAACTGCAACTTTTGGGAGAGAAAAAGAAAAGAAATGAAAGAGAGAGAGTATGGGGCAGTGTGTGTGTGTGTGTGTGAGGGGGAGAGAGAGAGAGAGAGAGAGAGAGGAGGGTTTAAAATTTTGATAATATAGACAAGAAAAATAAAAACATGTACAGAGATTTTGAAGGTGGGATGAAGATGGCCTGTCGGCTACTTACTGTTTTATTTAAATTTATTTATTATTTATATTTAAATTCTTCACTGTGTATGAAAGGAGGAGGGAGTAAATTTCATGGCGTGGGGAGTTGAGCCTTTGAGCAAAACAAAAGCTTTTTCGGGTTTGCTGAGAATTGTTTGACAGCAGAATCCCACCCAAGTTGAGTTTATCTAACTCACACAGATTTGAGGGCTTTTTTTTGGTAATAGATTTTTTTTATGCCTAAATTCAATTTTAGTGATTTTATGCTTGTTTTGTTTACTAGATTTATTATGATGTTGTAGTTGTTAAGAATGTAATAAGGGAAAGGATTGTATAAAATAGTGACGCTATGTCATTTGTATCCCTTTTCAATAGTTTTATCAGTATTCTTATTCTAAATTTCAGGATTTTAATTTAGATTTGATTTTTTTCATGATGAAAATCCTGAAATTCAAGATAAGAATACTGATGTGGCATAAAACTATTAAAAAGAGATACAGATGACGTGACATCACTGTTTCATACAATCTTTTCTCATGTAATATTATGTTAATGTTATCATTCCACATAAAATAATTTGGAAAAAATTAATTATCGAAATGATTTATACATGTAAACCTCACATCGGTTAATAATTTAGGGTGATAACAATGCATTTATTTTGTCAGAATTATCCTCAATTATCATGTCTCATGCACTGTTCAAATATCATTGGAAAAAAATGTACAATAACTCATCTTTTTGGGCAAAATATCGAAATATATCAAAAAAAAATTATTTATTAAAAAAGGTCGATTTTTTTTAAATTTACAGAAATGGGTCATTTCCCCACAAAACGCATCCACATCAGCACATTTTGTAGGGATGCAGCAAGAAAGCGCACCCTTGGGGGAGCGCTTTTGCCACATTAGCCAAAAACGCGTCCTTGAGGGCGCACTTTGCCGACGTGGCAAAAACGCTCTCCCAAAGATGCGTTTTAGCCCGTGTTTTTTAAAAAAAAAAACTATTCTCGAAATTTTTAAAAATTTACGAGAATAAACCTTTATAAAGGCTCAAAATGACAACACCATTTTTTTTAAGGTGTCATCAATTAATAAGGAAATATAACTTACAAAGGAAATCTTTATATAGACCCAAAGTCTCATATCCCTTGTTTTTTTGAGCAAAGTGGGATATGAGATATGTGTATATGAATAGTTTTGCAGCTTATTCCTAAACAATGTGGGATTCCTTCCTCTTTTAACTAACAACATGAGATTAAAAGCTACACTATATTTGATTTTTTTTTTACAAAACAATTTCTTTTTTTTTATATATTTTGTTAACATTTTCTTATATTATAAAATTATTTTTTAAGATCTTTAATTTTGTTGCATTTTAGAATTGTTAACATATACAAAAGAACTATTAAAAAAAAGAGAACAAATTGCACATATGAAACTTGTACATGCAATAATTTTCTATTTAATTTTAAATATTTGAAGTTAATATTGATTATTTTATATTTTATTTCAAGACTTTTAAAATATAACTTCATTCTCTCAATTACTTTTCAAAATTAATCAAACTTTATCATAAATTAAACTAATCAAAAAAATATTTTCTTTTATATTTTTCAGCGGTAAGTATTGGAGTTTCCCCTCCTCTCGTCTTTGGTCCCGTTTTCAAAAGCAACATTGTGGCCATTCCAAAGCTACACTCCAACAATTACACATTATCTTTCTCATATAAAATACAATATTCCTTTTTACTTTCCATTGCTAGGACACTGCTTTCAGATTGAACGAATATGCAATTCCATGTTTGAGAATAAGTAGCTAAGCTAATCCATCAAATATTTGTCATCACTTCCTTAAAACTCCCATCAAACCCAAAGCAAATTAAGAAAACATGATGATCCCCACAGTTAATAGAATCCATACAATTGAATTTCAAAAATCTGTTTGCGCAATGTGACAAACATTTAGCGATTATTCCTCTCCCTCCATACAAATATAGACAACTTCATTCCACAAATCCTGGTGATGAGTTGCTGAAAAGATTTTCCATTTGCCATTACTTAGGTAAAAGATTAAAAAAAATATCAGTGTCGATAGCTAAAGGTCCAAATAAATTGCATCTCATAGTCAGCATTAGATTAGTGCAACAATATAGTAATAATAACACGATTTGATCAGGCATCTCATAGTCAGCATTAGATTAGTGCAACAATATAGTAATAATAAAGTATAAAACAATCAATATTAACTTCAAACATTTAAAATTGAATAGAAGATTATTGCATGTACAAGTTTCATATGTGCAATTTGTTCTCTTTTTTTTTAATAGTTCTTTTGTATATGTTAACAATTCTAAAATACAACAAGATTAAAGATCTCAAAAGATAATTTTATAATATAAGAAAATGTTAACAAAATATAAAAAAAAGAAATTGTTTTGTAAAAAAAATATCAAATATAGTGTAGCCTATAATCTCATGTTGTTAGTTAAAAGAGGAAGGAATCTCACATTGTTTAGGAACAAGCTGCAAAACTATTCATGAGTCTATATATACACATATCTCATATCCCACTTTGCTCAAGAAAACAAGGGAAATGTGACTTTAGGTCTATATAAAGATTTTATTTGTAAGTTATATTTCCTTATTAATTGATGACACCTTAAAAAAATAGTATTGTCATTTTGAGCCTTTATAAAGGTTTATTCTCGTAAATTTTAAAAAAATTCGAGAATAGTTTTTTTTTAAAAACACGGGCTAAAACGCGTCCTTGGGGGAGTGTTTTTGCCACGTCAGCAAAGCGCGCCATCAATGACGCGTTTTTGGCTGATGTGGCAAAAGCGCTCCCACAGGGGCGCGCTTTCCTGCTACATCCCCACAAAACGCGCTGACGTGGATGCGTTTTGTGGGGAAATGACCCTTTTCTGTAAATTTTAAAAAAATTAGTCCTTTTTCGTAAATAATTTTTTAGTATATTTGGGTATTTTGCCCCATCTTTTTCCCTTGCATTTTCCCAACTGATTTGGCATGTTAGTTTTTCTTTTCTTTTATAATATATTTTTTATGAAAATAAATTATATTAAAATGATTTTAAAATATTAATATAAAAGAATAAAAAATTGATGATGTGATATTATTTTATTAATACGGAAAAATCATATATTTTAGCAATTTTCTTTTAACAAGTTGTTTTAATAAAAAAAATTAGAAAAGGCATAATACAATCTAATTTTCCATCATGCTTTTACCGAAATATTTAGATAAAATCGTCTGATATAAATTCCCAAAAGTAAATCCGCATTCCAAAATGCAAGTGGGGAGAGACGAAGAGGATCCAGGGTAGATCAGAGTAATCATGAAGATATGATGATTAGGGTAAAATAATTTTCCTTTATTAACCACAAATAATTTTGCAGCATGTGCCTTTTTCTTCTCATTTT